>JAWLRI010000951.1:251735-339378 GCA_034781795.1 Crypturellus tataupa | reverse complement strand
TCCCATTGGCCTTCTTGGCCACGAGGGCACACTGCTGCCTCATGGTCAACCTCTCGTCCACCATGACGCCCAGGTCTTTCTGTGCAGAGCTGCTCTCCAGTAGGTCGGTCCCCAGCCTGTACTGGTGTCTGGAGTTATTTCTCCCCAAGTGCAGGACCGTGCACTTGGCCTTGTTGAATTTCATGAGGTTTCATGAAGTTTCTCTCCGCCCAGTTGTCCAGTCTGTCCAAGTCCCTCTGGATGGCAGCGCAGCCCTCTGAGGTGTCACCTACTCCTCCCAGCTTCGTATCATCAGCAAACTTGCTGAGGGAGCACTCTGTGCCTTCATCCAGGTCATTGATGAACAAACTGAACAGGACTGGACCAAGGACTGACCCCTGGGGGACACCACTCACCACAGACCTCCAACTAGAATCCGCACCACTGATCACCACCCTCTGAGCTCTGCCATCCAACCAATTCCCAATCCACCTCACCGACCACTCATCTATCCCACACTTCCGGAGCTTGTCCAGACAATCCTGTGCTACAGGACGGAAAGCCAAGAGACGTTTAATATTTGACCTACTAGCGACAACTGTTGGTTATTAAGCTTCGAACTGGAATAATTAATTCAGCATTTTTATATTAATTAGTATTGCTATTATTTCCTTTATTTCTTCTTGTAGCAAGTCACTGAAATGAATTTGGACTGATTTGAATGAGCCCAGGAGATTCTTAAAAATCAATATCTCCTACAGAAAATAACGTATATAAAATTAAAATATTACATATGCTAAAATAGCTGCAGCCTTTGTTGTCTACAGTATCTCTGGCTTGTACTTTTAACCTGGTAGCTCTTTGGGAATTTCTGAAGTACTGCTGTTAAGCACTAAAAATAATTCACAAGGGATTTGTAAATGTTTCTTTTTTATGAATTGTTGCTTCCTGATGTTACCCAAACCCATGCGATTTGTGGAATAGCCCTTGCCTTTGGACTGCTTTTTCTATTGAGTGTGACCATCAATGAAGGAGGAATCTTCCCAAAGAGGAAGGAATCTTCCCAAAAGAGCTTACTTACCTCATCGCATAGGTGAGAGAAGTTCAGCTTCCTTGGAGGGCAGATTACTTGATTTCATTGTTTGATCTAAGTAGTGGAATCCTTCCTTAGAATAGGACTCCAAACTCAGAAAGTGATTCAGTGAAATATATAGCACAGTCATAGTCACGTGCAGTAAGTTTGAGCATGATTTGCCTTTGGTTTTGAGTTTGGGGTTTTTTTTTTAAATCAAACACTCATATCTTGGTTTATTGATGTTCGACAGTTTCTGAAGTAGCCTTTTAACAAGCAGAAAGTCTGTTTATTAGTGACTGACGGATGTTTCTTAGCATCCTCCTAAGTCAAACATGTATTTTACCTTCTTACCGCCTTTCCCATTCATTTACAAAAAGCGTGGCAGAATTAAATTTAAGACTGCCTGCAATACAGATGAGCTCCTTTTTATGAATAAATGTAGGTTTGGATATTTCCCCTTTGTTGAGGAGAAGGGAGCTGGGGTGGGGGGAGGAATCTGGTCTCTCTATTTCAGATACACCGTGGTTGATCCTTTCTTAGATTCTTCTTATCACTGCCGATTCACCTTACATATGAATTTCAATGCCAAATGGAGCAGATAAGCTCCTTTAAGTCTCAAAATATTTAACTTCATCCTTGTGTAGACTATGAGAATTCAGAGATGTTGGCCTGAATTGAATACTGTTACTCATCACGCTTCACAAGTCTTGGGACATATTTGCTGTGCAATAAATTCCAATATCATAGTTAAAATCTCCCAGTTATCTTGTATTCACAGATATTTTAATTCAAAGGAAGTCTCAAAAGCTGAGCTGCAGCTAATATGCTGCCTTTTGGAAAATCATACTGGGTATGAGCAATGGAACTGTTAGACAGAAAACTCCGGGAAGAAGCAGCGGAAGAGCAGGGTGTCCAGGAGACCTAGCTGCTTTTTGAAGAAAATGTCTTGTAGACTTATGAGCAAACCACCCTGATGTGTATTCCCAGTGTGCTATTTGCTGGGCATTATGAAAGTTTACTATGTAAATTTTCTACTGTGTAGAATTTGCTAGTATGTATGTTCAGAGTTCAGAGATAATACAGAGTCATCATGTTATGGCTGCCCTGAAGTTTCTGGCTTTGCCAGGTGTTATCTTAATTGTGAAGACCTTTTTTTGAGAAACAGCCTATCATTGCTCAAGGGCGACAGTGCTGCTTTCTTGGGGTGTTATCCCGCTCTATAAGGAAAATGGCAGTCTAAAATAGTTTGCTACGATGCAGATAGTCCAAATAGTTACTCTGTTGAAAAGCACATGCAAATTTTGTCTTTTATGGCTTGTGCATAAATTTATTATTGCTTTGTGTTGGTGTGAATTTGTGCACCTTTCTTCTAACAGAAAGGTCTTCAGTATTTTCTTCTTGGCTCTTGCTTCACCAGTGCTGTTTTGGACCTGCAGATCTCTCTGATGGGGAGCTCTATGCTGTTCTACCACCGCATCAGCTTTCTGCAATCCTGGAAGTTTGCAGTGTCCTCTTAACCTTTTTGGACAAATGAACTTATTTTGAAGGATTTTTTTCACTGTGTACATGAAATTTTTAATAGTTGACAGATTGTGCTTCAGTCTTCAATGGCCTGAGGAGCTAGGTTTTCTAGTTTTCTCTCAAGTAAAAATATAAAACAGAGAGAATTCACATTTCTGGACTTTGAAGTAAATATGTAAAACAAAGTCCAGAAATGTGAATATGATTGCTTTTGCAGAGAGATTCAGCAAATATATGTGAACAATCTGTATACAAGAATGCAGCGGTATATATTCAGATTGCAGTTTTTAAAAGCCATTAAAAAAGAACTTGCCTTTCGAAGTATCCATCAGAACTTGGTTTGCTGCTCTGCTAAGAGGAAATAAGAACTTGATAAAATGTGTTGTGGAGTTAGATTTGCAACCTTTTGAAGCAAAGCATGGCAAAAATATGTTTATGTGTTTAGAATAATGAGAACTATACATTATGTTTCAGTCTGATTTATATAAATATACCAAACTTAATTTAAAAATTAAAAGTATTCCCTTTCACAGTGTGTATTTTGCTTATGGAATGCATCTATTGAGTATTAAACTGTTGCTTAGGCTTCGCACTGTTCCATTTAAACAGGATAAATGAGACCTTTCATAATCTCAGTTATCCACCTGTTTAAATAGAATGCCAGGGAATGTCTGCCCTTGGAATCCAGCGAAATGCTGTAAATCCTTTGCATATTTTTCAGCTGTCTTTTTATTCATGCTCCTGCACTGCAGTAGGTTTATGGAAATGATAGCTGTTCATTAGGTTGCGAAATGAACAAGCCACACTTAGAATTTCAGTAGAGTGTGATTTGCTGCTTCACACAAATAAGTTATATAAATGAGCTGTGACTTAATATTTTGAAAGAATTGAAAGTCAGTAATGTGTAAGATCTGTGATTGAAAAATCAGTATTGTAAAAAGGCAGTAGATAATTAAGGATTGGAAAAACTTGTAACTTGTCATAACACTCCCAGACGCTGATTTGAATGCACATGTCATGTATAAATATACTTAATAAGCTCATAGATACAAAGCTATGTTAAGAAAACTAGATCTTCCAAAAACATCCAGAAACCGTATTTTTATACATTTTGGTCTTGGTATTGTTTATTTTCAAGTAAAGTAAATTAGGAGTGTTTGACATAATAACAATTTACCTTGATATCAACATAGTCTGTCCAAATTAGTTAGTTTAATTGAACAATCAGGATCTGTATATTGAAAATTGAAATCTAAAACATCAATAAAAATATTCTTTTATTGCGAGGATTCAGAGTGAAAGACACAATATGATATGTCACCTGAAAAGGCAACTTAAAAAAATCGCTTCTCCTGTGCCCTGCTTTGGGTTTTGGGCTTATACATGGACCTGAATATAGAAGATTACTAGCCATTATGCATATGACAAACAGACTTTCTTTTTATGTGGAGAGTAGTATATTCAAGAGGTTAAGAAAAATTGTTATGTATTTGTTTATGCAACAAGTATTTGAAGTTGGTGCATGATTCAGCATTCTAGTAATTTAGGAATGAGTGAGAGGATGAAGTAAAAGGTCAGAGCTTCATTATAAGTGTGATTTATTGCAGTGCTATCCCTCCAAAGTTAACAAAAGTGTATACATGGTAGACTTTACTAATGTCACTTAACAACAGTTGCATAGCTTTGGAGCACAGGAGATTTGCCATCATAGGTTGTTCGTGTAGGTGAGATATGGCACATGCAGTATCATTCTTCTGCCTTATGCTTAAAAAAAATACTGAAATTGCAAGAACTCTAGGAGCCAGACTGATAATCCCGTATTGCATTTTTTATTATTTATGACACAAATATTTATTGCATATAAACCTAAGTAATGGTGAAGTATATAATATAATATAAAATCACAATTAATCACAATTAATATCAAATGTATCTTTCGGTGAACCTTTAACCTATGTCTTCACTGAAAAATTAACCTGAATAAATTTTACCTAAATGAATACTAATCGAAGGCTAAATCAAATAAGATCAAATGATGTATAGCGTTTGTGTTTTATGCCTGTATAGCTCATACAGTGAGTATTTTCATCTTTCTGCTCTCAAATAAATTTCCAGAATTGACCCCTTTCTCCCAAATAAGATACCCAATTGATGGTCAAACAGTTTGTGTGGCTCATCTTAAACGTGATGACATTTAGCTATATAGAAGAGTTACTTTTTACTTTTGTAATAAATTATCTATTTTTAAAAAAGTCAGTCTCTGAGAAAATGATTCATAGTATTTGTCTCTTAAATACTTTTTTAAAACTAAACTGTCTTCTGTAGGTGAAGAGTTTTATAAAGGAAAAAAAAGAAGCATGGGAAATATGTATGTAAAGTACAGTCATCATGCAGAGGATTCTGCTGAGCAGACTGCAGAGTGGGACAACTGGAAAGAGGATTTTCTAAAAGTAAAACAGAGTCTAGGAGTATATAACTCATGGAAATAGTCCTTTATCTCATCCTCTCCTCAGTTTAGTTAATTGTTTCCAGTTTTTCAGTAACTGGAGGTACTTAAAAAATGAACCCTCGTCAGATATTTATACATCTCATGCTAAATTTTAATGATCACTATGCTAAAATTGCCTCCAAGGTAGTAAAACATTGCCAACCTCAGGCTGTACTTGGCTGCGAGGAACAATAGTCAAATGTGAAGATTGGATTTCCTCCCTTTGGAATAAAATGATAGACTATAAAACTAATACTGGTCATCAAAAGACAAACTTACCTGGGATAAAATAGGGCATAAGGGAAAGATTTTTACTTTTCTTCCTCTTTAACTTGGAGCAGAGAATGCTTAATCACTGCTACCTGCTCAGAATCGTTCCCCACAGTATATTCTTTGAAAATTCAGTTTTTAAAAAAATCATGAAGGACAGGATTTTCTCTATTTCATATTTATGTTAGTAAATTTTTATGGGGAAATTATGTATTCACAAATATGGATTCTTGTAAAAGCTTCTCTGTTGCACAGTTGTCACCTATAACGAGCAAACAGTTTTCTACTCTTTCTGAGACTACCTGAGGACAAGCATATAAAGAGGCAGAAAAATGAAGACAGATATGGCCTCCTCTGCCGCGTGCTTCAAGCAGCCGTGAAATTATTGGGCACTGTTTTTTATGGTAGATTATTCAAAGCAAGCAAGAAAGAAAAAACAGTGTTCACTGTAAGTTCTTTTAAATATATTGTTACATATCTTACTTGTTGGACAGCAGGAGTTGACATGGTATAAGCATAGAAAAGTAAGTTCATGTTTGTAGAGAGCATTCTATAACCCTAGATTATACAATGGTGGCAACTGGCAAAGAACGCATTTAATTTTCTCAACACATTGAGCTCTCTTGTTTCTGTATATTTTTTTTTTTCTGTTGGGAAATTTCTAATATTTTCGAACATAAAAGCACCTTACAAATTACACTGACACTGAGAATTTTCTTATTTGCATGTAGCATTTACAAGAATCCAGAGGCTAGGAGGGGAAAATGTTTGGAAAATAGTTAGCTTTTTCATTGGGAAAAGGACTGTCCTTTACAAATTCAGTAATTACTATTGCCTGTCTTTCTGTCTCCCTGAAGACGGAAAGTCTTCATTGTGCAAAGTTAAAAATACTCCCATTTTTTAACTGGAAAGAGCTCCAGAGTAATGAAGAGACAATTCTAAAAGCAACAGGTTTAAAATTATATTTCTTAGTAGGGCTGCTTTGAAAGCGTAACAAAGGGCAACCCAGTTTTTTTGATATAATAATTATAATTATAATTAATATAATTGAATATAATGATATATAGCCATTTCACAATCTAAGTTCATGTATCCCACCTAAATACATATAGGAAGATAGGTGTTTGTGTGCAGTGTCCATTTGCTGGGGCTGTGCAGCGTAGATGAGGGACACCCAGTTCAGAGCCGGGTCAGTGTGTGGGCCATCCTGGGAGCTCCCATCTGGTGCCCCAAACATATAAGAGGCCTTTGCTGAGAGGTCTGCACTGGTGGTGGTGGTGGTGATCCCTCCTCCCCAGGGTGACAGCACTGTCCCCCACTGAGCTGCTCATCAGCAGCCTCACAGATTAGTGATTCAGTATCCAGTTTTGTCTCTAACATGTGGTAGTTACTAGCTTAGGCTTTCAGCACTAGCTAATATCTGTGTGTAAATACAATCCTTTCAATTTAATGTCTTACACTGGGGAGTCAATCAATAATTTGCTTGATACCTTCAAAAATAAATTGCAAAAGGCTCTATCTGACCTGGTTGCTTGCAGTAGTGGAGGACTGGGCTAGATGGCCCGAGAGGTCCTTCTCTTCAGGTAGATTCTGGTGCCAGTTGCATTTGATTTTACCGTGGAATAGACGGTGAAGATTCTTGTCTTTTGGAGTCTGAAGAACCATATGTCTCCTCCAGGAGTGTTTGGCTGGAGGTACATATCCTTTAATATCTTAATTCAGATCAGGAGTGGGTTTTTGAAGTGAATCTCTTCATAGTCCTTACTGTTCTTTGATTCATCAGGGAGCATGTCCTCTGTTTAATTTAAATGAGAAAATACATCCTGGGAGCACTCCAACTATTCCAGCCACTAATGAAAATTTAGTCCACAAGGCCAGACCAGAGCTAGTTCTAATTAGGAGACCCTCTGAAGCACCAAGAGTGTGAACATTAGGTCTTCAGTGTTAACAGCTTCTTCATATTTCTGTTTCCATCTGCAGATATAGACACAACCTCATCCTTAGCATCAGGACCAGAGAGATGTCTTATGAATCCTTTACCAGCAGTGGGATTCATTTTTTTCTGACATCCCTCTCTGGATTTTTGCAGTCCAGTAATAATGCAAAAGTAACATTTGGTGACTGGGGTGTGTAGTTTGAGTATCTGGGAGGAATAGAAGGAATACGTATATTCTCATAGTTATCCGAGTTATCAAAATATGTAGTTGACTAAGGCAGATGAGTGCCAGGAGCAGCTAAAGAAGCAGAGATTGTCCATTTGCTCTTGCCAAAGTAGGTGACTTGCTAGACAGCAGTTTTTATTCACCTTGGTGGCAGAAATTCCTCTCTTTTTGTCCCCCTGAGAAGCCTAGAGCTATGTCTGCTTGTGGGTTTCTAAATAGTAAAGTACCAAACTGTCCAAACTGTCCTATTCCAGTATAATTATGTATATGGGACTAAGTTAACCCTAAATTGAACTAATGACCAGCTGAACAAAGGCGACGGCATGGAATTGAATCAGTGGGGCTGGAATATTTGCCAAATGTGCTCTTAGTAGAGCTTATGTCATCACAGTCTCCTGCCAGAGCTCTGGCCGTTAGCACAGCTCGGGGGAGCTGCTTGTGACTTAGATCATCAGGCTTTGGTCCAGTTTTTGCCATATTGATAGAAAAATTCCACACTCCGAGGCACTTTGCTTTTAGTGTCAAGTATTCATTGATTTTAAAACCGTGATTTAAAATTGACAAGCAGAAAATTGTCAGATATTTAAACTATCGATTTTAATGTGTGTTGCCTATGCACGGCCCAGACATTCAGTCCAATTTTCGGTCTAGCATTGAGAGCACCGTTTAGTATGCAGTCTGGCTGCAGAGTGGTTTTTTCCTTAACTCAAAGTTTCTTTGAATATACCCAAAGACCAAATAATCCAGCACATATGTATTGAGAGGAGATTTTTTTATATATAGATATAGATATAGATATAGATATAGATATAGACATACATATGTCTTAGTGTATATTGAGATTCTTCAGGTTTTTGTTGTGTCAGAATATTCACTGAAAATGTATTTCAGACTATTTTGACTGGATTTATTGGCACTCAATTAGCAGGTATTAAACCTTATTTTGAAATAGATTTTTATTAGTTGAACAGCATTACCTGGGCGGACTCAATATTTAGCCTTTCATTTTTGCACATACCTCTATATTTTTCTGAACCCTCATGGAAAATGCAAGTCCGATCTGTTCAGAGGGAAGGAGCTGAATTCGGGTCCCCTTTGCTGAGGTGAGCACAAGATGTAGAGTGAGCTTGATATCCAGCACAGGTGAGAATAGGTGTGTTTCTGGGTACCTGCAGAAGCAGATTTTAGAAACACAGCTACATTCTTTGTGGAAGGCCCAGATTCCTACAGGTTCCCAGATTCCCAAGACAGCATGAGGAGAAGGTGATGAAAGAGAACTTTAGATTTTCTTTATTAAATTTTGGCCTCTACATATTTTTTTAGGATCTTGTCCAATTATGTAGCTCATTTGCTTGTATTAATAATACATATGGCAGTTTTGAAAATATATTTTAGTGTAGAAGGACCACAGCTAGAAGAAAACCTCAAAAGAAAATTCACCTTTACTTAAACAGAAACAGTTTCATTCACACAGTTTATATGTGTCTATAGGCATATGTGTTTTATATGTGTATATACATATATGAGCTGACAACCTTTTCTTTATACTTCTCTGTTTCTCTGAAAAATACAGTGTTCTTCTGCACAGAGTTATTGCACAAAAGCAGAACAATTTTTCTGAAAATCACAAGTATGTTTTAAAATTAAATTTAACAAGGATTATGTCAGAATCCAATCTCTGGTAGATTTTTTTCTTCATTGATGTAATTAGCAGAATAATACAGTTTCTTCACACTTTCTACATATCTAGATTGCACTGAAATCTGTTTTTAGGAGTTCCGCGAGCTGCCTGATGCGATGATGCCTGTTGCCTCCCCTCCTCTGTGCAGTGCTGCTCCCTGCCTTGCTAGTACAGGATTGGGAAACTGAGTAATTTCACTAAAGGAAGCTTGCACTTGTTTGGCCCTATCTAAACAATGATACAGCAGTATCTCTGTGTTAAGTCTTATTAAAGTCTTATTAAAACTTGAAAGCGCTTTTAGAAGTAGATATTTCTAAAAGGTCAATATTGTGTGTGCCTCTCCTGGCTTGTTAATAATCTCTGTTCTTTTCAGTGCTGGGATACTGAGCCCAAACAATTCAAATATGGGGGTTATGTGTATCCAACTCTTCAAAAATCCTAGCATGTTTCTGTTATCTCTCAAATTCCAGAAAACTTATGTTAAAACTGTGCAGGTAGGTGGGATTTCAGATCAGTATGGAGTGGTACAAAAGAGGCAGGTAATAAGAATATTTGATCAAATTCTGCGTAAAAACACAGAGACCACAGGGAAGTGTGTAAAAGAAAATGGAACAGGTCAGGTTCAGAGTGCTCCTTCTCTATATATTCTCCAAGATGCCAGGGAAAAGCAAGTTAGGGATATGGTTCTGCTGAAGTCAGTGCCATTGCACAGGATCTCAGACTGTTGTTACCGGGTCTCCTCCGCCTGGCGATCGCTGAGTTTGTAGCAGAATTTGAGTGTGACTGGGTTGTTGTTCTGCATGTTGGCCATGGTCAAGTAGGCTTGACTGCTCGCTGTTAAGGCTTTGGATGGGCAAGGGGTGAGCAGGTGGCTGCAGCCACTTTTTTGAGAAACTTCTCCAAAACACTCGTTTTAGACCAGAGAACTAACTTTTCATTTGACTAAACCACTGCATTTTGGTTTTGTAGCAGTCTTCAGCTGAACAAATAATATATTTTCCTGCTTAGCACCTTAATCAATATTTCTTTGGAACATATTTCTTTTTTAATTAGAATTTTGCAACATTGTCCATCTTTTCTGCACTCAGGACTGTAAAAATGAAAAAGCGAAGGGCATTTTCTGCTATCTGTTTGGCATTTGCTATAAGAACAACATAAGCTGCCACTACAGATGATAATTGTAATGTGAATCCTAATTTCAACTTCAGAAGATATATAATAAGAACATTAAAATTGATTTTTTTATAGTCTTCAGTGCCCTGAGTAATATATGCTGTGTGGGAAAAGGGGACTTGTTTCTATTCATGTAGGAAAGCAAAGCAGAAATTAAGCGTGGAAATGCTTGTTTGATTAAAACAGCAGCACGAACTTCTGCAGTGAGGTGCCTGCAGTGCACGGTGCCCAGAGCAGGCTGCCCGGGCCGCTGGCGCAGGGGTGTCCCTGCGGTGGCCCATCCAGTCCCGCACAGCGCGGCCCTGGCGCGAGGGGTGAGCAGCTCCCAGCCAGCCGTGGTCTGTGGTGCCGGGACAGAGCACGAAGCAGCTGCCCTCCACACAGCAGCGCCTCACGTTACAGCCGTTACAGCTGTCAGTCGCTACTTGCACCCCTTCTTTTTTATAATTCAAGCTGAATTGTTTCATTTAGGCAGCTACTCCTTCTATAGATCATTAGCTGAAGTGCCTGTAGTTGTTTTATTGAAAAGCTTTTACTGTTCAGAGCAAGGGTTTCCTCTGGGGTCTGCATTTTACTTTTTGTATGGAACATTTGGCTCAATTAGCAACCTCTTGAAATCATCATTGCTGTTCAGTTGAACTTGATACAGAGGTTGTAAGCCATCTCTAACTATTGCTTTTGTGCTGAGCACACTCCAGTCTCCATCCAGGAAGGTTTAATTAAGGGGTACCCCTCCCAAGTGCCAGCTGCTGCTGGGGTGCCAGGCGTTAAAGTGGGGCGCATGAGGTTGTTGTCCCCTTCGCTTGGTGGCATCTGTGCAACATGGAGGATGAAAGGAAGAGACACCCAAAATGGGATGCAGATAGGGGAGGCCTAAATTTGGGAATAAGATTGAATGGGAAAAGAGGAACATGTAAAGAGAGGTGACCCTGCTGGTGAATGCAGGATGCCTGTTTCCCATGTAACTTCCATGTGCCAAGGATGGCTTGGAAAAAAGTGAAAAAGGCCGACCTGCTGTTACTGCCTCAGGAGGGCACATGCACTGCCCAGCTAAACCATGGCACCAGGTAGCAGGATTGTAGTTAGCTAAAAGTATGATAAATGGCAGGGATTGATTGTTTTTAACCATCATTTCCATTAAGGAGCTTCAGAAAACTCTTTGAAATCAAACCCTTGAGATGGAAAGTTGGGCGCTCAAACAAAGTTGGAAAATGTCAGAATTAAGACTGAATTTGCCCCTTGTAAGTACCCATAATGATAAGATCTTTAATTATGTGATCACATTGTTTTTAAGAGGCTGAATGCTGCCCAGAGAATGAATCAGGAATGTTTATTATGGGAAGCTGTTGCCTCCAGAACCTTTGCCTTACTTGCTGGAAAGTAGTTATTTAAGCAGAGGACAGCAGGAATCAAAAGCCCGTACTCTAAGGCGTGTTCACTGAAAAACTGGATTTTATTCTGCCTTTTCTGCAGAGCTTTTATGTGATTCTGGAAGGTCACTCCTCTCCGTATGTTGCTAGCTGCTGTGGCCTGCAATCTGAGATACCTGAGCTCTGAACACAGCTGCATTTGGAATGAACACAAGTGTGCTTTGAATATACAAAGTGCTATAAAAATGCAAAGTCCTCTGGAAAGTAAGGCCCTACGCACCTTGCACTGATACAGTCATGCCAAAATTGTCAGAAGAATCCTTAATCTTTTAAGTAGCCAGTTTGATCTCTGTAAAATGGAAATACCATCACCTTGCTACAGTTAATTAAATGTTTTAAAGTATTCAAGTTGAACACCAAATAGGGAAGTGTATAGCACATATTCAGGAATCTGGTTTTGGCTAACATCCTATAGTTGAGGCTTTGGGCACACGGCTGGCTGATGAGGATAGGAAGGAATGCTTAATAACTTTGTAATCTATAAAAATGGCACAGGATCCTACAAACACATTTGTTCACTCCATAAAACTTGTGTTCACTGCTCTTTAGCTATCAGTGCATTAAATGAGGCGAGGCTCCTTTAGAGGAAAAACAACATAATTATTTAGGCTAGTATAGAGGCAGATTAATGTTCCTCTAGTTTTAACTGCCTAACTTTCTCCTGTATTTTTTGCTAGCTTCTCATCCTTAATGTTTTGGACTTTTCTTGATGCAAGTTTTCAGTTTATTTCGCACAGATAACCCAAAGTTCTGTCTGTCTCGAAAGGAAAAGAAAAAAGGGAAGGAGAGGGAAGGGTAATTAAATTTCTTTCCACATTTGGTTACCTTGTTGACAAGTGTTCTTCAGTGGGAAGAAGTTAAACCCCAAAGACTTTTTTTATGGCTTTTTATGGATCTTATTCTAAGTTTTTTTTTTTTTCATATCACATATGAAACACTTTAATATCAGAGATTCCACTTATATATATATATATATATATAAAGACAGTTTATATATAAAGACGTTAATTATTTAAGCAACTGAAATCTAAACTACAAATATATGTATATATATTTAAAGTGCATTTATGTATTGTGATTGAATTTTGAACCCCCCCACTCAGAGCGAGCTCCTGCATATGGCTGAGGTTGGCATGGTAGTGTTTTACTTCAGTATTCCTCTACAACTGAACACAGTAAAACCTAGTTAAGACAACAGACTAAAATAGTTATTCCATATTCTCCTATTTTGTGGCGTTGAAATGTAAGTATACGTTAACAGAAAAATATTTTTTGCAAGTAAGTTCAAAAGCTGCTTCTCCCACTGTGTTCAGGTGAGGGAACGCCTGCACGTCCTGACTTTATGCTACTTTTTGCCCAGAGTTACAGCAACCCTTAAAGTAACTATTTTACTTAGCAAAATTTATTACAGAATATTAGATGACTGTCGTGTTTTTGATTGAAATGGACCAAATACTCATATTTACACAAGCCTACTAAATTTTCTTGTCTTAGTAAAGGTTGATTCCGTGAATAGTAGGTCATACTACATTTCTCAAATAACGCTGTATGTATATAAAATACGGAAACATGGAGTGATCATTTTAAATTCAGAAGGGTCTTTTGTCATGCTTATGCATATTTTACATGGGACATTTTTCTCTTGAATTGGGAGGAAATGAGTAGCTTGCTAATTCATAATGTTGCTCACTTTCCCTGTTTAAATGCATTTTAAATGGTTCGAATACCTACTTTAAAGAAGGAAAAAAGAAGCAGCTGACTTGAGAAGAATGGAAATACAGTTTCCTATTTATCTACCTTAATAAGCAGGATTTTACATGAAAGAGTCAATCTGTCTTCTGATGTGCTAATAGTAACAGTATGAAAATGTCATAAAGTAATGTGGTTATGTGCGTCACAGATATGATTCTTATAAGTACTTATAACTACTGAAGGAATACTGCAGCCAAGACAAGTCTTTTTAGTTTATTATCTTAAACTGTATTTTGAAGGATTTCAGTAAGTTGTTCAAATTTGATGTGAATAAATATAATAACAGTTATAGATCTTATGTAAATCTTTAATAGTTTTTTTTAAGTTACCTTGAGTATGAGTAACAGGACATTTCAGTGGATTGTGATAATAATTTTTCTTAGTACATAATGCTTACAGTTTGAAACAGTCTTAATTGATCTTTTGTGCTTAAAATTAAACTTGTTTTAGTAAGAATGTGTTCCTACATGATAGAACTATCTCTCACATTATATCAAGTATTTTGTAGACTATCATGCAGACCATAATATTCTTAAAGGAATCATATACTAATGTTGTTACCAAAATGTTGTTACCCAAATGGGAATGATCCAGATGGAATCTGGATGCCTGAATTGATCCAGAATGGCTTCTGGGGCAACTAAAGAGCTGCTTACCGCAGGAAGGCATCTCTGCCTGTGCCACCATGTCTCCCAGGGGGTCACCATGTGTCCAAGAGGCTCCTAAGCCATGGCTGTGCCCTCCTGGGAGGAAGAAATAATCATGGGGCTCCAGAGGTGCCTCAGATAGAGCATCTGGCCAGAGCTCTGAAACATGTGAACCTCCCAACTCTGAACCTGCAAGTATATTGATCTACATTTTGCCTTTTGTCTCTCCACAGTTACCAATTACAATAATGTGGTAGAAGCCAACTCAGATTCAGACGATGAAGATAAATTGCATATAGTGGAAGAAGAAAGTGTAACTGATGCAGCAGACTGTGATGCTAGCGTGCCAGAAGATGACTTGCCAACAGACCATGCAGTATTACCAGAAAACAGTGAAAGAGATGGAAGTACAAACAGTTGCTGGGAAGATGAAGGTATATTCATCTTCACTGATAACGTCACATAGCTTTTCCTGCATATTTTATTTATATTTTTTTCGTAAAAAGAAAAGATTAAATAGAAGCTCACTTCGTTGCTAAAATGAATCATAGCAATAAGCATCTAATAGCCAGTAAGCCCAGTAAGAGTCAGATTTTCTAAAATATTTATTATAAGTTCCTTATTTAACATCTGAGACAGATTCCAAGGTGCATTTATTCCATTTCTAGTGTTAATCAAGTGATCCAAATCTATGGATACAGCATTCTCAAGCGTGATCAGATAATAGTTGCTTTCTTTTAGTTTCTCCATGTCCTTTACATGGCAGGCCTCCATAAAGATTCAAGACTTGTTCAGGTATATCCTGAGAAGTAAGCAGTAAAGCAAAACAACAAAAAATAATAGCACTTAGATTTAATGTTCTACTTGGTGGCTGTTTCTGCTGTTTTACTTGCTAGCCAAAGCCAGAATAAAGAAAATAGTGCCTGAAAAAGGATTAAGACAGTAGAGATGATGGAAATAAACATTGAAGAACACAATCATGCTATTTGAGATAGAAAGCATCATTCCTATTTATTAAATTTTGAGATTATTAGTTTTAGAATTGGATATCTCATTCATAATGAATCTCTATTTTGAAAGCCCTGAAGGAAAGGCAAATGTTGTACATCTCACGTGGCAGCCGTAGAGCAGCAAATTTAAAGCAATCAGGAAATTGCCCATTTTTCTATGGATTCTGATGCTAAGTTTAATAATATCACACAGCATGCTTACATTTCAACTAAACTGGGGTAAATATATATAAATTTATGGAAAGTCTTTATGCTGTGAACAAAACAGAATGTTTTCAAGCAAGTCCCTGTGTGTCTGAATACCGAACCACAGTTCTTTATAATCCACCTTGTTAAAACTGGTGATTTAATACAAATTGCATGCCTGCACATCAAACCGAACTGAAAGCGTGGATCTACTCAGTAACTACAGTCCCACTGAGGGACAGCAGCTGAGAGTTCAAAGAATAGCTTCAAGTCAGCCACATTTTATGTCGCTGCTACTGCCAAGCTACACTGTGCAGTAAAATGAACCTTGGAACTAAATTACTGGCTAGGTAGGTAATTTTCTTACTTCACCTAAAAAATCTTTTTGTAGCTACAGAGTATATATTGGGAATTACAGATACGTAAAAATTGGCTGAACACACGTTATTTCTTGAACTGCACAGACGTGGGTTTGGGGAGTCTCTGGTTGCTGCAGTGAGTATTGGAAGTGCTGAGTCAAGACCTTTGCGCAGGTCTGGGCTAAACATTTCATGGACACATTCCCACATCTAGTCACACCACAGCCTCTTGCCTGAGACAACTCTTTACAATTTTTGGGAATTCCAGGCATGTCATGGCATGGTTTTGGACTTCGTATTTCAAGCACATCATTTTAACCTTGGAAAACCTGTTTGTTAAAGTGATACATTTGAAATAAATTCCACTTGTAATTCTGTCAGCATCGGGCAACCTTGTTCTGAGAAAGCAATGGCAGATTGTCAGCCTTATTTTGTGAAAGTTTTGTCAGAAAGTCAGGTGGCCTGACTCTTAAAACTTATTCTCTATATATATGACCAAATACATAAACTTATAGGAAGTCCTGAATTTGTACTGGGCAATATGTGATCATTTCTCGTCACATGCCCATTATAATCCCTCGATTACTGGACGCTTTTCTCTGCCTCAGTCATTGTTTATTACAACAGGCTTCTGCCAGTGTTTGATCAGACAAAAGATTTAAACAGTTGTTATACATACTTGTTAAAAATAGCATAATTTCCTATGTAAAAAATGTTTATCATGAAACTTCTTTTTGTAGTGGTCCGGGCATTTTCATTTGATAGCAATTTTTTAAAAATGTTTCAATATCTGGAAGTGGCTGAGTAAAGGCTATATTAGGCTTCACGTCATACTGATTTGCTATTTCAAAGTTCTGCTCAGTTTTCTGAATGGAAAGTTTCAAAGGTGTTAGTGTAAAAACATAACATCAGCCTGAGTTCTAACATCAGAAATTTAAAGAAAAGGGTGTCCGTGTGTTTCAAAGGGGAAGATAGTGAGGAAGATGCCTGTGTAGCATTACTGCACTCTTCAAAGGTACGTGTTTAATTTTAGAAAACATATACTACAATAATTTTAATAAGCTGTGTTTCATGATGAAAGTAGTACTGAAAGTTACTGGTTTTAGCTGGACTCGACAGTGGGCTTTTCACATGCTTATTCTGCTCAGAAAAGCGCAAGAATAGAAACATACGTAGAATTTCTTTATCAGATTAGTTTCCTTCCGTTTCCAGTCATTCTAACTGAATTTCTAAAAGACCTTCCAAACAGGTGTTTAAAATATAAGGTATCTCAGGAGGTTTAACTGAAACAGTCATGCAAGTCTGAAGAAGCGAACCACGTGTATCCTGCGCAGGCTCCTGGCAGTGTGCCAGCATTCATGCGTGTGATGATTCTATAATATGTTCTTTCATCTCTTCTAAAGCCTATGCTGCACTTAAAAAAGCAAAAGCTAAAACCCTGTTGATGTCTTATATTCATATACTTGAAAAATATTATATATGTATTGTAAATATTTAGGAAAATGAGAGATTTTAGACCTTGAGCTAAAGTAGTATTTGCAACGCTGAAAATATAGAAAAATTGTCCAAAACTGTAGTAACTTTTAAAACATAATGAAATTATATTTTGGTGTAAACTCCTTTGGAGTTCAAGAATTCCTTTAACTCATAAAATCATATGTTGAGCCTGGGTGTGGCAGCTGCACTGCGTTCTTTCAGCATCCAGGTTGCTGAGGAGGGTTCCTGCACTCTCGTGCGGGACCAACTCTCATTACCTTGGAGCATGGGGTGTCAAGAAAGACTGAAGAAGTGTGTCAACTTCGTGGTCAAGTTCTTACTGATGGAACAAATAACCATGCCCAGCAGTAAATATCGCTTGTTACATGCAAGTTGTGTGTGGGAAAATCATCTCTAAAGAGTTTGAATTAGAAACTCTTGATGGGCTTTGGCATTTCTTCCCATTGCTGGAGATAACTTTGTGGCAGAAGTGTCGGTAAAGTTTATTTTTTTGCCTTCAACTAAAAGTTTCATTTTGCTAGTGGTTAAAATTTGATCAGATACCTTATCCATGCATAGATCTTTACAGTCAGCCTATGACACAGTGGTAGTGTCACTCATATTCACACTTAATGTGCTCTCACCTGAAAATTTTTAACATTTGACCCTAGGTTCTGCGTTATCTCTAAGCCACTGCTGATAAGTAATGATTAGATACAGAAAATAGTAGATTTGAGTCGTAGTGCAGCTCAAGAATTAGTTGGTGAAGATTCAGGCATTCATCTTCAAAGTGAGGCCTCTCTTTGTGCCATTTTAGAGTTTCTGTATGGCGGGTTGGTTCTGATTTTGTGAACATAGCAAGTGCTATAAAGATTTTTTTTTTTTAGAATATGGCTATTTGTCCTTCTTTCCAATTATAAAGAGAGTTTCTTTCAGCATTACCACCACTACTATTCCAAAAATGATGATCTGTGTCCAGATAAAATGTGAAGCTGGAAATTCATATTCTTGTACCAGAAACTACTAGGTGGAGAGCTGAATTTAAATGATCATTCAGCAGAAAACTCCCAAGTATTTCTGAGTTCAGAACTCTGATTTCTATTTGATGTAAAAAGATGTTTAAATCTATTACCCTGTCACCATGTCACTGTACATGTATTGCTATATAAATGGAGCTTTACGTGATATTTACTGAATGTGCAGCATAAGAAGGCAACTTAGATGTTCTGGACATGTGTATGGATATTATCCGTACAGCATTAGGGAACATAATCTTGCTCTAGGGGAGTCTCCTGTTTGTCTTACAACATGTAGGTATTAGAAAGAGAGAGTACCAGACCCAGAGTTTATGATTACTACATCTGAGATCAAGAAATCTCTTTAATTAAAATTAGAGTAAGACTTAAGTTGTACAATTTCCTTTTAAGTATATTTCTTGTTTATGGTTGCATCTACAGAAATAGTTTCCACACCTTTTGGGGTGTGTTGGATTTTATCAGGGGAGATGAATTAACAGTATTTTCCTTTGAGGAAGACATTTTTAACTTAGAACTTAAAGTAGTCCTAAAATTTATCATCCATTTTACTAAGGAGAATTTTTTTTCCCCTGTAAGTAAAAAGTTGGCAGATTGGGCTTTGGAGTAGCCATGCCAAATGATTTTTCCATCAATTGTTCTTTTATGGCTATGACAGTGTCCTGAAATACTGTGAAGTAAGGTAAATAAAATGTACAGACTGTCGTTTCCCAGCACCCCAGGAGTGTATTCCGGCGGCTTTTATCACCTGCGGCTTTTTCTACAGTGTTGCCCAGAAGCCTCTGAAGTCTTCAAAATGAAACTGTGAAACAAAGCTTTACTTTCCATCCACTCATAACTGTTGTCCATTAATGCATGCACATACAGTGCACACAATATACACATAGTATACAAGCTGTATACTTGTCAAAACGCAGCATTCTCTACAGTCCCAGCAAAGGATGAAATTGCCACCAGAGCTTTCCTGTGCTCTTGTGCCAGAAGCCAGTTCCTGCCAAAAATGTCCGCAGAGGTTTCCAGCAGGAATTTGCCCTTGGCACAGGCTGCCCAGCAAGGGGCAGCTTCAGGCGTGTGTCACGTTGAGCCCGTTACGTGCAGGGAGGTAACCCCTGTGCTGCCCTGATTGCCCTCTGCTTGTGCAGCAGCCCGGGGCTCCTCGGGCCAGCCCAGCCTCATGCTGGGCTCTGCAGAGTTCTGAGCAAGTCTGAGAAAAGCATGCAAATTCCCCTTGGGGCTGCAGCGCTAGGTGCTCTTTTGTGAAATATCTCCCCAGTACACAGGTGATCTGGAGCAGGGAGCCTCTGTTCAATGTCACCGTTCGTTTAAACCACCACGATCTGTAAGTGGTTTCTAGAGAAACCACAGTGTGCAGACAGTATCAGCAAAATATCAGCCATTTCCCCAAACTGCTAATTGGAAAAATAAAGGTACTAATCTTAACAATACTCTTGCTTCTGGAAATAATATTTTGAAGTGTCAGATCACGGCACTTGCAGATAGAATTTTTTTAAGTAGCTCACTATATTTGCTGCGAAAGCACACTATAAAATTTGCGAGTATGACAGGTGTTTTTTGCCTGCCTTCAAATGACAGGGTCTACTGTTGCTTCCTTAAAATGTTGTTTCTTTAAGTGTGGACATCCTTATGTGGCAGCTGGTGACCTGCTGTTGCAGCAATGAGTAATCTGTATTTTTGGAAGAAGGTTGTCCTTCAAGTTCAGAACAGGAAACAAGTGCTTTAAAGACACTGCCTCAAATGTATTAGGATGGATTTTCTTTTATAACATTTGTTCTTATTTTCGTTGTATTTTACATTTCAGCTGGGAAAGAAACAAAGGAAATCCTGGGGCCTGAAGCTCAGACAGATGAAGTTGGATGTACAGGTACTTGTTTGTTAATCTGCATCACCTATGCATAAAGTTTTATTGAATTTTGGCCAAGCAGGTATCCTTGTGAAATCTTGGAGGTTTTCCCACTTTTCTTTATCAACTGCTTTGCTCTTGCACACTTGAGACCTTCAGTAGTTTTTGCTGTCATGCAGCTGGCCACACAGTTGCAGAGGAGCAGCCCTCCTGCACCAGGGGCTGCCTGCCGTGCCCTCCAGCACCTCACCTGCTAATGGCTTAGGAACATGAGCAAAAGCAGCAACATCGCTGCTTTCGTGCAGAGTTGGGTAGAAAACCCCTGCAGGTCAGTAGAGAGTGTCTTAAACTACTCCAAGAATGCACCGAAATAAACTTGAGTTAATCCTGTGTCTTATTTTCACCTCTTTTTTTTGTACTGATATTAGGTAGCAAGTAAAATAAAATGTTTATTTTCAGCTTCAGAATCAGACCAAAACAGATACTTTCCTATTTTGTTATGTTTCTCTCAATAACGTTGACAAAATTTTTATCATATATCTTAAAGACTTGCCTGTTAGCTCTTTTAAAAGATTTTTTACATTACTTTTTTAAAACTCCTTAACATTACATAGTTAGATATTATATGAGTAAACCCTATTTTTTAAAATGTAGGTAGATATATTTACGACTGTAGACTATCAAGTTCTTTCTAGCTGTTATAAAGGGAGGTATCTAGAAAAGAGGACAAAGAAGTACAGTGTGTTACACACTGCAGTCTATATGGGAAGGACTGTCTCGTGTCGGGAAAAGAATCCAACACCCAATTGTGTCAAATTGCAAATTGAGTATGAGACTTCACACTGAGACGAATGGTAAGACTTCCCCCTTCATATTAAAAATATACTTCACATTATTAATAGGGAAGGAAATCTGTCATGAGCTAGTCTGCCAGAGAGCAAGCACGCTCAGAATGTTTCACGATAATAAAAAGTAAACTCTATGAAAAATGCATTTAAGCAAATACTTGCAAGTGTATATTTGTCATGTGAAACGTTAAGCAAAATATTTAACTTTTTACTGAAATACTGTTTTGGAAAATGTTGGCTTTTTTAATGTTTTAACATGTAAGATTTTAAAGGATGTTATCCCAGTCTGAAGCAACCTTTACGAAATAAATTTCCAGCCATGCAGAGCAAGCTGCTCAAAGTTCAGGCTGGCTCCGTTTCCGCCAGCAAACTTGTTAGACAAAATTTAAATGTGTCCTCTGGGCTTGAAGTAATGAGCAGGTCTTAAATAACATTAAAAATGTGTCTTGAAGAAAGGAGGTGCACTCTTAAAAACATAGGAACTAATAGGAGCTAAAGGAGCTGAAACTGTAAGCGGTCCTTCAAAATGCCAGGACTAGCTCATGATTAATGTTCTGTTGGAGATTTGTGGAGAAGTTGAGGGGAGCAGATAAATCTAAAATGATACAAATGCACTAAGTTGAAGAGGCAAACTATAATTTTAGTGACTTGCTCTAATCTCATTACACCACAGTATCTCTGTTTAAAAATTTGTCATATTTTTGCAGCTGAAAATGCTTGACCTTCAGAATACCATATTAGTATTTGTAAAGGATTTTGATAGAGAATCATTTGCAAATGTGGATCCCTGTAGATTATGTATGTAGTACGTTTTAAAGGTTTCACTTGATGCCTTCTATCCTGTTTTGTACTCTTAGTAAAAGAAGATGAATGTGACTCTGATGCAGAGAATGAACAAAACCATGACCCTAATGTTGAAGAATTCCTTCAACAAGAAGATACAGCTGTTATTTACCCTGAAGCACCTGAGGAGGACCAGAGACAAGGCACACCAGAAGCTAGCGGTCAGGATGAAAATGGTAAGAAAGTCACCACTGTTAACTTTTAAGTGATGAGCTAAACATTTGATCCATAAGCTTTATTTTAAAAGGCAAAATGAATGTGATAGAATGCATACAAATATAGTTTTTAAAATAGATGAACTTCAGTAATTATGGGATGATGGGATCATTGTTCAAAAATATTATATATTTTCTAAAATTAGATAGGCAGAGGTTTAAAATCCACTATTTTATTTTTATTGAAGTCATCAAAGAATTGCTTGGTATATGTAACCAGAATGAAAGTTTGACTTGGTAACTCACATAGTTATATAAATGCCTAAATGATATTCTTAGTGATGTGGAATGTAAAATTAAACTGTCATAAATGCATTCAGCAGCATTACATGAAAAACAGAACACGGCATCTTATTAAATATAATTGGACTGAATGAAGAGAATGTGGTGTTTTGGAAGAATAATTTAGGGCATTATAATGCCTTTTTTGATTGTTTGTTTACCTTTTTAAACAAAAAGCCAACATGTATCTGTTAGGTAAAAGTCATTTTATTAGCTAGTGAGTATGTGACAGTCCTTGGGTTTGTTTGTTTGTTTTTGTTTTGTTTTGTTTTCCTGAAAAGACAGCAAAGGAGAAAGAAGAAAGAACACTGTTTATACAGAAATGTTTTGTGAAATAGAATAATGAGTTGCTTTTTTCTTAATGGTAGTTCATTATGCAATACTGACTTTCCAATGCACTTTGAAAATGTTATTTCATAATGAAATGAGAGTGTTTTTACTTTATTATGACTTGTCTTGTCTTTTTCTTAGCTTAGCTCTGCTCTAGTGTTATGTATTTATATTTTACAAGCCACTGTTCTATATTTGATTATTTTTAAACAATTAGGATGCAAATTTAATAGTAGAGTTTTAGTGTTAAATCCTTAGTTTTCTTTCTAAGGAAATTGCAAGCTTTAAATCTTCTTTTGAAGTGAGAATACTAGTTATACTTTACTCATTTCTTCCTCATGAAACAGAAATGTGAAAACACACCTGCTCAGATTACATTTGCAAACTCTGCTGCTCCCAGAGTGTCACAACACAAACTGCAGAGTTTCAGCCAGACTCTGTTACTTGTTTGAAGTTCATTGTTATGTAGGGATAGATTGAAGTTTTTCAAAAGTTTTTCAAACTTCATACATAAAGGGATAGGAGACTTTGTGTTCTAATTTTTTTAAACAATTTATGTAAAGAAATACACAATGTCAGTGTAATTGTATGATTGTATTGAAATCTAAGGGAGAACAGTGAAACGGGTAATGTTAACCAAATTGTTTTGCTATTTCATAGGTTCTGTGCTGTTGGAGATTTTAGCAAAATAAAAACAAAATCAATGAAATTGTGAACTTTTAAATATGTACCTGCCTACTGATGTTCAAAAATAAATTTTTGTATTTTTTATCTTCCATTAGAAGTTTTCTGAAATTCAAGTAAGATATATGCTCAACAGTGGCCTCTTAAAATAATTATTTAAATCATTTAAAATTTTAATCTGTGGTTACAGTGGCATGGATTGTCAAATTAGTTTTACAGACTTGCAAAATGATTTCCATGCAATCATTAAAAATACACATTTATATTAATAATTTAAATTGCACTTCACCCAGACAGTTTACATTGAGGAATTCTGAGACTCATGATGTCAAACAAAGATGTTCAGTGTTTTAAACATTTAGAATAGAAAATGTCAACAAAATAGTGGTATTTGCTGATGTCATATATTTCCAAACCAGGGAACTGGTGAAATGAAATGATAGAGGTCTTTAATACTGACCTTTGTGAAACTGCCATTTCCTCATTTGCTTCAATGGAAACGGAACTTAAGCCAACACGCTTTTGAAATTTCCACTGAGGTGTGTTTGTGCTGTTTATGTCATGTAAAATGAATTGTTAAGCGAAGAAAGAAAAAAGAAAGAATGCAACTGGGGCATTCTAGCTAATCCAGGAAAAGCAGAGATTTAAAGGGGTAGAATGACAGGGAGAAACAAGAAATAGGAACATTGCCTGACTCTACTGTGAAGAGTTAAAAGAACATACATGAAAGGGAAGGGGCTGTTTTTTAATGATAATGAAAACTGATCTGACTGATTTGCTTTATCCACTGTTGCAAGAGCAGTGGCATGTTCAATAGAAATAGTCAGTAAATTCCAAACAAAGAAAAGTAATTGTGACTTTATGGAGCATATAATCAATCTGTGGTAATAACTGCTGAAAGGGGTCATCCAGGTAAATATTTCATAAGTACTTTTAAAGTACTGGTTAGTATTTTTTTAGCATTAGTAATGCTGATGGTTTAAAATGACAGTCTGCACACATTTGCACCTTATGCTCCGTGACATGAGGTGGTAACCTGGAAAGACATTCCATCTCCCTCCCCAACCCACAACCAGCACAGCAGGACTGGCCGTATTGCAGAATTTGCTTTCCATTTGTCTTGAAGCATAAAAGATGGGAAGGGTCATTGGAATGCATCACACCTTATAGATTGATAGTCTGGTCAAATACAGCAAGCCCTGCATTTATGTAAGCCTGTTCTTGTTATCTGGTACACCTCTATCTAATAAAACACTATCTATATAGCATATGCCTATAATCTGTAAAGGAAGATGTTTTTCATATTTTAAAATTAAGTATAAATAGATACTGGTGGAAGAAATTAGTCAGAATTTCATAAATATTGAAGTAAATATTCTTGTCAGACAAATAATAGTCAAAATTATTTCACTTCGTTGTCTACTGAAGAAGAAGTAACTTCATAAAGGCGAGTAGAGTAAGTTCCATAGATTTTATTAGAATCTTATTTATAGCATATTTGATACATGCCTTGTCGCTCTTCCCCTTTTCCTATAGACAGTACATCCCTACTAATAGGTACATGTTTATATATAATTGTGAGAATTACAAACTATACTTCTGATTTTTTTTTTCATTTCTTATAATTCCATGTTAGGTAAAGAAAAGAGAGTAAAGAAATTCTCTCTCCAGGTTGCAAATATTTCTTATTCCTTAGGAACGGAAAGGAAGATGACTATGAAATGACATTAAGTTACAAATTACTTTGTAGGCATGATTCCAGGATTGCCACTGATGGGGCTAACCAGACCTCGGAATACTGAAACCCTGTTTTACAATTTTCAGATTAGTTTTTAATCAGCAGTGTATATGCAGATGCTGCAGTACCATTCAGGGCAGTTCGGGAGACTAACCATGGTGGTTTGGGGTAATAATTTGCTGGCAGTCTCCAGTGTACACTGGGCAACTATACCATAAGTAATAACTTGATGCCTGTGGAAAAAATTCTAAATAGCTGTTATTCCCTTCCTAAAATGTGTGCAGCTTCCAGCAGCTTCCTTGCAATCAAATATGTCTATTTAAAGCAAGTTTGTTGATCTTAGTAGGCTTGGAGGTTACAGGTTTTTTAAACTTGGTATATTCTCTCTCCTATGTAGGAACGCCAGATGCATTTTCACAACTACTTACGTGCCCATATTGTGACAGAGGGTACAAACGTTTCACATCTCTGAAGGAACACATTAAATACCGCCATGAAAAAAATGAAGATAACTTTAGTTGCTCCATATGCAGTTACACTTTTGCCTATCGAACACAGCTTGACCGCCACATGACATCACACAAATCAGGAAGAGATCAAGTAAGTGGCATTTGAATCAAATATTTATCGTTCTCTGTAACAACATTGCAGTTTGGTATGTGAGCAAAATACCAAGCACATAAGACTAGTATCAGATTCCCTGTATGTTGATGCCTCAAACCTGTGGCACTTACTTAACAAACATATTGTTGAAGTCAGACATCTTTCCTAACTAACAAAAGAGCAAGTCTGAACCTATGCTTTCCTTCATCTTAGTTGCACAGTTGTGTATTTTTTTTTATTTTTGGAAGTACTTTACTGCACTTACAGATTTTTTTTTTTCCTGTGCACGGCTAATAGTACATGATTTGTGCCTCTTGCAAATTTAGCCTTAGAAAAACTATAATGTAGAATGCAGGAGATACTCTTTTACATCCTGCATGTTAATCTCTGTACTACAAATTATCATGAAGTCCATTTCTAAAATGGACTTAAAATGTGGTGTGCATTTTCACATATGAGTGTTTGCACTCAGAGGTAAATTAAATAGGAAAAAATATTCTGAGAAGTGTAGCCACCCTCCTGCAAGAGTATTACTGTCTCACAAAGTCTGGCATAACCTCAAACTGGATATTATTTGGCAAGGCAGTTCTTTATTTTAAAGGGTTCCCCATTCTCATTCTCTTACTGGCTTGGCTTCCACATTAAAGGTATTATCATTATCATATAGCATATATTTCTATCTGTGAAACCTATAAATGCTCTTTGTATATTTTGGTCATTTTAAACTATGAACATTTATTTTAGGTAGTAATCTGGATTTTTTTTTCAACTAAAAGTCTAAAACCAGAAGAAGAAGAAAGACTTTGGAAAGAACAGAATTGCTATTTTTAAAAATAGTTCAGATGAAAGGAGAAAAATAGCGAGCGAGTAAATGCAAGAAAATTAGTATAAAGACATACTTAAATTTTATTGCTGCAGATGTATCAGACATATTAGTGACCTTATACTTTTGAAGGCACTGAATAACAGTTCTTGTATGTGTTATAGCTTTTTTTTTCTCTCAACACTTTGTGAATGATCTGTAGCTAATCTTTTAAAATTTCACATTGTTATGGTCACAGCTGAGAAATGATACATCTTAAAGACCTTGCTACCTGTAATTGCTATTTTCAAAAAAAACTTTGCAGGATTACCATTCTTTAGTTATTGTTCTCTTGTATGAAAAAAGTAGACTTCAGCCAAAAACAAAGTAAGCCTTTGATGCAGAGCGATGTTACTAGCTAGTAACAGAACTTAATGCTGATATTTCATCTTTCAGTCTGAAAGTAATATGGAATACTCTGTGAGTTTTGAGGTTAATTCTTTAATGAGCAAAAAGCAGAAGTTATATAAACTGCATTAAAAATATATCACATATCAGAGACACAGAAAATATGGATTTAAGAAAAAGAGAGAGTAATATTTGAAACTGAGAAAAAGAAATGAGAAAGTATGAAAGGTGATACTTAGAGAAGAGGCATTTCTCAATTATTAAAAAATTTCCTGAAGAGTAACTCTGAGTGTGTTTTCCCTGACTGGGAAAAAAAAATTCACACAAACTGTAAGAGAGACAATTAAAAAATAAAGCATTGCAAGTATAATAAGATAAGGCAAAATATCTGAAAATACTACGCAGCAAAAAGCTCCAGACTCCTTATAGCTATGACCAAGAAAATGAAAAATTTCATTCAAAATTTGATAAAAGCAAAGCAAGTTTCTTTGCTGTGGAAGTAGATATGGTAATTTTGAGGCTGGAACAAAAACAAGACGGAAAGCATACAATAATATTGAGTATTGCTGTTTGTCTAGCCCTGTTGTAGCTGTATGTATGCTGAGGTCCTTTAGCTGTGTAATCTCAAGTCAAACAGTAGTAGCTGATTGTGTGCAGGCTTAAGTAAATCATGGCCTGGTTCTCTGGACTCAGCAAAGTTAGCTCTGGAGAGGAGAAAGCCCCAGACAAGCACAATCTTCTGGTGTGGCCTCTTCAAGGTACTTAGTTAAACAAAGCTCGAGGGATAGGCAGGCTAGCAGAAGAGCTGATAAACCAGGCAGGACTTCTCAAGTGCTGGTCAGGAAGAGTGAGAGTGGAGGCTCACAGCAGAGATTGGGAGGGAGGAGACCATAGGGATGGGGACGGGAGCTGCTGGGACGTGAAAACACCAGTTTGAACAAGTGCTCGTCCCACAGGCCATAGCCTGCTTTCACCCATCAGGAGTTTTCAAAAGTGCCTATTCACTTTATAAACTGAGTTCATTTGACTAGGAAATGTTTATCTGTATCAGCAGTATCTGGGAGTGAAGAGGGGTGGTGTGAGAAGTGAGGAAATGTGTACCGTGCTAGGGCTGCTCTTGGAGGCACTGCTGTACTCCACACAAGGAATCTTCTGCCTACAGAAATGGCTAGTGAGAAGCAGCAGAATATTTCCCTTATGTTATATGATGAAGAAAATGTTAAATTAGAATTATGGTTCAGTGTAACTCAGTAACTAATGTGTAAAAATGTACTTATCAGGAAAAAAAAATAAAGCTATCAAAGTTAATATTGAACTGAAAAGTAATCTCAATCATGGTAAATTGTAGTTTTAGTGAAAGACAGTCTTAGCTGTCTTTGTCCTGTGCTTATGATCTACAATAGAGTTCCTAATTAGAAACACTCACTAAAATAAAGTTTCCAGTTCATCAGTTTTAAAATTACTTTTAAAAATACATTTTTCCTACCAGGGAGTTATTGATATTTTGGGGAACCATAACTACATTTTCATTGGGGTAATACCAATATAAAGGTCAGTATTTAAATCAGTATAATGCCTTTGATTCAACCAAGAATCAGATACATTACTGTCCTTAGGAGAACTAATACTAGAGTTGCTGCTACTTAACATCTCCTTTCAGAATGTTGCCTCTCCCATATAGTCCCAAGTGGGAAATAATCCAACCTCCAGAAAAATATTGGAGTCCTTTGTTACAGGGAAGAAGCAAATGCAGATCAACAGGGAATGGACCATTTTAAACAAACTTGCACTGGATTTGCTATAGAAATCTATATGTTGACCTTTGCTGAAAAAGATTCAGACAAGTGATGGCAAAAAGACCATTTATTATATTTTCAAATATGGTCTGTGGGGGAAATAATTTGATTTTTTTTAATGAAAATAATAAAAATGTCTGCTGAATACTGAATAATTATGCAAAACTTTGAATCTGCAAGGATCAATCATCTATTTAATAATCACTTACAAAATTCCCTTGCTAAGTGAATGTTGTAGATGGAGGCGGAAGCAGGAACAGGAGTAGAAAGGATGCTGCAGGAAAACAGTGGCCCTCTTTTGCCAAGCGGCCCCTTTTACTTGTTCTCCTGCAGTGTATTTCGCTGCCCCGGGTTTAAGGTCAGTGGGAAATGAATGTTTGCTATAAGTAACATTAGACATAGAGTGAGCCTCTGTTCTACAGAGTTGACGTCATCTCTTTTCAACGTTTATTACCGCTAGCATCTGTGGCGTATAAAAAGGGACAGAGTGTAGAGTAGAAGCTTTGATCATTTGGTCATGTATCTCATACCAGATTGCTCAAGCTTCCTGATACAGCAAAATGTTTTTAAGACCAGAAGTCAGAAATGAGAATGTGGGCATCACCCAGCTTTTCACTGCACCCCGTTCCTGCGACGCAGCCCTCGGTGCCGCACGGCCCTGCCCTCCCTCAGCGCGCCATGTCGCAGCCCACGCTGCTGCCCGCCACAGCGCGAGTGCCAGGAGCTCCAGGCCACAGTTCCGCACTGGAGGAAGTTCACACACATCAGCTGATCCGTGGGGACTGCCTCTATGCAAATCGTTTCCCCAGAGTACATGAATAGCTCTGTTAATGAAAATATTTGCCACAATTACCAAAAATCTGCAGCTGCATCCAATGATGATAGTGCATTATTTTGCAAAGGTAGTTCTGCTTAAAAAAGGAGTTTGAACCTCCGTTTCATACTGGGAATTAAGGGGGTCCAACTTTTAAAAGTATGTTATTTTTGACTTATCAGTACACATTCATAGATTTATGCAATCTGTAATAAAATACAGCAGTATACATTTAAACGTGTTATTTTTAGCTTTTGCTGATTTTAAGGCTATTATAACTTAAAAATGAAATTAAAAATTAGTTGGAACTTAGCAATAAAAACTGTCACAAGGTAAAATATAGGAAAAATCTTTTCAAAGCAAATTGAAGAGCTTCAGTGCAAATAGTGAAAAAGTTTGATGCTATGTATGTGAGAAATCTCACAATATTGTTATTTAATTTATTTTTGCATTTATTTGGAGAACTAATTGTGGCTGAGAATGCCTTTGTTGTTATTGAGCCATCTTTTGAGCAAATACATGCCACCGTTACTTAAAGGGATCAAAGCCAACGGTAAGAGCTGGAAGCATGCAAATGGAAAAATCAAGTTAACTGATTAAACTTTAAACACTTTAATGTTTCTTTATCTGGAGTGCCATATGCTTTGACATATTTGGTGGTTCACAGGGTTTTTTTTTGTTTTCTTTTTTTGTTTTCACAAGTAAAATTAGTATATATTTTGCAACTTCTCAGTCACATAACATGTTAGAGCAACCCTCATCACCATAAATGAAATTAGAACAATGGTCTTTTTACAATATTATTTTTATTCAGATGGTACACCTGGCTCAACTTTAACCTAACTTCTAATTTGTTGCTTTTTTATACATAACACATACCACCTTCAGACCCATAAAATTATGACTGAAACATTCAATTTTGAGTTGTAACTTCTTTGTTGCAATGTGAAAATAGAAGGTGCTGTTCAAATATACTGTGTTGTTCCATGCAATAATTATGATTTTTTTTGTTACAGAGACATGTGACGCAGTCCAGTGGTAATCGAAAATTTAAGTGCACTGAATGTGGAAAAGCTTTTAAATATAAACATCATCTGAAGGAGCACCTACGAATCCACAGTGGTAAATAAACCAAGAGTATTAATTACGTTGGATCTTGTAGTTAATACTGTGATTTGTACTCTTTATAATTTTGGTCTTGAGCAAGACTTACTCTTGTAAGTCTCGTTTAAAGTACTAGTGCTTTCCTTTTTCTTACTCTGAGACTCTGTAACTACTGACTGCAGAAAATACTTAGGATAACTCAAAAGGATTTACAGCTGTTGCTTAAGATCTGATACTTACAGAAAGATTCACTTGTAGCAGGAGATATGGGGCATCCTTCCAGTCTTTTTTCACCAGTCTGTTCTTTCTCGGTTGTTTGCAGAGCACTCAGCTTTGTTACCAGCCTTGTTAGAAAATTTTAATTGATTAATAGTAAATGTACAGCAACTGCACTTCCAACTGTGGCTGTGATTTTCATTACTCAAGACTAAATCACATTAAGGTGTCTCTCAGGTTACAGATCTGAAATTGTGATATAGTCTTATGTTAACGGTGTATGTTTCACTTTATAAGAAACTCTAACAGTTCGGTCATTTAAAAGAGGTTCTCAGTTTAACACCTTAACCTGAATTTATTCATTCACAGTAAGTCCAAAAACAAGGTTTTAGGCTGTCTGTTCCTTTTACATCTGTTGCTCAGCTGTGGTGGTAGCAATTAGGTGAACTCCGTTTGGATGTCCTACTTCAGCAAGCATCATCTTCATTTCCATAGGGCAGTATCAGCTGCATCTGTGAGCGGAGAAGCTGCAGTCAATGTAATTTCCAGTTTGAATAAAGCCAGTTCTGTCTTTTTCCTTTTCCTCCATAATGCAGATGCTCTGAAAAGTGAGCACATTCTGCAGGTGTAATAATTGCAGAGCCGTATGCAGCTTCCTGACAGTTTAACACAAGATATATCTGTGAAGACAAACATGCATCTGTCTCTGCGTGTCTGGTTTCCCTTTCGTAAGCTTTGTATGCTTTTATTTAGCTGATAGTTATTATAGGAAGGTATTGTACTGTATATACAGTATTTGAGTTTACTGCAATAAAATATGCATCACATTTTATAGCTTTATGGTTTGCATTTATGCCGTCTATATATTTACTTTAATCATAGACTAATATCTTTCTGTTCTGCAATAGTTCATGCTACCCCTGAAGTTGGTAGTGTTACTACTTGAAAGAAATTTATTGAAATACACAAGTATAATACATAGTTCATTGAGATGATAGTGTAGAGAGTACTGGAAAGTAGAAGAATTTGTTCTCATTATTGAGTTCCATCTTATATTTACTATTGTATCATGATGAAAATTAGGGAAAGATCCTAGGGTCAGAACTAAAGATGACATCATTACTTGATATGTTAAATTCTTTTCAAATATTTTTTTTTTTTTTTTTTTTTGCTAGAGCTCTTTGAGGGGTCAATTTAATGTATTCTATTTACTAACACTTGATAAAGTTACATTGTAGCCTGATAAACTATTTGCACATTCCTTTCTTTATTTCTCTTTTTTTCTGTTGTTTTTAGGAGAGAAGCCATATGAGTGCCCAAACTGCAAGAAACGTTTTTCTCATTCTGGTTCATACAGTTCACACATAAGCAGTAAGAAGTGTATTGGTTTGATGCCCGTGAATGGTCGAGCTCGATCAGGTCTCAAGACGTCTCAGTGCTCCTCCCCTTCCCTTTCTGCATCACCAGGTAGCCCAGCAAGACCACAGATACGACAAAAGATAGAAAATAAACCCTTGCAAGAGCAACTTCCTGTTAACCAAATTAAAACTGAACCTGTGGATTATGAATTCAAGCCAATAGTGGTTGCTTCAGGAATTAATTGTTCAACCCCTTTGCAGAATGGGGTTTTTAGTGGTGGTAGCCCATTGCAGGCAACCAGTTCTCCTCAGGGTGTGGTGCAAGCTGTTGTTCTACCAACAGTAGGTCTGGTGTCTCCCATAAGCATCAACTTAAGTGACATTCAAAATGTACTTAAGGTAGCGGTGGATGGTAATGTAATAAGGCAAGTATTGGAAAACAATCATGCTAATCTTGCATCCAAAGAACAAGAAACAATCAGCAATGCATCTATACAACAAGCTGGCCATTCCCTCATTTCAGCTATAAGTCTTCCTTTGGTTGACCAGGATGGGACAACCAAAATTATCATCAACTACAGCCTAGAGCAGCCAAGTCAACTTCAGGTTGTTCCACAAAATCTAAAAAAGGAAAACCCTGTTCCTACAAACAGTTGCAAAAACGAAAAATTACCAGAAGATCTTACAGTGAAGTCTGAGAAAGATAAGAACTTTGAAGGAGAGACCAATGATAGCACTTGTCTTCTTTGTGATGACTGTCCAGGAGATCTCAATGCACTTCAAGAATTAAAGCACTATGAAACGAAAAACCCTCCTCAGCTTCCTCAGCCCAGTGGAACAGAAGCTGAGAAGTCCGAATCCCCAACCCCATCAGACACTGGGGAGAACAACTTATCTCCTGGCCAGCCACCTTTGAAGAACCTTTTATCGCTCCTTAAAGCATATTACGCATTAAATGCACAACCAAGCACAGAAGAGCTTTCAAAAATAGCTGATTCAGTAAACCTACCGCTAGATGTGGTAAAAAAATGGTTTGAAAAAATGCAAGCTGGACAAATTTCTGTGCAGTCGTCTGGACCACCTTCTCCTGAACAAGTTAAATTAAGCAGTCCTGCAGATAATGATGATCAAGCAGGACCTACAAATGTGAGCGAACCTCAGAACAGCACAAGTAATTCACAAAATCCTGTCAGTACAAAATCTCAGACTTTATCAGAGGGATCAGCTCAAAATGGTTCGCGCAGTAACACGCCATCCCCATCGCCACTAAACCTTTCTTCTTCAAGAAATTCACAGGGTTATACGTACACAGCAGAGGGTGTACCAGAAGAGCCACAAATAGAACCTCTTGACCTTTCGCTACCAAAGCAACATGGAGAATCATTGGAAAGATCTACCATAACTAGTGTTTACCAGAACAGTGTTTATTCTGTCCAGGAAGAACCTTTGAACTTAACTTGTGCAAAAAAAGAACCACAAAAGGACAACAGTGTTACAGACTCTGATCCTATTGTAAATGTAATCCCACCAAGTGCCAATCCCATAAATATTGCTATACCTACAGTCACTGCCCAGTTACCTACAATTGTTGCCATTGCTGACCAGAACAGTGTTCCATGCTTAAGAGCTCTCGCTGCCAATAAGCAAACCATTTTGATTCCACAGGTGGCTTACACATACTCTACTACAGTTACTCCTGCAGTTCAAGAAACACCACCAAAACAGACCCAAGCCAATGGAAATCAGGTACTCAAGTTTCTGTGTATTCCTGAATGTTGTATTTGACATGTTCTTTCAGTGTCCTTGCTAAGGTAAAGGAAAATTTTCAAGATTAATTAACTACAATAAGCTGAGAAGTTTATTTGACTTCATGAGTTCATGTACAGTGGATGTTCCTGCTAATTTCTCTGCCAAGCTAGTCAGCTTGAGTTCAAGAGTGTCACAAACTAGAGCTTTGTGCCGATGCAGGTCGCTTCTTCACTATGTTCAGTCGTTCCAAAGTGTCTCCTGAATCATTAATGCTAAATATTTTAAAGCCAATTCAATCTAATCCAAAAAGCGAAGTAAAGCCATTGCTTGCACTTCTTGCTGGCTCCATATTTCCTCCCTTTCCACACATCCAGAAAACTGGGAACTTCTTGCTCCTCTATCTGCCCTCTACTGTGATACTTTCCCATATTGCTTTCTCAGTTTGAAGTGTAGCTGAATTCCTACAATAATGATGCTGTAAACAAAAATCAGATGCATTTTCGACTGGAAATAGGACAGATATTTATCTTCTGCATGTGCCATTGCTATGTCTTGTTCTGTTCCTTCCTGGGTGCTTTCAGATGCGATCTGATCAGAGTTCGTTCTGCTGAGAATTGTCTGTGTGCCCTGAGATATCGACAGAGCAGATAAAAATTAAATGAAAAAGTGATGCAGCTGCATCACTGCTGTATTAAAGATGCAGCATTTTTAGCTGAAACTTGGAAATGGACTGTTCAGCATGTTACACAGGCCTCTTTATAGCTAGAGACTGAAAAGCCTTATTAAAATTTTATGTGATAGAATTAATTTGGTATGTTTTGATTCTGCTGATATCAATAGAAAATACTTCATGTTTCTCATGTAGGTGAATTTCAGCTCTTGAAATGCTTAGAAACAAATTTCAGAGTTACAATTTTTTAAAAAGTATCTTTCTGTTTTCAAATATGATTTTTTTTTTCCAGATTTTTGGTAGGTTTATCAGCAATGAGGTTTTTAATTTTGCAGATTTGAATGATCATTTAAATAAAGTTCCCATTTATGTGAAAATTTTCTCAAAAGAAGCCTTAACTTTCATAAAATCTGTGAAATAGCAAGATGTGGGTGACAAAGGTTACTTAAAAAATATATTTAAATATTTCATTTGATCTTTCAAGTTCCTAACACTGCTTGAGGTCCTTTATAATCTTCCTTCCCTCCTGAACATTACATTTAGTTTAGATCTGTCCAACGGTCAAATTTGAGTATGGTTAAAATCAGTCCCACTGAGAGCTCGTGTGCATATGGTAGCAGGGACCAGAACAGACATAAACAGAAGATGTCTCTTAGTTACGTAAGTCTCAAACATTTGTTTGTTCATTTACTGAATTGAATGAAAATAGCAATACACTTCCAGGATACACCTTAAAACTTTTTCTACTGTAACAGTATCCTTTTTTTTTTTTTGAGCTCACCAATTTCTGTGTTTTTTAAGGATGAAAGGCAAGACACTAGCTCAGAAGGAGTATCTAACGTAGAAGATCAAAATGATTCTGATTCAACACCCCCAAAGAAAAAGATGAGAAAGACAGAAAATGGAATGTATGCATGTGACTTATGTGACAAAATATTCCAGAAGAGCAGTTCACTATTGAGACATAAGTATGAACATACAGGTAGGTAGTAGGAAGTGACGTTTCAAATTATTAGTGTATTGGTAGCGGGTAACTGGTAATCTTAACTGGAATCCAATTCTCAAAACGTGTTGGGAGAGCAGAAGGAATTATCCCTTATTATCACACGGGCTCAAAGTTCTTCAAAGAGTGTGTTTTGTATATTTATTTGGCAAACAGTGCTATTCCTTGTTTCTTCTTTATGTTTTTAAGAACTAAATCCTGAATGGAAAAATGATATTTTTCATCCATCTGGCTCATGAGCAATGAGCTGCGAGCTGTACCTGTAAACAGAGATTTCTTATTTCTAATGGACTTTCCCAAGTAGAGGGAGGAGTGGCTGATAGCCCAGAGGACTGTGCTGCCCTTCCGAGGGCCCTGCACAGGCCAGAGAGGTGGGCAGAGAGGAACCTCCTGAGGTTCAACAAAGGCAAGTGCAGGGTCCTGCCCCTGGGGAGTGACCCCACGCAGCAGGCCAGGCAGGATGCTGACCTGCTGGAGAGCAGCTCTGCGGAGAAGGCGCTGGGGGTCCTGGTGGACAGCGAGTTCACCATGACACCACAAAGTGTCCATGTAGGATGCCCAGGGTGTCCAGGGTGGCCTGTGGCAGCCTGCAGTGCATCCTCCCGTCATGCTCAGCCCTGGGGAGGCCACCTCTGGAGTGCTGTGCATGGCCCTGGGCTCCTCACTACAAGAGGGTCATGGAGCTACTGGAGCGAGTCCTGTGAGGGGCTGCTGACGTGGTTAAGGGATTGGACCATCTGCCTGAGGGCTGATGGGACATCTCAGCTTGGAGAAGAGTGAGGGGGAATCTTCTCAATGTGTATGTGCATCTGAAGGAGCAGGGTGTAGAGAGGATGGGGCCAGACTCTCTTCATTGGTGTCCGGCAATAGGTTGAGAGGCAATGGGCACAAACAGAAACACAGCAAGTTCTGTCTGAACACGAAGGAAAACTTTTTGACTGTGTGGGCTACCAAACAGTGCAGCAGGTTGCCCAGAGAGGTTGTGAGTGTCCATCCTAGTAGATACTTGAAAGCTGTCTGGACACAATCCTGGAGAGGAGGACTAGAGGATCTCTGGAGGTCCCTTTCAACCTCAACCGTTCTGTGATTCTGTAACTTGCTTTGCTGAAGTAAACATTAGTTAAGAGAAAAGAAAGATCTATCCATATGATGTTTTTCATGAAAGGCAGTATGTCTAACATGAAGGATTTTCAAATTGAGACAAATGAGTAATCGCTTGACGTTAATAGACATTCTTTAGACATAGAATTTAAACCCAGAAGAACATCCTTTAAGCTTTGGTATTTTTTGTTTAATTTCCCCCAAATTCTACTTTTGGCTCCAGCCTGGCATCTTCAGTCTGTCTTGAACAGCCATTACTGCCATATGTATTTTAAAAACAATCTTTTCTGAGATGTCTTCAAGGCATTTTCTCTTTTACTTGGTTTATTGTCTACATAGTATTTCTGCATATTAATGTTGTTTTGTTTCATCTTATTTAAACACAGAAATCAAAAGATGCAGGATCCCCTTTTCTTTACCTTTGATCATATTTCTCAAGTATTTGTTAAGAGTATGTATTTTCATATCTTTCATGTTCTGAAACTCTTTTTAACTCCTTATTTTCATAGCACGGTTGTTTTTTTCCATTCTATTTTAGATAAAGTATCATGTTCAGATGTGATGCTTGTCTGATAGAGTTAGGTGTGGAAATATTGCTCTCTCTACACAGCAACCAGAAAGCTGCTGTCTCATTGTCTGTATCTTTTATGTCTGGGCTGTGCAAAATTGTTTTGCCTAACAACTTTGAGTGTTGGAAACAAAAGAACATAGTAGGGTTCCTGCTGTGTTTACAAGAGTCTCTAAAAACAGCAACAAAAAGGCAAAAAGCAAAAGCTGAGAAACAGAGCAGAAAAAGAATTAAGCAAATTCAGAGAGATTTTTCTGTTTAATATGTGTGTACTCTGTAAGTTTGAGGTACTCAGCTGTATTAACCTAGATCATGGGATGATTTTCATTTTACCTCTAACATGGTGTAAAGGCTTTGCATACAAAAAATATATATAAATGTTTACTTGATTTAAACTTGGTCAATTTAAAAAAAATGTTAAAATGATTTTGAATTTGAATTTGAATGACTCCCACTCCAAGAAAAAAATTCTTCTTTTCTAATTCATACATATTCAGCTATTATTTTGTGCTACAGGTTGTATTCAAAAATCTGTTTATCCTTTGATGTATTAACTTTCCTAAAAAGCTCACAAGTTACCCTTGCTCTCCTGTGGTCTCATGTGAGAATCTCAGCCTGATAGTGGCAGAGCATCTTGTTAAACTATGAATTATTGGCAATACATTTGCCTATAGAATTTTTGTGGAGAAAAAAAGGATACTTTCTAATTCTTAAGATACAGAAGCTCCATATGTCTGTGTTATTTTTTAGGTAAGAGGCCTCACGAGTGCGGAATCTGTAAAAAGGCATTTAAACACAAACACCATTTGATTGAACACATGCGACTGCATTCGGGGGAGAAGCCCTACCAATGTGACAAATGTGGGAAGCGTTTCTCGCACTCGGGGTCGTACTCCCAGCACATGAATCACCGCTACTCCTATTGCAAGCGAGAGGCAGAGGAGCGCGACAGCACCGAGCAGGAGGAGACGGGGCAGGAGGCCCTCAGCAACGAGCACGTTGGCACCAGGGCCTCTCCATCACAGATCGACTCGGATGAGAGGGAGAGTCTAACCAGGGAAGAAGAGGAAGACAGTGAAAAAGAGGAAGAGGAGGAGGAAGAAAAGGAGTTGGAAGGACTTCAGGAAGAAAAAGAATGTAGAAAACTACAAGAAGTAGAGGATGAGGAAGAAGAAGGGAAAACTGAAGGTAACAAGAATGATGAAGCTGTAAATCAAGGAAGCAATGCAGAAACGGAAGTTATACAGAATAATGGGCAGGTATCAGAAGAAAAAACAGATAAAGCTTAAATGATAGTTTTTTCTATAAGGAAAAAAAATGGTAATGAAGTTCGTTCTATATTATACATGCTATTCATGGAAACGCAGTAGCCTGCATACTGTGATTTCTGTTCACTACTGTGTAAAAAATATATATATAAAAAAGAAAAAAAAAGAAATCCAGGTGTGCCTGAACCTCAAACTTAGTAATTTTTCACACAGCTTTCAAAGTTAGGAACAAGTTTGTAACATGAAGCAGATTAGAAAAATACAGTGACTCTGGAAGCAAAGATTTACCAGGTTGTAGGAAGCCTGATTTATTAGACAAGCATCTGGCATTGTTTGTTTTATCAGTATTAATTTTCATTCTTAAGTTGATTAATTTTTAAACTGTATAATTGGGAGAGATTTATATGTTTTTTTTTTTAATGGTAAAACATTACCTAAATCCACTTCAGTATTTTATTATGTCTTTAAAATGTGAGAACTTCTGCACTACAGAATTCCCTTTTGCAGAAACCCAGAATGCAGTTGCAAACAGTGCTTGGCTACCTTTGTAAATTCAACCTAGAAGGTAGCGGTTTCTAACATTAGATGTTGTAGTAGAGCATATTATCATTTAAAGTGTATTGTTAGCCTTAAGAAAGCAGAGATGATAGAAGAACTGAAGTTTCTTACTCATGTGGTTAAAAATGTAGTTGAAAAGATTGTTGTTGAGTTCTGATTGCAGGGACTAACAGTGTTAATACTGGAAAGGACAGCAAAGTCGTCAAAATCAGTGTTTGTAATTGTGTTTTGAGTATGTAGTAACAATATGAAGGATATGATATGAAGCTTTGTATCTCCTTTGGCCTTATGCAAGACCTGTGTGCTGTAAGTGCCATTTATCAGTATTATAAAGGCTCTGACCAGCCTTTATCCAATATGTGGCCTAAAATAACTAGCATTTGTTGATTTGTATCAAACTTCTAAACTAATCATGGGGAAAAAACACTCAGCCATCAGAGAAGTAAGAACACTGGTATATTTCATTATTTAATTATTTGGTGGTATTTTGGTTAATACCTGACTTGCAGAATTTCTCTACAATAATTACAAGGGAAATTTTCTAATCTGCTTTATTGCTTTATTGGTTTACTTTAATTTCAGACACATACATGAAATGTTATCTGGCTCATAAGTATTTTCAAATGTTAGTTATTATGGACCCCATTTATTAACAATGTTAGCTGATTTTTACCTATCAGTATTATTTTATTTCTTTTAGTTTATAGATCTGTGCAACATTTTGTACTGTATGTCTTCAAACCTGGCAGTATTAATACCCTTCTTACTGACATATGTACCTTTTTAGTTTTAGAAAACTTTTATATTTATGTGTCTTATTTTTATATTTCTTTATTTATTACACAGTGTAGTGTATAATACTGTAGTTTGTATTAATACAATAATATATTTTAGTATGAAAATTTGGAAAGTTGATAAGATTTAAAGTAGAGATGCAATTGGTTCTCTTGCATTGAGATTTGATTTAACAGTGTTATGTTAACATTTATACTTGCCTTGGACTGTAGAACAGAAGAATTAAAATGGGAATGTATTAATTTTACAATTGCAATCAATTCATTTTACCTTTACCCAGTTTTTAATATAAAGCTCTTAAATTTTAAAATTCACTGTGTGACTAATAGCATGATGCTCTGCAGTTTTATTAAGAGATTAGCCTAACCATAAAACTCATTTCCTTAGTAAGCCAAATTAGAGTAATCTTATAAACAGTGTTGGGAACAATGTTTAACATTTTTGTGCCAATTTGTTCCTGTATTCATGTATGTATGTTACAAATCTGAAACTTCATTTTTAAGTTCCTTGTTACATCATGATCATTTTCTAGTTTTTTACCAGACTCCCCATCTCACAATAAAATGCGTCAACAAGTCTGACTTACTGTCATTATTCTAGTGATTTTAAATATTTTTTTTTAATTATTTCTATGAGAAGCCATTCGGGCATGGTTCTTGCTTCAGAGGAGATACTCACTGCCAGTTATGTGTAAGGAGCGAGCGAGCGAGAGGCAGGTTTGCTGGGTGCGGGTGAAGGGACTTTCCCTCTGGGTTATCAACGCTGCCAGCCTAACAGCAGAGCAGCCAAACTTGCAAAACCAACCCCCTGGTTTTGTGTTTGCTTTCTTTTCCCCTTTCATCTGTCTATTATGTATTATAGTGATCTATTTCAGACAGCTTTTAAAGGAAGTAATTCTATAAGTGTTTTTTTATTATTATTATTTAGCAATAAGCCATTGAAAAATTTGATGTATATGTTGCTGTTGAAATATCTAAAGATATGGCATCGATATTACTGATATATATATATATATAATTTCAGTTTTGTAAATACAAAGTTATAAAGGTTGTATTAGAAATGGATTTTTTAATGTTTTACAGATTAAACAAGATTAGAAAATGTTCTTTACACAAAGTTCTGCTGTTTTAATGATCCCTAAAAGGGGTTAACAGCTGTTTGGCTTTTCATGAATGCTGTATATGCTCTTTTATATTCAAATATGTTAGTTTTGAATATTGCTCAATGTTATTCTCTTTTCAGCATTAATACATATAAAAGATTTACCCTATATATTAAATATTTCTCTTTGTATTTTGCAGTACAGTGTCAGATATTGACTTTTTAATTGGAGTAAGCTCCTAACTCAGAAGTGTTTACCATTTAGGTAAAATTAAGACAAGTGTTTTGAAAAAATAACTGTATTACATTAACACGTTTGCCCAATTTTCCTAACAGGAATTGGTGAGATTGCTGAGGATTTGTTACAGGTAGGACTGTCTCAGTTCTGTGTTATTAAATGCCCGTTTTAAGCCTATTTTCAGATGGAGATAATTTTTGCAACCAAGGAGCATCTTACTTGTCTATAGTAATAAACCTAGTGAGACATTTGTTGAAAATGTGATGGAAAGAAAATCGGTTGTGCTGTGTGTAGAAAAAAAGGATTTGAGCAAGTGTAAATGCAACCTGCCTGTGAAAGTTCAGTACCTTCCATAGCCAGAACTTCAAAAGAAGCAACAAAAAACTGTGCTTTGGTAGGGAATAAAATCCAAGTAGTTTTGATTCAGGAAGTTTGATTCATTGTTTTTGTGGAGAAAATGTATATTCCTTGTTTAGACTCTGAAACTGTTACGAACATTTGTGTCTTCAAAATGCATTGGTGTATTGAATTTGCAGCTGTTAAACTCAGATACCTCTGGTGTTTGTGACCTTGTAACATCATGTGTTATCCATTTGCAAATCACAAAAACTGTGATCTTTATGTAGGTGAGTAAATTCATTGGAACAAAGATATGCTTAGGAGACACGGGTGTTGTTCCCAGCTCCATCAGTGCAGGAGGCCGCGTGGTGCGAGGCACTCAAGGCAGCATCCCCTGCGGAATGGGAAGCAGCCCAAGGGCAGCAACACAGAGCTTCCCTGTAAATTAATGACAGAGCATTTCCAAGGGGAAAAGGTCTCACACGTGAGAAAGTGTGGAAGTAAAAGTGTGAGTCCATTGTGTTCTGTCCTAATAATAAATAAATAAATACAAATTGGAAAAAAGAAGTGAAAATATTTTTTAATAAAGCTCCCTTGCCCTGTGACCTCTTCTGCAAACATCTGTCAAGGGACAGTCTCCAGCCCACACTGACAAAAGAGAGGTGGCCTTTGGATATGATGTGGATTAGAGCAGTGACCTGAGACTCATACTCTGCTCTGGGTTCAGCTGCCCGTATTATGTCTCCATGCTGTGTCTGAAACACAGCAATTAAACAGTTTGTGAAAAGCAAAACCACTAAGTTTTGTGGCCTAAGATGGGGAACACGCTTCTGAGATCCTGAGGAAGAGTAGGAGAAGAAACTTAGAGATACAGAGAAGAGTGGAAAGTGCTCTGGAGAGAGGTAGCTGCTTTGTGCTCTGCTGGTTGTGTTTGTCACCCCAGGGTAGTGGTGGTGGCCTTGTCCCTGGTTCTCCAGAGCAATGTCTCTGCCTGATTGCCAGTCACCGGGAGCACTCCACGTGTGAAACTGGTGACACAGAGATGCTCACCGTGTCTCATGCACGGATCATGCATCCGTGAGCATGAAAACATTTTGAAAGTGGTATTGGATTACAAGTAATCACATGAATTAGCGATGCCAAAAAGGCGAATCAAGAAGTTTTGTTAGTTTGGCCAATTTCAGAGTTCCGGAGTTCAGTATTTAAAGAGCTGGTTTAGATTTCAGCACAAGAAGGATGCACCATGGTGTCCCTGCCCCGAACGCAGCATCCTGAAGAGCGGGGCTCTCCTGCGAGCGGGTGGGAGTTGCTCCTGTTCCCGGCCAGCGCCGCCGCTCCCCAGGGCAGCGAGCGCCCGTGGCCGCAGCACAGTCCTGCAGCCTGAAAGCAAAGCCCCTTGCACACGGGACAGCACGGCGCCACTCAGAGCACAGGTTTGTCCGCTGCAAAACGCCCCATTAGGGGCTTTTACCATCGAAGCAGCGAAGAGCAGGGCTTCACGCTCCAAACCTGCGTGGAAGCCTGCAGTGCAGAAATGACCACAATGAAAATGCTTCCTGGGGTCCAGAAGACCTTTTAAGTTTAAGATAATTATTTAAAGATGAGGAAAGTCCATTTTGCTTATGGAAATATTAGAAAAGAAAGAGGATGATTTTTGAGCACAGAGCAGGGAAGGTAAAAGAATTTAATATGTGCTGACCTGAGCACTCTTGAAAATATTCTTAATTTATTTGCTAGCAATTTATGTGTCTGCATACAATTCTTTGTTCAGAAGGACTTTTTTGTTATGAGTATGTTTTGCAGTTCACATTCTGATATTTAAACTATACAAATTGCTTTTTTTCCTCTTTGGAAGAACATCTTGTTTCATTGTCACTATAATAATCTGCATATCTCGTGGAAATTCAAAATCAGAACCTCTTGAGTATTTGATCATTTATCCTTCATGTTTTTCCTGGGCATTTGTTCTAATGCTGTTCACACAGTTTGCTTGTCACAAAAATGAATACAAAAGGATGGCGACTGAAGAACTCTCAAATTTGAGCAAATATTTACAAATCTTTTATACTTCTGCTTTTTATCAATCTGTGGTCACTAATTCATCACACAATCTTCTGAACTGTGCTGCTGTGCTGCTTACGCATATTGTATCTATTTTATCTCTACAGAAAATATATGGAATATATATTTATATATATACACACAGAATATATTGTGATATATTCCATTATTTAAAAAAAAATCCTTTAATCTGTAACTAGAAAATAGGAGATTGTTGGGGTTGGACATGGATGCACTGAGGTCAAGAGGCCTTTTCAGGGCCAGGTTCGGTCCTGGGCTGTGCTGAATTTGAACATCCTGTAGTATTAACCTGCAGCTATGTAAAACTCTGCAAGACACCCTTTCTGCACTGCAAGTCCCCCAAAAGACGTCTGCAAGTGATGACAACAATAGAAAGCAACCTTTAAATAAATAAATATGTGAGGATGCCATGCTTGTGCTTTTTGTGATGTTCTCGGTGAGCCTCAAGCCTGATTCTGCTTTTGGATTTAAACTTTTCTGAAATGGGGGATATCCTTGCTTTTTTTGTTCAGCTGTGTGTAAACACAGAATGTGTGTAATAATTGTGAGCTTTGTACTACGTATTAATTCAGGAACAAAAAAGGTGAGTTAAACCTTTTTTTAAAAAAAAAAATAATAAAAGAAAGGAAAAGTAAAGCAAAGCAAAGAAACGCACAGACGTGAACTTTGCCTGATTGCTCCTGAGCGTCTGTGCCTCTTGTCCCCAGGAGCCTGTTCTCCTGCAGCAGCCCTGGGCCCGCAGATGGGAGCGGGGTGTGCGTGAGCCGCAGCCGAGCACATTTGACAGCAGCTGAAATGACAGGGTTGGTGCTGTTTGCATCTCGTATCCTTTGGGAGCTCTCTCTTCAGGCCAAATCCTCCGTCCCTTTTGATGAATATCCGTGAAACTCCTGAATTCATTGAACTTTTTGGCACGTGGCTGGTGAAGCACTTTCCTCGTGTTCAGCGGCACGTAAGTAGCGGCAGAGGGATGCAGTAAGCAGGTTGCTGTTTCAGTGTTCAGGAATAAAATTGTGTGTTGGACCAGGTCTCTCAAGCTGGACCAAATCATTCAAGAAATAGTTCACTGAAAAATCCTGCGAAATCCTGAAAATAACAATGGCTGCCAGTTAAACAGCTCTGAAAGGTCATGTCTCTGTGCACACCCACACAAAAAGGGTACTTGGAGTTGTTTGGCTTCCTTTTTTCTCCCCTCAATCAAATTAGCCCCATTAAGGACAGCTGCCCTCGGCGCCTTTCAGGGAGGCTGCACGCCGCTCCGGCCCGCGGCTCCCCCGGAGCAGGAGCAGGAGCAGGAGCAGAGCAGCCATCCGGCCCCTGCCCGTTTCATTGTGGGTCCTGGGGAGCGCTGAGCAGCAGGGGGAAGGCTGAACCTGGGAGCTTGTCTGAGCCTCGCAGCCGGTGGCTGCTGCTGCTGAGGGCTGGAGGTCGTTCGAAGCGGCCATGGTTACAGGCCGGCCCGGTCAGGCGAGCGCAGCTGAGGTTGCAGAGATAGCAGGGGTCTCAGTCGAGGCCGTCTGGCTGAGCTGACCTGGAGGCAGCTCATTCCCTCACTTAGCTCCAGAAATTCCTTCGGCAGGAGCCGGCAAGCACGTTCTGCGGGAGCGCCCGCCTTGTGCCACCTGGTGCAGGAGAGCAGCAGCCCCTCGGTCTGGAAATCCCAGTCTTGTCAGCTGTAACCTCCTGAAACTGACTCAAGTTCCTCAGAACGCAGCCTTGTCTTGTCTTGTTGCTTTTCCTTTTTTTTTAAACCAGTGATTTTCATACTGTCATTTTGATCTCGAAGCTGAGTGGTACATTGTGTACAGTGCTCGTGGTACGTCCTGAAGCTTAGAGAGTAGCACTCTGCAAACCAAGCAACAAGGAATTCTAGCACTTGCAATGACTGTTAAATTTCTGTACCTTTTGCAACCCTGAATATGAGGCCAATTTAGGGGAAAATGGCTAATAATTTAATTGCTGAATGATAGCTATACGTCACACAAGGCTGTTGCAGGCTGCGTTGGGAACAGACCCGGGTCTCTAACACAACCAGGTGTCCTGACGGCCTATGGCAAGCTGAGCCTTCCTGCACTTTCTGCTGGCGCCGCAGCTGGCCGTGCAGCAGCGATGCCCTTGACAAGCTTGTCCTGTTACACTGAAGTCAGGAGGTTGGCTCTTAGCTCAGGCAGCGGCGCCTCTGACTCTGTGAGCAAGCGCTTGATGCAGGGCCATCGGATGCCCAGAGGGACGGGGGGACGTCCGGCCAGGTCGAGAGTGCTGGTAGCCATTCACTTACAGAGCTCTCTGCAGAGGCAGAGTCTGTGTCCCTGCTGCTCCCTGCACGGGCTGATGCAGGGACTGCTGCCAGACGCGTGGGGGCAAATGTGCTGCCAGCTGAAGGAGCCCTGGGCTCCACCTCTTGTGCAGGTGAAGGTAGGGAAGCTTTGCTGGTTCTCTACACGAACCAACTGCCCCAATCATCCTCTTGTTCCTCACGTTTTCTTCATACAAGCCACAAGGCACAGAGACATTTTCTGGGTCCTAGTGACTCTGAGGGGAGAGGAGTGAAGGAAAATCTCAGTGCAGCAATTTGTTCCACATATGAATAATCCTCCTTTACAGAAATAGCTCAAGTCGTGTAAGTAATTGGTTACTTATGTAAGTAAAATCCTTGTAGGATCTGTCTGTTCTCCTTTGCAGTTATAGCAGTCTGATGCTTTTTACATTAGGGGAAACAAATAATTACTGCTTTACTGGGAGCTTTTCATCTAGTTCCTTACTGTGGGCCCACTGGCTCTATTTAAGACTGCACTACTTGCCCTGTAGTAATGGAGACATTTTGGCTTCATGTAAATCAGAACCTGTTCAACTTGCTGTGCCTAAAAATAATTGAAAATAGGTGGAGAATCTGAAGACAAAAAATGCAAATATTTCATGACTAGAACACGCATAGGTCAAATACCATTTATGTTTCTGATTTTTGAGCTGTGTGCTTAAAACCACTGTTTTAAGTCCATCCTCTGCTCCTACCTGGTTTCTCTCCAGCTGCCTCTCAGTTCTGGGTGTAGGCACAGTGTACATGTGGCACTGCTGCACATAAATAAAAGTCTATATGTGGTTCTCCTGTGCGCTAATAAATACTGCTGCTGCTTGAAAAGAAAGCACTTTAAAACCTCAAAATAGCACATAGCCCACCTTAATCATCACAGCAGAACTGTCCTATACAGTCGGCCACACCATCACATCTAATTCACCATAGCCTTTTCAGAGAATCCTTCTAAGTATAAATTTTAACCTTATATGGAATTTCTTATACTTCGTACCCTACATGCTCATTTTCCTTGGCATTCTACTGAATTATCCATGTTGTGTGGCTCCTGAGCTGCGCCTTGACCCGCTTCTCCCCAGGTCTTGCTGTGTTCGGCGCCCCGGGGGTCGCTGCCCGCACGGGGGTCGCTGCCCGTCCAGGGGCTGCTGCTCTCCGCAGCAGGCAGGACCCGTGCGCCCAGCAGGCGCGCGGTGCTCGCGGGGGACAGCGGCGCACAGAGACGCTCTGCCGGATTACAGGCGCTTGCAAGGGGTGAAATAATGCTCCTGTATGGCCCGTGGGCTTCCCTGGCATGTTCCTCGGTCAAAAATTAATCCAATATCCTTGCAAAATTCCATTCCCTGGCTGTCACTGCCTTGTAACCTTCTACCTTGTTTCTAGCCTTGGTTTCCTAAGCAAACGCAAGTGTGAGCCCTGCGTTCCCTTTGCTCGCCTTGTAACACATCCTGGACCTAGTGACTATTCCTGAACAAATTTGACAGAGGAGGAGACGTGTCAAAGACGTCAAGTCCTTGCACATCTTTGCATGTCCTTACATGACTTGGAAATTGGTTGCTTAGGGCAGAGGACCAAATCATCGCTCCAGCCAGGGAAAGGCAGGTATTATTTGGTCCCTAAGTATCCTAAGTTCTGTTACTCTCTCGCTGATTTGAGAAGAAAGAGAATAAAGAGAGAGAGAAAAACTACACAAGAAAAAATATAAATATGATATGTAATAAGTAGTGGGTTAATGCACTCTCCTTAAAAGGGAAATTTGAAATACAGTCCTTACTCTAATGTTGGGCCACTATATGCAGGGCCCCTTGCCGGCAGAACTGGCACCCTGGTCTCCATCGCAAGCTAAGAACCACGCTTATTTGTTCCTTCTCTAGCCCAGCAAATTGGAAATTCTCTCCTGCAAAGCAGAACTAACCCAACAATGGCATCTTTGTGTCCTCCAGCAGAGCCAGTATAGAGCACCCTGGGTTTGAACCTTCTCATGCGGTTGGTAAGACGGAGGGGAGGTGTCGCGTATCCCTCAGGAGTGCTGTAACACGGACAGACTCCTGGATTATCCGCCCACTAGTGTGCAGCTTGGTGCTAACAGTCTGACTGGGTTTAGCCTCACTGTGCTCGTCGAGCGATGCAGGGGGGACGACTGATTTGTGTGCCCGGATGCACCAGTCGGCCCATAGGTGCTGGGGGAGCTCTGGGAACACCTAGAAGCAGAGCTTTGAACACTCAGAGGCCGGTACTACCACAGCTGCAACAGCACCTTGTGTGTGACCCAACACCCGAGTGCTGCTGCTGAAGGAGGTACTCCTGCCTCCTGCCCCTCTCGCACGCTAGTAACCGCTGGGGCCGGACGGAGCCAGGGATTATTCTCCCACTGCATCAGTTCACTGCGTAACACTAAGCTTTGCTGGGACATGAGGAAGGGAACGTGAGGAGTGAGACTGCTCCCATGCAGGTGGTGCAAAGCAGCGGTGCCACCGAGCATGTGTTGCGCTGCGGCCCAGGTGCTGAGGGCTGTCGTGCCTCCGGGGAAGGCAGTGCCTGCGTGGTGGTTCTGGGGATTGCAGAGTTTTTATACAGCTGCTGAAAGTAAGAATTAGTTCAAACAAGCAACTTACTTAGTAGATCTAGCTGAAACACTTTTTAAAGCTGTTTCATATTTACTGATAACAGCCATTGGCCTTTTATTTTCTCTTTCTGAGATGTTCTGCGACTTTAATTTAAACCAGGGTTGGCCTAAAGTGACAGCCTGTACAGGGTTTATTTGGCCAAGATGTAGCCCAGCAATCACACAGGGAGAGAGACTCTCTCGCTGCAGACCATAGGAACAAAAGTGCATGGTTAAAACCTGAACTGTCGGGTTTGCTCTGCTTTTAGTTCTGTGTTGGCATTTGATTCTCTGAAGTGAAGTGCAACCAGTAAACAAACTTTTGTTTCCTGTCCATGTGGCTGCACAGGTTTCCAGCTCTTGCTCAGAACTTCTTTATTTTTCTTAAACCTGTGTGCACACAGGTTTTTTGGTTTTGAGCAGAGTCAAGAACCACCTCCTGCGCTAGCTGACTTGAACTAGGGTTTGTCCGTTCCCAACATCTGTGCTCTGTACGATGCTCCTTTGGGTCAAAATAATAAACGGGAGGGTTCAATGAATGATATTAAACCTTTCTGGTTTTGTTTCATCCATCATAGGGTTTCCGTATGCTCTGATGACCTGGTACAAGCTCAGTCCAGCCAGGTGGGATGATGTTCAAGATTATATCAATAGCCAAAACCTGAAGTAAGTGACAAAGGGCAGCAGGACGGCAGACAAAGTGCTGCGCTGGCAGCGCTGCACGTCTGCCGCCGGCTCCGCGAGCGCGCGGCGCTGCTGCAGGCCAAGCTCTTGAGTTACTGTCAAAGTGAGAATGTGTCCTTTGCCCCATTGCGTCAACGTCTCTCTTTTGCTTTCAAGCTCTTACAAGAGCAGAGGCCACAATTAGCGCTATTAGTCATTTAGCATAATCAGAATTAGAATAGGTTGGTTTTCGCCTGCTTACAAATGAGCTGTTGGCAGCAGGATGTCATCGCGCCCAGACGAAAGGCCAGACACAATGAAGACTGGAGGGCCTGACCCTGGAATAAAGTCTGGCCGGCTCTGCTGGGAAGCTGCACGGTGCAAGGAGAAAACCAGGTGCAGCCACACGTTACCCAAACCAGCCAGCACTCCCTGAGCTCGAGGTGCACTTGGAGCCCTCTGCCTGCTCACAGTCCAAAATTTGAGTTTCCCCCTAAGAAACTGCTTTTTCCCTGCAATACTCCCAGCTTGCTTTCCAACCACAGTGCCTACTGCTGCCCACATCAAAAGGTAAGGCTGTTCCTCTCATTAGGAGGAAACCAACATCCTATTAAATCTGTCCATCCCCTTAGCAACTAAGACTGTAGCCCAGCTGACCCAAGCTCTTCCAGGGCAGGGCTTTGGCACTCCTTTTCCTTTGGCTGAGGATATTTTACTTTATAGGCAATAATTCAGCACCTAAGTGAAAGGAGAACAGGAGGAAGGGAGAAAAGAGTAAGATTCAAGCACGAGAGTGCATCTCTGATCCTGCAGGAAGACCCGTCCTTTTCAGGGAAGATGCCTACACGTTGCCTTGGGGAGTGTGCTAGCTACAAGCTATTGAAGGGCAGGTACCTTCTTCACCCAAGCTGGAAAGGAAAACGATGGCAGAAGCTGTTTCACAAGGCACAGGAAATCTTCAGCGTGCGTGTGATGGTGCTGGGTACCCCCAGCAGGTCAGGCCCCTCTGGAGGTTTTGGGATTAAGAAAGCAGTTGTCCTTCACCTTGTTGCCTTGGGCAGGAAAGAAGCATCGGATGACTTGCAGTTCACCCAATCACTACACAAAATCTCTCCTGCAAGGAAGATGGCCAGCAGTGTTTTCAGACTGATTCCAGTCAATGCTTTCATAGCCGTCAGCTGACTGCCACCACCATCTAACAGCCCCAGGTGAAGGCCCAGCCATCCTGGGTATTCCTTAGCATGAATTCAACAGCCTGTGCTGAGGCCTTACAAACTCAAATATTGCCAGGCCGCCTGGCTGCAGAGAGCAGCTGCTCTGCTCGCCCAAAGGCCAAGGGACAAGGGCCAGAGCCTGTGCTCACTTGGGTCCCGTTGGACACGGGCTCAAGTGTCCCTGACACAGCAGGAGCAGCGAGGAGGCTGGTGGGGCAGCCCTGCTGCCTTCTCCTCTCCAATACTCAGACAAAATTTTATATATTCAGAACAAAAAATGCCTGCACACTGGTGCACCGGCCTGCAAGGGCCCTTCCTCTCCTCCGTGGACCAAGGAACCTGCCTGCCTTGCCTGTGCCCAGTGCGCCCCAGTGTCCCCAGTTGGTAGGGGCTGGCTTGGCAGGTGCTCTGCAGCAAATCCCTGTGGTACAGGAGAATCTGTAATCAAACTGCCTTAAAGCAATTTTCTTGGAGTCTTCCTTGATATTTGGAAAAAAAACAAAATAAACCTTAATTCATGGTGCAAAGAAAACCACTGGATCTCCATTTCATCTAAATTGCAGACAAACTCAGAGAGGGATCCTCTTCAAAGAGCTCTCAGCCTGTCTCAGTCTTAGTGAGTGCCAAAGGAAAATAGAGTCATTTCTGCTTTTTAAATGCACAGATTTTCTAGCGGATAGGCCTATGAACTCCCTGTAATTGCAGATTTCTAATGGTCTAATCTAACCACTCAATCTCTTGCAGTGTTTTGCTCTGTGCAATTTTCTTTGATACCTTTATATATTTCCTGGCTTTGCGTGTGCTGCCCTGCTGGAGAATATACTGCAGGTTTCATGCAGGGGGCTTCATTTCTCTGTTTGTTTATTTTTGTGGATGGGACTCCAATGGCTCTTCCTTCTCACCTTTTCTCCTTCTTTCCCAAAGCCAGGTGGCAGAGTGGGGATAGTTTTGTATCTGTATTCTATCCAAGTGCCAGAATAATTGGAATGGGAGGCAGAAATCCCAGACCACAACTAGCACAGTTGTGTATGAAACTGTGTATGAAATCTTCTCTACAGAAGAAAATAAAAATCTCTTTCTCCACTCCATTTTCCCTATCTATAGGGGAAAGATAAGTAGAAATCATTACCTGAAGTCATGCCGTGAGATTTAATTTCAGTAATGCCTGCACAGCAGAGCGCAGGAGCCCTGGAAGAGCAAAGCTCTCTCTGTGCCCATGAGCGGGGAGCGTCACCTGTGGTGCCTGATGTTCATGTGCCAGGTGCCCTGTGCAGTATGGACTGCCTGTGCTTAATGCTCAAATCCCAAGCCTCATCTGAAAGGGCATGACTTGCAGGGCACAACTTTCTTGCATGTTTGCTGCATCTCCTCCGTGCTTGCGGCACGTATGTTCCTGGCCTGGTCAGCTTTTATAGCCCAGCAATCCTGCTTGGCTCTTCGCCAGCCAGATCTGTTTTGAGTTGCTTATCATTTTTACAAAATCTATCTTTTCAGTGCAGAAATCATAGCAATATGTATAATCTTATGAATATATATAAATATCTGAGAGGAGAACATAAAGAGGACAGGGCCAAACTCTTCTCAGTGGTAGCCAGTGACAGGATAAAGGGTAATGGGTACAAATTGAACCAAAGGCAGTTCCACCTCCACGTGAGGAAGAACTTCTTTCCTGTGAGGGTGCCAGAGCCCTGGCACAGGCTGCCCAGAGAGGCTGTGGAGTCTCCTTCTCTGGAGATCTTCAAACCTGCCTGGATGCCACCCTGTGCTCTGGGTGTCCCTGCTGGAGCAGGGGGGCTGGACTAGATCATCTCTAGAGGTCCCTTCCAACCTCAACCACTCTGTGCTTCTGTGAGCCAAAAAGAAGCACCACAAATCGTGTGGAAATGTGCAAGAAGCAGGGGCAGACCAGCTAGGCCAGAGGGACGGCAGTACTGGTGCTGCAGCCCCAACGCTTGGGCAAACAGGACTCCAGAGCAGGGTGTCTGGTTACTGGAGGCCATTCATGCATCCCCTGTGGACCCACCTCCTGCCTGGGAACTGGGATGTACAGACATGGGATGAGTACGTGCTGCCATTTTATTAAACCGAACGTATGGCTATTAATACAATAGCTCGGTAAGAACTGCTCGTAAAAGTAAAAAGTTAACTTCAATGTGGAAGTTGACTTCAATACCAGATGTTGAGACACAGCATTGCAGAGAATGACTTTAATACATGCTTTACATTCTTATTACCGTGTTTGGGTGAGAAGGGTTTATATGCAATCGGATGGCAGCCCTGAAAGTAAGTGCTTTCTGTTTCAGATGATAACCAACCTTCCCTGAAAAGCAAAGAGTTAAGGAGAAATATTACAGCCAAAAAAAACCCTCTGGAATAATTTCAGCCTGTTGCACAATACATCATAGTAGTATCACTAGTCGTACAGCAGCAGAATTATTTACCATCATTACACAAAAGAAAACCTGCCCTGCAATCAAATTGGTGTTTCTCTTATTCTGATAGTGTTTTCCAGTGAGTCACTCCTGGACAACTTGTTCTATAGGCAGGAAACTGCTTTTGAAAGTGATGGAGCACACTCGCAATGGCTGCAGCAAAGGAGTATCAGGCTCTTTGTACAGCTGTTTCCTTAAGTGATTCACGAAGAAAAAATCTCACTCCTTACAGTCCTTCACTTTTCAGCAGCAGTAATTGGAATTCCAAGCCGTGAAGCCCTTTGCCACCAGCGGTAACACACTTGCTGACAGAGCTTCCACTGAAGCTTCTGCCCTTCGGCAACCAGGCCCCAGGGTCCTGCAGCAGCGCTCACCTCCAGCTCCCCGTGTCCTTCCAGTCAGCAAGCTGCATTTGCCTTCTGTTTTCAAAGGGGAGCCAAAATACAACAATACTGGGCCTATTTTAGCATGATAAGTACAGAGCCTCAAATGGGAATAAACTTTCCAGAAACCTCACCAGAAACGGGGACGAGGGCAGCTGGGGTGGAAGTTGCCCGCCCTGCCTCGCAGATCGCTGCCAGCAGCCTACATCTGCGCGCCACATGAGCAGGTGAGAAAGTGCCTTTGAGAAGGGGATAAAGTTGGTTCTGTGTCAATAATGGACCTAATCCAAGGTATTGAAGCATCTGCTACACATTTCAGTATTTTATTTCTTATACTTGTAAGGATATTTGAGTAGGTGATCATCTATGGCTAAAAGACTGTATTTGAGAGCAAAGCTAAGATGTGGTCACCACCAGACAAAATACTTGCTATTATAGGAGGCACTTTGAACTCTCCCTCACGTAACATGTCAACATTAGAATCAAATGATCACCACATGCAGGTCTAGAAAGCTTCCTAGATCAGCTGGGTAAAAAGCAGCTCTGCAACACTTACTGCTAGATGGTTGATGACCAGTGCAGGTGAATTAAGTTATTATTGGCTCTAAGTGTGGCTCCCATACATTACCTGTGACTGAACTGCCAGCAGAGTGGGCATCTTGGGGAACATGAGCGAAAAAAGAGGTGGTTTGTCCATGGATCTCTAGCAGAGGCCTAGAAATGTGAAATAAATGCATGTTAGAGGTGGTGTTTAGGAAAAAAAAAAAAAAAAAGGTTTAATTCATGTACTGTACGATCAACTGAAATGAGAAAAGAAAATATGGACTTTTTCTCTGTGTGTGTTCCTCTTCCTCTTCCACACTGAGCCCCTTACTGACCCTGAGAGGTGAGTCTAATTTTCACACTTCCACACAATAATTTGTTATGGGCTGGGAGGGGGTGAGGTGATGGTTACGCTGGGGTATCCCCAGAGCAGTGCTGAGGGAAGGTTATTATGGGTCTAATGATGCTCTCTTCTTCCCTGAGGACCTAACGAGTTCCATCCTTCCATTGTGGCTGGGCTGGGGTTTCTCCCTGCCCTGGGCCGGGCTCTCCCTGCTGTGCGGGGGGTTTGCTTCCTGGTAACCGGGCAGTCCATTAGCTCTTGTGGCTGCTGTTCCTCAGCTGAAAGCTCTCTGCTCTAAAGCCCAGCAGGAAGGGGTAATTACCACTAAATTGTGTATTCTGGGTAAAATCCACCCACTTTTGCCAGGACTACACCAGTGGAAATCTGCGTGGGCTGGGTGCTTTTCGCACGGCTGTGGAAGGAAGCGGGCCTGACCGTGCTCGATCCGCGCGGCGCGGACGCGGGAGCTGGGGGCGCGCGGAGCCGTGCCAGCCCCGCACTCCCGGGAGGCAGCGGGAGCCCGGGGGGCAGCGAGGGGAGGGCGGGCAGTGCCTGTGAGGACGTGAGGACGCGGTAGCGCGCCGGGGAGCCCCCTCGGCCCGCGCTGCTGCGACTCTGAGGTGTGTGCCCTGCTGCCGCCCGCCGGGCGCCGCGCTGGGCTGCTGCTGTCCGTGTGCTGCGGCCTCCGGCGTGGCCGCCACAGTGCTGCGGGGTGGACGGGACCCCTGCTCTGCCCGGCGGTGCCACTGCTGTGGTGGCGCTGTGTTATTCTTCATCGTGCACCAAGAACCACACTATAAATGATCCCGTACATGCATTACCGTTCCAGTGCTTCTCTCTCTGATCACACTGTTGGCTCAGTTTAGCTGCCTGAACATGATCAAGTTGCCATTTTGCCCTGTGAAGTCCCACCTGGCTTCCAACTGCTGGTTCAGAAATGTCCATCTTCTGTATTGCATCTGCCAGGCCTGGGCAAAAGACTTAGGTGCACATGAGGGATGCCCATGTTGCAACTGAACCAAGCTCTGCATGTCCTAGACTGAATGCTCATAGGCCATCCTGGTACTGCATGGCAAGACCCATAGTGTCTCAGACCTCATCTCAACCAAATCACAGCATTGCATGAATAAGCTATGCAATCTCTCAGATTGCTTGTTGTTTTTAGCAGCAGTTGAATCTTGGCCCCAGACCCTGATTCTGAGGAGGAACTTTGACATGAGGAAGATCTAGTCCTCTGGTCCAAAGAGAAATTAAAGCTCTGAAAATGCTAGAACAGGAGGTCTAATTTAACACTACAAAAAGCAGTCCTGTTGTGGCCTCTCCATAAACAAAGGCAAAGAGCAGAAGACTTTACTCATTCTATCTCCATTTTATAATGGGCAGAAAGAAATCCGTGTTGTTGTAGGAGATCTTGATCTGAGAGATGTGTGGAAGAACTCATGTGACAGACTGGATTTAGTATGACTTACTGAAAATGCCAGTAGGTTATAGAAACACAGGACCAGGAGGCTTCTCACAAGATAGATTCACATTGCAGAGGATGGGAGACTTGCAGATATGTCCCTGGATGGCATTTGCTTTTTTCATGTCTTTTGGACACACCACCGTATCAAGGACTCTCACAGTTGCTGATCTCCTCAGGCTGTGGGTCTTTCCCTGCATGCTGCTGCCTAGAAGGCCTCTGCCTGTGAGAGCTTCAGGTTGGACTCATTTGCTGGCGACTTGACATATCATTTTAAGCAAAGTGCTTTGTCCTATCATCTATTTGATTTTTGACCATAGGCTATTCAGGATCACTTTGAATCCAAAGTTCGTTCCGCTAAAGGGAACAGTGTAGATGGCAAATGGACAAGCGGTTCGTTTATCTTAGTTTGCATCTTAAAAGGGGAGCTATCTACACTGGTTACATGGAGTTCTGTTCCAGAAGCAGGATGAATTAGTTCATGTGAAAGATCACAGTCTTTTAGATAAATTACTTGCTATCCTCTCCTTGTTAGATATTGTAATGATTTGGATGTTTAACAAGCAGTTCCTGGTTAAGAAAATTGTAGGGGGCATTTACTGCCTTTTGTGCTACTCCTTCTTTCACCCCTGCTAAGGACCAGACTTGACTGGTCCCTGAAGCTCCTTCCAGTGCACCGGATCTGCAGTCCAATAGTATGGCAGGTAGTGAGCAAAGCTCCAGTCCTGCTAAAAAACACATCTGGGGCACAGTGGGATCCCACAGCTGGAGTCACAGGGCCACATACACTCCAGCTCTGCCTTTTGTAACAGTATTTGCAGGCTCTGCCGTCACCTGCCCTGCGCCAGGTTTGTGACGAACCTCAGAGGTTCATTACCTGACCCTCCTCCTGTGACAATGAAGTATCATATGGATTAAAAAATCCCCAACCTTTTTTTCCAACCAGCTGTGCACCTTTCTTGCTATTTAATCTAGACCTTTTTCCTCCTAGTATGTGTGTGAGCATGTTTTCTGGCCCTCACCAGAGAAAGGAGTTTAAGTATGAGGAAGTCCAGCCATTAATCTCTATCGATTTGTTGTTACTTCAGTCCCAGCAGGCCTACTTGTACAACATTCCTGCAAAGTTAGACTGCAAGTTTATTATGGAACCAGATTTTCCCATTAAAAACAATTTAAAAATTAAGTTATAGAAGGGTTCACTTGGGAAATGTAAGAAAGAAGTAAAGCAGCTTGATGACAGATATTCCAGGGGCTTTAAATCTGGGGGCTGCTGTTAGTTCAAAGAAAGGTACAAAATGAATGGTCTTGCAGCAGTGCGGGAGCCAGTGCTGCCCTTCAGAGCTGTCACTGGGGCAAAGCTGCCATTGCCTCCAGGGTGCTGGCTGGACACACACTGGGCTTCCCATGGGGCATCAGCTACGGGGCTGCTGTTAAGCTCATCAGGAGGAAAAGCCTCATGTGTCCCTTAAAGTCTAACACTAAATGTGTGTCTCTATATATATCTGTCTGTCTCTATATATTTGTCCATTACATTCCAGTTACTGGTTGCTTATGATGCTGAAAGGTTCTGGGTGCCTGAAAAGTAACAACATGCTGGTGCTTTATGAGGTGTTCTTATTTATTCCTGCATCCACATGTAACTTCCTCTCTTTAACTCCTGTGTATTAACAGCAGCCGCCTGCAGGACGGGTGGCAGCTGCCCTCACGTGGGCTGGGAGCCTGTCCTGCAATGGAAAAGGTGATTCTGCAGCAGAAAGGGGACGGAAAAAGTGACAGGAGTGTGGCCTGCAGGCCTGGTGCCTTCTTGAGGCATCTCGGCTCTTCTGAAAATAATCCAGAAGTGCAGAAGGTTTTGCAGCACTGGTAGAATTACCTGCAGAAGTACTGAAGTACAAAAACTACTACTTGTGCAAGGAGCAGTGAAATTTGTCCTTATTTAATTGACCTTATTTATTTATTGTACTTATTTAATTGTCATGAATTAGTGTGTGAATAAGGAAAGTGGCAGATCACTAATGGCTCCTCTGTGTCCTGATGTCTTAGTGAGATTCTTACATTTACCTGATTTCCTACCACACAAAGGAGCCCTAGCCATGAAGAAGGGCACCTGATGATGCCTTTTATACCATCAACATCTAACTCGATACACTCCCAAAACACAGAGATCTGCAGACATCTGCAGCACCAAGAGAGAAGAAAAGTCAGCAGCTGGGGTCCATCAGCCTCTTTGTACCCCTCAGTCCTCAGCCTGCCAGCCCTGCACAGAAACTGGGGATGATGCTTACATCAGTGTAAATATACGGATATGGGGTTGCAGGCTTGAGCTCAAGTCTCTTGCTCGCAGACCCCCCGAGCCAGGGCACACATACTGTTTCCTGAGCCACCAGTGACAGGTTTGCTGCTGCTGTGCACCCAGACCACGAGCTCCACGCGGTCTCCCAGGGCTCTTGCCGCTGGGACTTCAGGCTGCACAGTCTGTCCTGCACACGACAGCGGGGCACAGGCCACAGCCTTGCACCCCTCACACTGCCGGAGCCTGGGCACTGTGCTCTAGAGGACCATCACTTTTTCTTGTTTGGCTCGTTTTGTTTTCTACAAAGTCATCATCTGTTCGTTTACTGCTCTAAGGCTGAGGTTACTGACCAAGAGGGATGTCCCTCTCCCTCAGCCGCCCCAGAGCTTCCAGGCAAAGCCTCGGTGCTGAGCAGGGCAGCCCATCTGCTTGTCCCTCCGTCCAAGCCCCGTGTGGTTCAGAGCTCCTAGAGGCAGAGGTGCTTTGTTTAACCCTCACTGCCCTTTCCCTATGGAGAGTAAAAAAAGGGGGAAAAAGTTAATGTTTTGAGTAAACACGTTAAACTGTTTTGAACCCCCTGGAGCTAAGCTATGGCTCACAATTAATTACACTTCTCTACAAAGAAATGCAAAGGGTTATAGGACATGGTGAAGTAATACATTACAGAGAAGCTGACAGGAGAACAGTAAGTTTGGGCTTAAGTGAAAAAATTTTTGCTTTGCTGGCTCTTGGTGCATAGCCAATAACAACGGAGTGGGAGCTGGCTTGAAATGACCACAGCGAGCAGGTGTGCTGCAGACATCGGGGGATCTACTGAAAATAATACCCTGAGTTAGCGCCCTTCTGCTTAGCGTCTTTAAGTAATAATAATATTAAGACAGTCTTGTGGTAAAGATTTGCCCTCTGTGGGATTCACGAGCACTAAAATGCTTTTTTATCAGCACTTGCTTTGCATCCCTGAGAAGTATCGTATGGGAACTCCTCCGCACCACGTGGAAATAAAAAAACCTTTCTAGCTAAAACGGAAGTTTTGTTTTGCACAATGTGCAGTTTGTTGGAGAAGCAGAAGTCCAAAGCCATCTGAATTAAGAGATTTGGTCCCCTCCAGAGAGCCATACAGGCATCTGCTGCCTACTAGCATTTCTGACAGCGGGCTCTTTTAATTCCTCACATCGCACACCATTTCCCTCCAGCAAGTCCAAAATCAGCAACGTATTCCCCAATACCAAGAGTCATGACCTCCATTTCCAGGGGAACAGTTACTACTGTTACGAATCCCAATCCATGCTGCCTGCTGCACAAATCATTTCGTTGTGCTCAAACCCTTTTAATCTCCTCTCAGTCAGCAGAGACCTTCTCATTAACTAAAAGTCTTGTGGCCAAACCCTGAGGGGAGAGGAGTGCCTGAAGTCTTCTTGAAGTCGATAGGAGTTGCTTGTGAGGGCTTAGGACCTCTCAGGATTTGGCTGTGTGGGCTTAACTGTCTACCCACTGACATACTTTTATTTCCCCCTAGTGTCTATTATTTTAGACCCTTTCCTTGCTGCAGCATGTGTTTCTCCTCTGGAGTCATGGCATATAAAAATCACTTTGATTCCCGATACAGCTCCAATTGATTCCTCACTGCCACGCCGCTGACAGACGAATTAAAAATGCTTTTTCCATATTCCCTGCCCAGCTGCTCCAGGCACTGCTCCCAGCTCACTCCCCCAGCAGGGGCAGGCCCTAGTCTACACTGCACCGGGAAAAAAGGGAATTAGATGAAAGCTCCAGAGCACCAGAAATGTAAGGGACGAAGGGTTGCAGAATTACACGAGACAATCTTTTTCCTAAGGACATAACTCCATGGCCCAGCAGAGACAGGAAAAAATTGACTTATTTCATGCAAGTGAAGTTTAGAATTTCCTCTGAAACTTGCAGCCACCACTAGAGGAATGCTCCTCCACTGGATCATTCTGCATGAGCGTGGCCAGCTACTATTTCTGAGGGAAAAAAGGGCTTGCAAATGGACTTGCTGCCTATATCCTAGGGTATATAGCAAATGGCAGAAAATAAAGCAAGATTAATTGATATTATGATGTTAGGGTGCTTAGTATCTTTGTTACCTCAATACATTTTCTTGATTATCATGGCAATTTCTGTCCTAAGACTACATTATTAAATAAGTACATTGCTAATTGCATGGTTGCTACATATTTGCCCTTATAAGCTTTTCTACAACTTTTCTCAAGAGCTCTTCAGAAACACCCAAAGTAATGCACAGTTTCGTTTCACCTCAAAAGGGAAGCATGATGGCAAAGACTTCTGGAGAAGCAGCAGTTTCTGCTAGGGAAGGAACTGCGCTGATCTGCTGAAGTGGGGGCAAGAGAGAGGACATGACTGTAGAGATGTGGTCAGGGTCAGAATAAAAAGATATGAGCGGATATTGCATGGGATAGACAGTAAGCCTGGGTGCATGGAAAGAGGAATTATGTTCAAGCATGACCAAGTCAGAGTGCCTGTCACAGCTGAGGCCAGGACGCACAGTGCAGGTGATGTGCTTTGGATTTCACTAAAATTTGCCAAGATCAAGGCATTGCTGAAATCTAAACAACAACATAGACTTGGACGCTTCCTCTAATCTGTATGTGCCTGTGTGCTCTGGATAGCAATAGGGAGAAAAGGAATATGGGGAAGTCCTTCAAAAAGCAAGCTCAGAGACAGACTGGAAACACTAGCTGGGGAGAGCTGGAAAGGTTTCTAAAAAGGGTGGCAAAGCTCCCGAGAAAACAAAATCAGTCCAGATCAAAAAGAGAACTAACTCCTGCCAGGTGTCTCACATTGAAAAAATGTGATTGAAAAAAAATATATTTTTTGTTGGAAAAGCAAAAGGGGACCTGTTAAAACACACACATATATTTTAAAAAAAAATGGAAGGAGGGAAGATGGAAAAGAACAAATGGAGACCCTTGTAATCAGAAGACCAGGGAGAGATAAAGGACAGTCTACTTCCCTCTGTTTTCCTAGCCGTGTCCCGCCACTTCAATCAGGAAACCTCTGCTGCCCATTCAAGTGAGGGAGCTGCCAAGCTCAGGGCATCCTGCTAAGAAACCACCCCCCACCACTTGCTTCTTTCAGCTGAGGAACCTGACACATAGGAGGATGCTGAAACTTCTCTGGGGCTGCACAGGAATCAGTTACACTTCTGGAAATGGAGCCCCAGGGACCTGCTTAGCCAGAAGCCTAAAGCCCCTGAGTTTTCTTCCCTGTGCCCTTTCCTTTTCAAAACCACCCACTCTCCTGTCAGTTCCATGCCCTGCCAAGGTTTTCTGTACTGTCCCTGTCCCTCTCCCCCGAGGTTGTGCTGAAGAGGAATGTTCCTTGAGGAGACTGGGGGTGTTGCTCACCAGCCCACCCTGCTCTGTACCCCGTGGAGAAGCATGAACAGTCACAAAATGGGGGTAAGCCTTGGATTTCTGCTGGAAATGCTATATCAGATATGAGAACGAGAGGCGATTTGGGCATCTTTCAGCCTTGCTTTCTAGGGACATAGTAGCAGGTGTGAATAGAGTGACAGGAGGAAACAAATGTGTCAAGTATGGGCTGGTGCAGAGGATGCTCATGGACACAGTAGGACCATGACCAAAAGGCAACAGTGATGACTATGACTGAAACTCCATTGATCCTGTTGCTGTCAGACCATACTGTGAATCACAGAGCATGGGCAAAGAGCAACGAGGAAAGAGAGCCAGAGCACAAAACCTTCAGGGGAGAGAGGGGTGTACAAGGGAAGCAGCCAGTGTAGTTGTCCATGACTTAAGGCAATGGAAGGGTCCTAGCCAGTCAACTTAAGGAGTTTTTTTCCAGGCTGCAGACAGCAGAAGAGAAAAATCCAAATCTTAACATTGCCTCATGAGTCCAATGCTGTTCTCCAGGGGGTTCACTGAAGTAAAAGCAGATATAGGGAAACAGGCCTAAGTGGTGGGACTGAACTTCAATCTGGGAGGGTAAGGCCTTGCAGCAGCCAGTGCCACTTCCCAGGACACAGGTTTTTGGATGGGGATGGTGGAAGAGGGTCATTGCTGGGCACAGACAGCGAGGGGCACACAGAGGTCCATAGGAGAGAGAAAAGAGGGGGGAAAATCGCCTAGGAACTGTCCCTATGGCAAGAGCAGCTGCAGACTGAGAGATGGGAGGTGAGAACGACCTGAGACACGAAAGGCAGCTAGGGAGGGAGTTTGGTGCAGGCTTAGGGCAGAGGATGCTGTGAAGGCCGGGCAGACATCTCGCCCCAGCAGCCGCCTGGTGCCACGCACCTCCCTCCCTGCCAGCCTGCAGGCACAGGCCACTTGCAGCCAATAGCACAGCCCAAGGCTGTTACTTTTTGTTTCCCTGTTAACATTTTATAATACCCAAATACACTCCTAGCAGCTGCTTCTTCCAGTGGTGCTATCACTTGGTGGAATGGAGAAACCACCCCTGGGCCACAAGAGCAATGCATGTAGCATGTCTCCTTGTGGGTCCTGGCTGCGAGGACGGGCTGGGAAAGGCAGATGGAGAGGCTTTTCCAATGGTGATGCTGAGCCACCTACTGAATAGCAATGAAGAGTGGCTTTAATCCCTCTCCTTTTTGTCTTTAGTAGTAATATTTGCAATGGCAGAATAGCCTCAAATAAAAGTTTGGGAAATATGGCCCTTTTTCTTGCCACATTGCAAGTTGGGGAGCAATGTTTTCATTTCTGCTTCTTGTGCACTTCAGACTCAGGCCTTCACACTGTCTTACAAGGACTGAGATTTTGCTTCTTTGTTATGATATTGTCCTGTAATTTAAAAGTAAAATGTGCTTAAGTGATTATGCTTACCATAAGTAATAGCCCAACAAGAGACATAGCCCTAAATTTTCAATTAAAACCCATAATTTATGAGAGGAGATTAAAATTTTACTGAAGCTGTACATTTTTTACAGTTCAAAGGTTACTAGATAAAGTCCTCAGGAGCCCTAAGGACATCCCTACACGTCCCACCACTTAAAAGCACCTGAGAGGGGTGGAAGGGAGAGTTAGAGTTGACAGTGTGCTGGGAAAGTTGCTGCAAGAAGCACAGGACAAGGAAGGACAGTGTGAGAGGAGCTGGGGCAGAGCACTCTTCACTTGCAAAGAAGCAGGGAATTCTTCAGCTTCTGCAATGGGATTAGGAAAACAATCCACTTTGTGTCCTGGCGTGCTCTCGATGTGTTTTCTCTCTGATTCCCCCTCTGTACTTGCTACCCTACATCATTTGCTTCCAAGCAGTCCTTCAAGTGCCCCCCTAGCTGGTCTGGGCTGCTCCAGCATTGTATCACCACCTCCAAGAACAAGAACTCCAAGGCCTGGACCTCAGAGCAGAGCCAGAAATAGGGAAGTCAGTGAGGTGAATCACAGCATCCCAGTTTAGCTCCTCAGTCACATGCCGTCGCTCCCTGAAAGCCTTGTGCTAATGTTACAGACATCATCAGAGCTGTGCTTAAAGGCCACAGCTTCCAGTCAGAGGTGGAGTCATGAGCTGGGGAAAAAAAAAAGGCAGATACAAGCTAATATTGCAACTTCTTGAAGAGAGAGAGGAGGGGGAAAATGACAGGATGTCTATAATGCTTTACCTCATCTTATGTAAAAGCTCTTTCTCAGTTGCCCCAATTTAAAATGTGGGTGACACACTCTTTAAAACTGACATTTCTGAGGCTGTTTGTCATGCTCCTAAAAAGAGGCACAATGATAATGGAGAGGAGACACTGATAATGATTGAGGTCCAGATTATTGTCATAGGTTGAACAGTTTTTGAAGCCTGTTGGTGATGGACGTGTCATAGTAACAGCCCTCCACGGGGCATAAAGTTGAGACCAAATATCCAAGTTCTGCTGCCTTCCAGCTCCTGTGGGCTGCACAGTGAGGCAGGGCAAGGTGATGGTGCAGTGCTCCCAGGATTCTGATTCCTTGGGAGTTTCCCTGCGTGCGCCTTAGCATGGGGCTGAGACATGTCCCTCCCCTCCAGGCCTGCAAAACCCCTCAGGTGAGAAACTCCAGCACATAGACAGGGGTGACTGCTGATGCTGGACCTCTGCGCGGGACCATCTGGTGACCAACATGGTGGGCACATCACAGTTAAGCACGGTCTTGCCCACCGTGGTCAGACGCTGGACTCAAGAGTTACCACTTTCTTCTAGCTGGGCTGGTTCTTTCCTGTGTTCATCTACCCCCAGTAAACCCAGTAAGCCCCAGTAAAGGCGGCTGGTGTTTCCCACAGTGCCTCGTCATGAGGACGAGGTGTCTCTTCAGAGCTCGCTCTTTATGGCAAAGGTGCAGGAAGTGGAGCGTACAGTCAGCCTAGTCTCCAGGGGTTAAAATACCCAGAAACCTAAAAGAGAAGCGAAACCATCCTTTCTAGCACATGGAAATGCTGAGGTGGTGTTTCATGCCCCAGCAGCCAAAGAAGCTCAAAGGGCAGCAGAAATCCCCTGGTGCTTCAGATTATACAAGCACTAGGTGTGGGAGAAGGGACATCACCTCAGGCACCAGAGAGAAGCAGCTGGCAAGAGTCTGAGGTGGTGATGAGAGGCGCCATTAAATTTCTTCTGGCACAGAGGAAGGCAGCTAGGGATATGGAGAGAGTCCAGAGCACTGAGAAAAGCAGTAAAGTTACAGGGTGGGCAGAGACCAATCCACTGCTGGTTTTAGAATAGTAAAGAGTCACACAATAACCACTGAGAGCGGCTGGGATCAGCCCTGCTCAGGAATCCTTGTAGCAATTTTTCCACATTTCTTCCACTGTTCTACTCCCTGGAAAAGTAACTCACAGCAGTACTACAGGGTAAGTTCATGAGGAAAAGCTTTCAACAGCGGTCCTTTAATCAATGTTTCCCAAATGTTTGAAGTCCTCATGTGTGCCAAGGTATAAAATAAGGCTTTTGGGTAACTGACCAAATTACAATGGTTGTAAGGGTGTGGGCCTGAGTTCCTAAGACAAAGCAAAATCCAATAAATCCTTTAACTTTAGGGGGAAAAAAAGATAAGAAAGGCAAGGAAAGGGGCCTCTGGAAGGAATACTTTTTGCATTAAGAGATTATAAGTAATAGCAAACATCTGGAGAATGAAAGATCTCAAATTTATATAGAGATTGTCGAGCTACCCAGACACAGCATGCCAAGAAGATAGACCTCACTCTTCCAGGTCAAGTTACTGCCAGGTAAATTATCTTCAAGACGTATTTTTAAGAAGCAATAGTGACCTCACACGGCTTACTAAATTATTCCAGCACATTCTGATCCCAGACCTTGTTTTACCTTGAACCTAGATTTAAGTCAGGCAGTAGATCTGAATTCTGGGAAATTCCCATGCTCCTGGGAGTGAAACTTCTTGGAACATGAAGGGAATGCTGGTGACACAGGACTACAGACTGGAAACGCTGCTCATCCCCTGGAGCATCCTGACAGGCCATAGGTAAGCTCCTCATGACTGATCAAAGGATATGATATATTGCATCTGTTTACCTCAGTGATCTCATAACTGGTTTGGGATGAGGGAAGGAGTGATATCTATTTATCCAGACATTGAGGGCTATCCAGTGACAAAATACTTACTGGGGAGAAAGCATAGCTTTCATAGTTCTTTTGATATAGTAGCCAGACTGGTTTATATCTGAGATATCAGTTGCCACACAGTCTTAGGAAAGAAATACATTGGGAAATACATGGGGAAACTCTCTGCTTCTATTACCTTGTAATAAAGCTCTTACAGGGCCTGGGCCTGGCCCCTTCCAAATGGAGAGTACTCTTCAACACACTAACCCAACGCAAACCAGGAACCCTTTCCTAGGGAAATACAAATTTCATGTTAAAGCCACATGCCAGTGTTACAGCCCTGGGAACTGAGACTTGCCATTGAGCCATGACCAAGAGCAATGGCTCCCAAATTGAAAGATCTTTTAGCAGGCAAAGGGCAGCTGGCTTTCCAAGATAATCTGCATTCATGGTCAAAGAAACTTATTCAGACCAGCTCTGATGATGGAGATGATGTGAACAACACTTAAACCTCCAGCCAGGAGGCCAGTGAACACCAGAGTTGCTCTCAGTGTTAGTTCTAAACCAGGCTGCTCGGGAAGTGATGGAGTCACTGACACTGTTCAGGAAACGTGTACATGAGGTACTTAGGGACATGGTTTAGCAGTCATGAACGTGATGAGTTTATGGTTGGACTTGATGATCTTGAAGATCTTTTCCAACCATAGTGATTCTATGACTCTATGATTATATGTTCAGTTTGGTCCTGAAACTCCAGATCCAAAGGTAGTGTTTGTACAGGGAATACTACCAAATCGGTCCGTGTGTCATGCTGGACATGAGCACTGAGCAAGCCACAGCAGAGAGGCAGAAAACCAGGGAAAGGATTTGCAAATGCTCTGATTTATTCACAGCTCTCTGGCCAAATCCACACACATCCAAGTCACAAACCCACCTTGAGCAGGGTGCCTGCCTGAGAAGCACCTGCCAAAAAAATCTCTTTGCCTTGCAGAAAGTGTGTGCAAGACTTCAGTTTATAACCGATCGCTGCATGATAGTCTGCAAAGGAAGAGGAGAGGGTCTAAGGTCACGCTTTATCCAGAAAGGAAGCTGCTGAGGAAAGGCAGTGCCGTGTGCGCAGCTTTCCGCCACCTCTGCTCGTACATTCCTGAAAGCTGACACCGCCAGTAATTTTTTGTTTTGTTCCAAGGTGCTCATACTTCAGATGGCGGCATCTTGACATTCCCATCCATTATGTGAACGGATTGCGGAAATAACTCGGCTCTCACTCTCTCTATGATATTAATCCACTGCTGCTGTCTGTAGCCCAGAGCCTGTCATTCCTGCCTCAGACAGCAGGTACCCTAAGCAGGCCACTGGTCCCCAGTCCATGTGGCGCTTGGCCTCAAGGAAAGTAGAGGAGCATTTCCAAAATCAGGCTTTTCCCGCTACAAAATCTGAATCCAAGCTGTCACATTAGAGCTTTCCTCCTTGCTGAGCAGCCACAGGTGCTTGGGATGAAATATAAGATCTTTAACATGCGAGTTGTGATAATACAATATCACATTATGGGAACCTGGCTGGCTTCATTAACCAACAGCTGAAATTTGTACAAATAAGAAAGGAGCCAGCAAATTAAGATCCACAGCTCTTGTTCATACAGCAAAACATCATTAGCTTTGAGGTGGGGGGCTGTGTTACCTTTTACACCCTGTTGACTTTTAGTGCTTGTGTTTTTAACGCACACTGCAAGCTGGTTCAGGCAATGCAAACTGTGGTAATTGCTTCAGATCTCAGTCCATCACTGCTTGGAACAGATGTCACTGGGGAAGGAACCTGCAGAAGGGAAAGGGGAGGAGTGCTGGAAAGGCCTGGAGAGAGGAGAAGAAAAATCAGAGTAATTTTACATTAGTGAAATGGGATACCCATCTGGACGCATGGACACGGCTGGCAAAGCACCATTTCTGCACAGGATTCTGCCATGACGTCTTATACTTGCTTTTACCAGTGGACACTTGTATGATGAACAACATTTAGGAGAAAATACGCCAGATGGGAGATGCATCAATGGCTGACAAACAAATACTTCCTTTGCTTAAGCATTGCTGGAGCTTAAACTCTTACCTCTCTATAAGAAGTAAAGTTTACTTATTTTCTTTATATTCTTCTTTCTTTGGGGAGAGGGTGGGGAGGAGCAAAACAGGGAGGAAGACTTGAGTGGAAAAACAAAACCAAAAAAAAACCCCAAAGCAGCCGTGGAGCTGCATGTGCAAAAGCCGAAGAGGAAAGCAAAGACACACTGACAAAACAAGCCAGGAATGCTGAGGCCTGGGCTCTGAAACACATACGGTTTATGTTGTTCTTACCACAAACCAAAAATATGTTCCCATTTGAAATGGTTGAATCCACAGCTGTTTTAAATTCCCTTGGTACTTCTGAGACAAATGATCCAAGTCAGACTGTGCTAACAGGGTCAGTTTTAGAGCCAAGCGAGAGCTGTGACTGATGCAGAATCACTGCAGTCCCATCCCTTTCCACATCAATCACTGCTCAATGAAAATCCTGCGGGGCTGTCGGACTCTCTTACAATATTGTTTACATTAGAAGATGATGTAAAGCTCCTCCAGCAAAACTGTGCTGCTGGATTATGAGCCTCGCTAACAGCAGAAGAGCTTAAGTTGCAGCTGCAGGACAGCACTGAGACGCAGGAACACACATGCCCCCAAATTTACATCCACAAAAGCAGCCATTAATGTTTCATTAAACGTGCCCATCGATTCTGCTCTGCAGGCAAATTCTCTCCCTTTAAACCCATGATTATAAAGCACCTTGGGGCGAGTCTACATCCTCGGCACTCCATAAAGCAACCGCGTTGATATTGTCATAAAAGCCAAAATGGCTTTAATACATTTCCTCACAATAGCTGTTTTAATTCACTCGGAGAGGGCTGGCTGTTGGAAAAATAATATTTTTCTCAGATTCACACCTGAGGTCAAAACCTTGCCCCGCGCGCCAGAGCTAATAAATCACCGCTCCTTTTTTTTTCCCCCTGCTCCTTTTGAATGGCGAGGACAGAGTCTCGCAGCCAGACAAAAAGGGCCGCGGAGGGAGCGGGCGCCGCACGGTGGGGGAGGGCCGCGATGGGCCCTAATCTGGCGCTGGGGAGGCCGAGCGGCTCGCAGCTGCCGTGGCCCTGAAAAGAAAAGCCCCAGCACCTGTTCGGGCTCCGCTGCAAGGTCTCGAGTTCTGGCGGGTTTCCTCTAATACACCCCGTTACGTATTTGCATGTTAAACCTGCAGAAAAGCAGCCCTCCTCGAGGCGCGTGGCAGCTCCTCGCCCTCACCCTGGTGCCCGCAGAGCCCGTTGCCGTTCGCCCAGCTGGGCGGCCTGTGCTAAAGCGCTCCCGCTCAGCTGCTGGGCACGCTCGTTTTGGACCAGCCTTCCCCAGCCTTCCCCTTGCAGGCAGCAGAGCCCCGTGTGCACAGCCGCACGCCTGGAAACGCGCAGCGGTGGCGGCCCCGGCCTCGCGGCTGCCGCCTCTCCTCGTGGCCATGAATGCTCCGCTTCAGGGCACGGCCACGCTCAGGCCCCGGGACGGCAGGAACGCGGCCGCGTGAGCCACTGGCCACGCTCGTTTGGCAGCTTCAGCTTAAACTCAGGTCTTATATGTGGTTTTAGAGGTAGACGATGCCCGGTTCGATACTCTGTTGACGCTCTGTTTTTAGATGTGGTTTTGAGCACAGGCCTCACAAGGGCTCCTGTCTTTGCAGAGTGATTTTCATTTGGGAAGGAGAAGCAGCAGGGGCGTCCTCGGCTCATGAGCTGGATCTGGAGCAGCATCTGAAGAGCATTTTGGCACAGGAATCTCTGCAAATGTGTCAGCGCTCGCTTGGGGCTCTCTGGATCTCCAGCCACCACGTGAACCTCAGCCCTCGCCTTGGGTGCGTGCGGATGGGAGCTCCTTGCGCCGGGGCAGGAAGATGGCAAATGCCTGATGCTGCCCGGTCGCGAGGGATGTTCGTTCCGCGGCGTCACGCCGGCCCCTGGAAGCGCTCCCTTCCCTGCACAAAGGAGCTTTATTCCTATGGCAGAGACTTTTATTGTGCCGGAGGAACTTGCCAGCACAACAGCCCTCTTTGTGTAGCCGCTTCACCCATGAGCCATATGCAATCCCGAGGCAGGACTTGAATACTGTAGAGGGCATTACACAATCCCTCGGCACAGAGATATATTCAGCTCAAACAGTATTTTTTTTTGTTTTGTTTTTTGATGACTGTTTGGGGTAGGAGGTGGGGCAGATTAAGACAATGGCAGGAAAAGTCATCATGGGCCCTGCAGATATTTCATGTCTTCTCACTCACAGACATGAAGAGAAAAAAAAAAAGGAAAAAAAAAGAAAAAAATCACTGGCGTCCTGATGTGCCTAATTGCCCAGCAGTGGCAGAAAGTGAATTGGCAGTGTCTGCTTCAACCTGCGCAGGCTGGTTCTTCACCTCACCATATGTCTGCTCAGACATTCGCCACTCACACGCACAGGCCACATGGCAGGTTGGAAACTCCATAAGGGCTGAGCCCTTGCATGCTGTTTTAGAAAAGTAATCAAAAATAACTCCAAATGTTCAGTGTTTCTGTGCTTGCTGAAGACTAGAAAGGGCTGGTATGGTGCTTTTCTTCCTCCTTACTTCGTTACAAGCATCACAGATGTTGGCAACGTAATCCTGCCCTTTTACCCGTCTAAATTTTAAACAAATGGCTTACAGTGACCAACCAGGTTGGCATTTCCTATTGCTGTTTACTGACTGGATTATCTTTCAGCCTCGACACATCTGCCATCACATGCTAGCTTGTAAGAAATGCCGTCTCTGTCAGTCGTTACTGCTTAATTACCCTGAACAGGAATGGTCACAGACTGTCAGAGGGCTGGGAAGCCCAAGCACTGCTGCCACTCAGCTGCAGGGCGATTTGCTGGAGCAAGGCAGACGCAAATCCTTGCCTCCCATCTGGCCCCGGCCTTCCTCGCAGGGACAGAAGGCAATACCCTGCGTGTCACAGCAGCTGCCCTCCCCACCGAACTGGCATGTCTCAGGACCGCGTTAAGCAGTGCTCTGAACTCTCATTTCAGAGCACAGGCATACGTGTTTACCAGGATACTTGTATTTTCACAACCAACACAGAGGTCTCAGCCCTCCAGGATGTCTGCAAATGCATTTGCCTTTAGCATATTGTTATCACAGCATATCACCATTAGATGTTCCCATCTGATGACGGGTATATCTGCTTGACTTGCTGCTAACAGTAGCCCAGGTTCATGAACGCCTTGGCATGACTACGGCACACATCTCTCTCTTGGCATTCAGCCTCCTAGCTACAAGAAGCCGCTAAGTGCCTTTCTCTAAATCTCCTCCCCTGTGACGGGCTTAGTCAGGCAAAATCTTGAGTCTTTTCTTAAAAGAATGAATCAAACCCATTTTACTGGTAAATAGGAGCACAGTCTAGGATATCTTATGTCACGTGCAAGAGGCTCAGCACTCTTCCTCAGACTTCTTGCCTAGTTTTCCACATCTTTCTCAGGTATATGTACTCCTCTTTTTCCTTACCTTCAGCACGTAAACAGTCCCTCAAGTCAATGAAGGTTAGGCACAAGTGAGAACTGTCCCTCTCTACCGTATCTAAAAGCGCTGGGGAGAGTTTGAAGTGAGCAGTGAACCTGCTGGGTGCTGAGCATTCCCGCTGGGGATCCCCGGGAGTGGTGAGGCGCTCATGCTGCTGCTTTCCCCATGGCTCCCAGGCCGTTCCCACACTCAGGCAGCTGCGCACAGCCCTCTCCAGCCATTGCGAGGTGCAGATGGGAATCTTTTCCACACAAGCATGTCGCAAAGAGCCGCACAGCAGCCAGACAGCCTTCCCCAGCCCTCAGCAAGAAGGCGAGTACACTCACCAAGCACTCCACACCAACATGGAGTCCGGGAAAATACTACTGGGACTGAGCATTGCTAAGCAGCTGGAGAGCAGAGAGAAACCCAGAGATGGTGGAAATCAGACCTTTGCTCTCCTCTGAGACCAACCTATCACTCTGGCTCCATAGGAACCTTCACAGGGCTGATGTATTTTCACCAGGCAGCACAAGTTCTCAAAGAAATAGGTACCAGCTGAGGAATAGTGAGCTGCTTTCAGAGCTTTGGATTCACCTCCAGCACTTTGCTTGGCTTTTCAGCCTTACTTTCATCTCTAATCCTCTAGTAGTTATCTACTTCAGTGCAAGGAGCTGCCCTGATTGGACTGCTTTAAAAAAAAAAAAAAACTTTTAAAGCTGCCAAAATCCAAGCCATCAAAGTTAACAGATTGAAAACACAGATGTCCATTTTGACTGAGTTTTCCATAAAAACTGGATATACTCAGAATAGTTTTTAAGGTCAAAGCACTGGTCCCTTTTACCACGACTTTGCAGGGAGTCAGGTGTTTAGTGCAGGAAACATTTGCTGCACTCTTCTCTTCTGTGAGCATCATTTTTCATACTCAATAATTTCATACACCACTGACACACACCATATACATCTACAGCCTATTAGGGTCAGAAGCCAGGATTTCATCACAGTTATTTCTTGTATAATATAGTGGAGTGAGGATCAAAGACTTCCCAGCTGAAGTGCTTGAGACAGCCCTGAGGCAGGAGGGATTCAAACTTTGAATAAAGTGAGTTGATCTAAAGCCCCTTTTTCCTCACCTGGAAACAGAGGTTCCGCATGCTCACACGCTCAGAGGCTTGACCTCCACATGTGCACACAGAGATGCTGGATATTTGCATTATTCATGTATTACCCGTGAAGAACAAAGCCCTGGAGGCCTCTAGGCTCTCTAAAAGCCCTTATTTACTGAGCAAGCCTGGGTGCTGAGTGCTGTGATGCTGAGTTTCTCATGAGCACACCCCAGACCTGGTCCAGAGGACAGTACCTCTGGGCTGAGAACATCATTCTGTTTCCATGTCACTCACCTTTTCCACTGATATTGCCAATAAAACTACATGCTCAGCAGGCAGGTGATATATGTTAGTATTGCCGTGTGAAAGAAATCCATTAATTTTATGCTGAGGAATATACACTAGCCTGCCTTCCAGTTTTCCTGCCTGCTTCCCAGGTTCAGACACTTGACACAGCTTCCAGACTGTCACGTGCAAAGTAGGCTTCCACATGGGCCAGCACAGTTGGTCCTGAGGAGGGTGACATAGCCTTAATACAGGATAAACTATGATAATAAAAGCAGAGCCTAGTTATTGGAATTAAACTAAGCATACCGATCCATTTCTGCCAAAGTCATCCGACGTGCTGACCCTAGGACACTGGCCACTCTCCCATCTCAGCGATTTACGCTGTTGAGCTGTAAGTGAAAGATGGTGTTTGTGTATCCAACTGCCAGAGATAAATCTGATGGATTTCTTAGAAGTTCACCCACCAGAATTACCCCTGAGAAGCCACAGCTCATTTAAAAGGTCTCAGGGAAACTCAGAAGCTGCATAGATTTTAAAGTAAGGTCTCTCATAATTAAATGATCAATAAAGTGCAGTAAAAATTAAGTGAAAACAATCATTCCCTGCAATATGGTGTTCAGTTGTTTGGTTCTCCTGCCCCAACTACTTTAAGATGAGGTAGCAGGTTTGCCTTAAGTATTTGGGATGCATTTGCAGACAGGTGCCTTTTTTTTTGCTTTTTTTCCCCTTTTGTCTGAAGCATAAAGAACGGGCCACTGCCAGAGGCAGGGTACCAGGCTTGACAGGCCAATGGTCTGATCATGTCTGGCATATCCTTTGTTCCTCTGTTCCAATTTAATGCCTGCTGGGAGTGAATTCCAGTCATGTGGGGATGTTTTTGCCAATGAATATTTACCAACATCCAGAATACCCTGGGAATACTGTTAAAAAAACAACCCCTAGTAAAGTGAACATATGCTAGAATTAGCACTTAGAAATAAGCAATGAGGTTTTTCTTTAGCACTGCAGTAAACACCAGTATATTGGTTCAGTTCACACACATGTTAAGGAATAAACCAATCCAGCAGCGCATACTCCATGTGTCACTGTCACAAGACCCAGATTTCTACCCATTTGTAAGCCTGTGTATCATGTTGTAATACATTATTTTAATGTATTTAATGTAACACATTATTTTAATGATGCACTGCATCTTTAAAATCCAGCAGTTAAATAAGCAGGCAGTAATCTGATTTCTTTAATTGCAGACAAGCTGATGGGGGAAGTGCATAGGTGGATGTAGCTAACCCCCCAAATCCTAATCCCTGAATAGAATCGGGGGGTCATTCATCACATGAGTCCTTCGTATGTCAGAACATGTCGTCTGTATCAGATGCTTTCCCAGTTATGCTGTGAGGACTACTTAGTGCTCTCCAGTGAGAACTAGTTGATGATGCAGTATTTTTCTATCTCCTTTCTACAGCTAAATTCCATTAAAACAGGCAAAGATCAATGATATTCTTCCCTGGTGTCACACAGTAATTGCAGCAGCTATGGGGATAGCATGTCAGCAGCTGAAGGAGACAAGATGGGCCCTGTGACCCTACACAGAAGTGGAGGACATTTCCAGTGGGTGATCTCTGCTGTTAAGGTGTGCTCCGACCACTTAATTGGTTTCAGCCACCAGACTGGATTTTTTCAGCTTTTGAAACAAGGCAGGGGTTAAACATGAGCTATTCCTGGCCTAAAACACATCAAGTGAGACCTGTAAGGCCAGAGAGCATCTAAGGGCTTCAGCTTCCACCTCCCTAAATGATGTTTGCAAGGAAAAACACAGCTGGGTAAGGGCTTTGTAGCTCAGTGCGGTAAATGCAGTAGCTTAGGGGACAGAAATGGGCCCCGTGGACTACCAGAGTCCATGGGTTACTCTTCATAAGTTAGAGGAGTGCTCTGCTGCGGGGATAGGGACGAGCAAGGACAGACAGAGCCTAGGGATATTCCTCCTGCCCTCCTTGCAGGCAGTTGTCGAGGAGAGAGAGGTGGCCTCTCTTCCCTTCCCCAGCCTGTGTGCTGCTCTGCAAAGCAAGACTGACACTGACACTGTCAACATTCAGTATCTCCACTGGCCCAGAAATCTTAAGATTTTTACAATAGCTCATGATAAAATGGGAGAGTTTCTGCAATGGGAGAGCAAGAGTCTTTTTTTTTTTTTTTTTTTGGCAATGCATTTGTGTCATCTTTTCTATCACTTCTCTTTAAGAAGAGTTAGAAAGTTAATGGAGAGTTCTTGTGTGCATTTTTGTTTGTTTTATCCTGAAAATCTCCTGTAAACACTTCACTGCAGACTCTAAGACTTGTAGGGAAAAAAAGAAAAAAGAAAAAACTCACCGTGAAAGCTCCAGTGCTGGCAGTGCCAATGCTCTGTTCTGCTCTCTCATACTGTGCTGCTGCTCCACGCACAAATCCCCAGGCCCTCAAGGGGACAGGGTTTCACCTTCCAGCTCATTTTTGTGCAAAATGAGGCCAGGGCAAGGATTTGCTGAGACAGAAGCTGTTTGGGGCACAGAGGTAGCTAGTGTGGATAAGTCCACCTTGACCCCATAGTACCTGGGAGCTGTAATAATACCCAGGCTCTTGGAAGAGCCTGCCTAGCCCCATCTAGGTCCTCCCTGGTCTCCCTGCTCCCTTCCCACACACAGAGCAAAGACAGGAAAAGTTCTGTGGAGCTCCTGTTTCTTGTTCCCCCTGGATTTGGGTCTTGTGTGCGTGACTAGCGAGCAGCTGCATCTCACATGTGAGCAAGTGAGCAGCACTCGCAAGATGCTAGGGAGTAACCTGCCATGGGAATACACATTTGCACCTCTTCTAGTCTTGGCTAAGTTGGGATAATACAATTCCGATCACAGTGGAAGGGATGAGGCAGAATTCAAATATTTATATGGGTCATCATGTGACTGCAAGAAATGTAGGACAGACAGTTTGCCAGTAATCTGTTATGTTAAGCACTTAATGAACAAGTTAAATATTCCTCAAATTCCCAGCTTGAGTGACAGCATCTGAATAGTTTTCTACAAATTAAGTGGGCTTAAATTTAAGCACATTAGTATTTTCTAATCAGTATTGACAGACATAACCAGGATTTTGGTTATGTGTGTATATATATACATATATATATATGACGCAACATAGATAGGATGTTCAATCTAGATTTAGAGCATCTGAGAGTTTTAAGAGTTCCAAAAATATATGTGATGGACCAAAGCGTCAGAAATATGACACCTGCTCCAGTGAATGGTTTGCCACAGACTGTGGGTCTGTTCCTTTGAGAGTGTTATTGCTAGAAAATATTCAGTCCTAACAGAAGTGTCAGCTAAGATTTGTAAGCACTGAGACATATGCCTCACTCAGGACTTTCCAGGGCAACCTGTCTACCCTGCATCCATCTAGAATACGTCTCCCTTTTTAGCGCCTGATAGTCTCACGATCTTTAATGTATTTATCCTCAGCATCCTTGCAAGGTAGCAAGGTACTGTCACGAGCCTTTTAGAAATGGGGAACATGAGACATTGGCTTGCCCACAATCTCCAAGGGAAAGCAGGGAATAGAAAAACAATCTCTGCAATCTGGTTTCCTTTTCAGCCTTCCTGTGGATGCCTCTGCTGCCTAGGCAGCAGAGCCTGGGTATAAAGCTTTGCTGGTGAAGAGCACAGGCAAAAGCAGCTCTAATAGTCTGACTACAGATTCCTGGCTAAAAAGTAAGGTCTATAAGCTCCAAGAACAGGCAGCGTCCCTATTCTTATACAATACTCAGCAAATAGCAGACAACTTGAAAATCATTAATATTTTATAATTGCTATTTATAACTCTGCTTGTCATTTACTTGGGTGCCCTAAGTGTTATTGGTATTTTATCATTTCTAAAGTGATCAAGTTGTAAGTCCTGTTTACAGGGATACAGTTTTTGGCACAGCTTCCACAGCATAAAAAGCAAGGCTCACATGTAACAGCAGAAAGGAACAGTGTGCAAGAGATCACAGAGCCTGCAGAGGCTGTTTTAATGCCTCTCACTCAGTTACAGCTTTCTAGAAGATACAGGCCTGAGTTAAACATAATAAACATCACCATCAAAGTGGCTTTCAAGGGTTTTTTTTTTTTACAGTGGTTTCACCAGCACCTGAATGATAAACATTTGTTTAGTGTTTCTCTCTGCATGCCAAAATTCCATCAAATATTTTATACTCATTGCTTCTCAAAGCCTAGACATCATGAAACATGTAGACTGAGAGATCCTGAATAGAGATGTGTGAGTAATGGTTTTTTTTATTTTTCAGTCTGACAGTCAAAACTGTAATGGAAGAATGAACACCAAATATTTTGCTCAGGCCAGAGTGCAAAGCTTCCTTCTGAATTACTTGGCCTTACCATTGCAATAAGCATAAATGATTGTTAAAATAAGAATGGGAAGCATTTCTTTGTTTTTAATATAAAAATAAATTCTCTAGAAGTTACAACATCTTCCTTCTGTTTTGGGAAATGTTTTTTATTTGGTTTTGGCCCACTCCATTCCATGTTCAATTCTGTGAACAGCAGATGCTCTGTGAATTTCTGGAAGTCCCAGACCAGTGAGACCAATCACAGCAGTTAGACCTGGGTGGGGTACATAACTGTAGTCTTTGGTTCTTGGGCAATTTGTGCATCAGTAGTTGTTTTCTCTTGTAGCAGTTCTCTCGATAGCAGGTTGCATTTTAGGCCAAAGTTAGATGCTAAAAACATAGCATAGCACCTTTTCTCATATTATCATACATATTATCCATATGTGGAGACAATTGTGCAGCAATGTCTAAACCAGAAGGTCACATTATCAAGTCTTTATTCAGTCCATTACTGAAAAACAAAGAGATTTTAGGGCAAGACCTACCAGACACCTTGAATAAAAATAGTGCTGTTTTCAGAGATGCCCTGTACCTATTCTGCTGGAGGATTGCTCTCAGCATCTCTGAAAATGCAAGATGTCTTTTTTTCTTCCTTTTTTTTTTTAATATTTAAAGTACTTGGTACATCTAGTGTGATACAAAAATAGCAAACTTAAATAATCTCTGGATGGAAAATAGTGACATGAGAATGCAGGAGTGGCCCCTTCAGATGGCAGAAATGAGCTCAGCGATGGGCAGAGACGTCCTCACTCAGCCACATCAGGTGAGAGTTCCCCACATATCTCCCTTAGCAGAGAGCTGCCTAGGATGGCATGGAGATTTGCTTGGGAAAAGGAGCATTTACTAATACTGTAGGTGTTAGCTGCCACTAGCAGGGAACCAGGTGTAGACCGTGCGAATATTTTAAGTCTAATTTAATTTAGCACTTGGATTAGGTGTAGGCTATTTATAAATAAGCCTCACTGAATGAATCCTCGGGTCTTGCAGCAGGTGGGAGCCAATTCCGTGTGGTCGGTGATCGCTGCGCACAATGCGGCGTTTCGTCTGTGCCCGACATGCAGCTTGGAGCCCCACGCACGGGGCACTGCCAAAAACCAGCCTATAAAGAGGAGTTCTAAGTTGTCTGCCTAGCTGAACATTTATTAATAGGCAGTGTGAGTGCATCTCCTTGGCTTTGTAATCACGTCCCTGGGAAAGAGCGTACCCCTTTGTGCAGAATAACATTTGCATGAGGTAAGGAGAAGTGGTTTGCTCTTGCTCGATGGCTCTCCCCTGTGCAGAAGAGCTTTGGTATCTTCCACTGGACATAAAGAGCTGTTTCCAAATGCCCATGCAGGAGGCCATGGCGAGGAGCCGTGCTGCACTGCACTCCGTGGAGGCCAGGCTTCTTGCTTCCCCAGTGCAGAGTTTGCTTCACTGTCTAGACACTGTGACTTTTATTAGATCAAAATCAAATTGGAGACATGGCTCTGGCAAAGTTACCAGAGTAGCAAAATGTTGTCAGAGACAGGAACAGAGATTTTAGCCTGTAAGATCAGAACTAGCTGAAATTTTGTCAGTGCAATCAGTAGAAGACAGTCCCAGCAAAGAGCCCTAGAATCAGGATAAAAAGTAGGCTGGAAAACTACTGAAAACAGAGAAAACTCTCAGCTCAATTAGACATTCTCTGTTACTTTGTATGTCATTGGCTCTTAAAAATTTGGCAGGGCAGGCTAATGGTAAAAGGACTGAAAACAAATATGATGACCTTTTGTCTCCTGCTTGCCATCCTAATATCATTATTGCAACAATAAATACTCTGGATGGTGCAGTACACAAAACCTAGACATTGACTCACCACAATCCTTCATTCTGAAAAATCACAGGCCCCTAGAAAGACTATCTGCAAACCCCAGCACATGTCACGCCAGCAGACCCAGCGCTGCGAAGTGTTGAATGTCTGAGCCATGAGCTGGCTTCCATGAGAGCTGTGTGTGAGCCCTGCTGGCAGGGTACTGTGCAGAGAAGCCTCAGAGCATGCTTGTGCGAGGAGATCTTCAAATCCGCCTGGATGTCACCCTGTGCCACGTGCTCTAGTTGTCCCTGCTATAGCAGAGAGGTTGGACTAGATGATCTCTAGATGTCCCTTCCAACCTCAACCATTCTGGGATTCTGGGGATTCTGGGAATTTACTCCACTAACTAGTTCCTAAAGTGACCCCTGAGCAAGTTTGCAGATGATGCCAAACTGCGGGAGTGATCGATAAGTGGGAGAGCAGAGCTGCTATTCAGAGGTACCTTAATAAGCTGGAGAAATGAGCGGTGAAAAACTTCATGAACTTCAACAAACACAAATGCAAAGTCCTGCTTTGGGCTGGGCAGGAATAACCCTGTGCAGCCAGGGAGGGACTGAATGGATAGACAGCAGTTTGGCAGAAAAGGAACTTGAAATCCTGGTAGACAATGTGCTGAAAACGAGTGAGCAATGTGCCCTTGCAGTGAGGAAGGCCAGCTGCAGATTGTGCTGTGTTAGCGTAAGAGTAGTAAGCAGGCTGAGGGAAATGATTTCTGCCCTCTCTTCAGCATGTGCGAGCCACATCTGAAGTACTGCATCCTCTTTTGGACTCCACCGTATATCAACGTGCTGGAGTGAGTCCCATAGAGGTGATCAAGATGGTTGGGGGCTGGAACAGATGATGTACGAGGAGAGGAAGAAATTTCAAGCAAGGTTTGGAAACATCATGAGCTGCAACACGGGAAATTCCTGTCAGATAGTAGGAAAGCTTTTTCATCACGAGGCAGAGGTCTGACACTGAAACAAGTGGCCCAGAGAGGCTGTGGAGTCTGCATCCTTGGAGATACACAAAGCCCAACTAGACAAGGCCCTGAGCAACTTGGTCCAGCTGACCCTGCTTTGGGTGGAGGTTTGGACAAGATGACCTCCAGAGGTCCCTCCCAGCCTAAATTATTGCATGGCTGCCCAGTTAAACTGGCCAGCTGATCTCCTCAAGTGTGCTACCTCAGAAGACAGAGAACAGTGCTGTAGAGTTCAAGGCTAGGTTCTTCTACTCACCAGAGAAGCTTTTTTCTCTTAATGGACAGCTTAGGGAGGTTATATGGCTGAATTAAGTGTGCTAGATTGTGGGAATACGCTCCTTAATTACCTGAGCAAAATGCTGTGAATACAGGTATGAGTGGTCAGTTCTGCTGAATGCGAATTCTTGAAATCACAGTGAACTGAATTTTTTATTTCTTACAAAGTGATTATACACTTCATTTTCAACTTTCAAAAAGCCTAATCCAAATACTAAAAACAGTTCTGTTTATATTGCAAAGCATTTAATCGAATGCTCAACTTCATTAATGTGGACATTATTGGTGGAACCCAAGCATTTGAATCATATGCCATTTTGGGACAAGTGGCACAAGTATGATAATATATTTTTCACTGGGATTTTCTGTCCACTGCTTGTTTCCACTGTTGTAGCTGTGTTTGCTGCATACACAACTACATGATGAGATGTTAGAAATATGCTGGTTTCAAAACTTCAGAAAATGACAGCAGATGCAGGAATGTGTATCTTTTTTGAATTTCTTCACTCTTTTAACCTCTCTCATTTTCTTTTACTAGGTATTTTGCATTACGTTTCATGCAACTCCTGATGCATCAGTGCACAAGATTCCTGAGGGCCAGTCGACACTGCAAACCAGTTGAAGCCTGGACCAGAAGCCTTCTTACTCTACATTCATTTATGTCTTAAATCCTAAACCTGAGCTATAGTGTCACTTGGTACTATGATCGGTAGTTTCTCTGATCCGAGGGTCACTGGTCAGTGGGCCTTTTAAAAAAGCTTGAACTTTTCATTTTAAACATCTTTACAAGAGAATATTTTTCCCTCTTGCTGAAGAGGGAAATCAGACTTCAGAGTTTTCAGGTACTCGCAGTTACTATAAATTTATAAAACCTCTGGGAAACCATGTTCCCATGACTGCTAATATCTAGTTTTATGACACTGTATTATACAGCAAATGCATTTTAAGGCCTCATCCCATCACTGCCTTGCATGAGTGCATTTTATCTACCGTGACAATGTCCTGACAGTCATGCTTTTCAGCACACACTTGCCAGCTTTGAGCACAAACTTATATGGACTGCACATGTTCAGTTCCATCTGAAATCAATAGAGGCTAGCAGATTTTGCCCCAAAACACAAATCCAATCTCCTTCTGTAACCACCCACTTTCAATTTGCAGGAATTCATAGTTGCAGTAAGATGGTAAAAGAGAAAGAGATAAAGTAACTCTGGAAGTGACCCAAATATCTGTTCATATCCTAGCTCTGATTGCCCTGAGGAACAGAAAATAACCTCCCTTGTCCATTAGCTTTGGAAAAGCAATAATTGCTCTTGAGGTACCTTGTGTGCTATAGATGTTCTTAGCAGTGCTTCCATTCTTCCAGAGATAAGAATTTACCCTGAAATTAGAAAATTATAAGCCATAAAGACCTGTTAGATTTTTTTGCCTTTTTTCCACTGCTAAAAGGTAGAGGATGGAGTAAAATAGCAGCATTACATTTCAACTCTGTATTCTAGACAGAGCTGACTGCAGTACAGAGATTTTCCACTTTAAGTTATCCTACATGCTAGCAAATGCTGAAGATACAAGAAGTAGAAGGACTTGTCAGCTCTTCAGAGACATTTTCTTTGTAAAGGTGAACTCTAACTAGGGCATTTGACACATGCAGGGATGAAGGTGTTAATCTGTTCACATCCAAGGCACAGTCTCCAGGCTGCTGGTAATTGCTGCCCCATAAATGTGCCTGTCATGCCTCTTTAGACTTTAAATATCCAAACTCAAAATAGATGCATGTGCAACACGTTGAGCCCAGCACTATTGTTTTGTGAGGCAGTATTATTCATTTAGCTTTAGCCAGCTGCTCTCTATATTCAGCTTGGAGGAACGGACTGGAATTTGTAACCAGACAGGCAGACTGGGAAGCTCTAGCTTATTCCCTGGGCTGATAAACCAGTGCATCGAAAGTACAGTAAACAAACGCCCACTGGAAGCCCATTCCAATGAAACGTCCCCTCCTTTCACCCTGCCACAAATAGCAATGATTGCAAAGGAACCTGCCTTCATAAACAAATATCTTAGACCTTCATTCTAGCATCAGCTGCATGACAGAGTGTTACTGGTATGTTAAACACGGCACATAACAGCAGGATATGCTGTTAGGTCACACATGGCAATATGAAATAGTAGGTAAGGCCTTCTGCTGGGTGGGGACCTGGAGCAGGTCAATTATTTGTAACTACATTGCCCTCTACTGACAGACGCACAAAGAGGTTGAGACCCTATTCTGCTGAACTCAATACCGGGAAAAGCTGTCACTTGTGGCGAGTCAGCAGCATGAGGACGTGTCATGGCCCAGCTTGACAAGAGAGAGACGTTTTCATCTCCTTTGGTGGAGATCATCTCCTTATTCTAGTCCCAAAGACGCATGCCTGGCCATGAACTAATGCACGCCACTGAGAGTTTCTTTTTCTCCTTTTTAAACACAAATAAACTATTGTCTGAGATGTTTTCTCTGCATTCTTCAACCTTTTGTGGACATTGGAAGCAACCCGGCGCGTTGTCCAGCTGCAAGCAAACAGTCCTTGCGGGTGGGAAAGCCTCCAGCCCCTCTGCAGCAGCCTGCAGCTGTGTGGGGGCCACAGCACAGACACATCCTCTTTACAGCTCTTACTGCTGCTTGAGAAACTTGAATCTTCCGTGCTCCAAAGGGTGGCTGTGATAAAGTGGGGGTCTGCTTCCATATCTCCCTACAAGAAACCTCGGAGCAGCTGATGGCTTCTCCTAGGCCAACATTTCTCAGCCAATGTTTGTGACTCCACAGTTGTCTGCGCGAATTGCCAAGGCTGACAGAGCAGTGAGCTAAGCAGGCACAGTCTCGACTCCATCTGTAAATCACAAGCGCTCATTTGGCTTGTTTCCTGCCTTGAGCAGAAGTGGTGCTGTCCTCTCCTTCTAACAGGCCTTCACTCCCCATATGTCTTTGAATCAGCTCCAGCAACACGGAGGTTGCAGAAGAGACAGCATTCATCTGTGGAGAATGGAGAATCTGTGCTCAAAAGGCTGGGAGTTGGCATATGAAATTAAAAAGTCTGTGAACCCTTTTCTGAGCTAATGTAGTTCCCCTTTCCTGGCCTCCCATTTAGGTAGCTGAAAAGCTTTAAAGACAGCAAATGCAATGAATTCATTCACTGAATCCTCTCATTTAGCCGTCCATACAATTAAGAGTCATTTATATGTGTTTACACATGTAAAGGGAAAATTCAAGTGAAATTTCCATCCGTGCCTTTGCTGTAATAATCCAAATAACAACAGCTTCTTGCTGGTCTCTGGACACTCTATCTCATAGGTTTTCTTTTATACCAAGAGCAACCAATAGAAGAAACATGATACTTGCACGAGAAAACATCTAGAAATTCGTGTGTGTGAAAAAAGATGTGTGTGTGTGTGTGTGTGTGCATGTGTGCGTGTGTGTGTGTCTAATAGGAGGTGGCTGAGCTGGATAAAAAGTGGTGTTTGGCTTTAACAGAATGTGACAGTGTTAAAGGTGCTATTCAGAGCACATGACGCCACCAGTTATGTATGACCATGCAGTGCTCGCCTTCAGCGAGCATATTCCGGGTGCATGCTAGGGGGAGTTAGGCCTTGGTCCCTTCAAGGGAAAATAATAATTAAATAATCACCGTTGCTTGAGGGCTGAATTATTTTCATCCAGCAGTTGCAGATTTGAAATGTTTTCAAATATCCTATGAAAACAAAAGTGGGAACATCTGTGAAGCCGATGCGCTGCGGTGTGTGGGGGCTGGGGTGAGTTCAGAGGAAGGAAACCAGCAACTGATCAGCTCACCATCAGGTGTCATCTCCGTCGCTGGAAATGCTGGCAAGGAGGCCAGCCCGACACGGAAGGAACTGAGGAGCAAACAAGGCGGGTGTGAAGCCCTGGACTGAAAAGCATAAAAACAAGGACGCTGAGGTAACGGGCGGACTCCTGCCATGTCGGAAGAGGAACAGGCTGCAGCTCACTCCAGCCCACTCGCTCCAGAACAAGCATGGAAATCACGGGAGCAAGCACGCGAGATGCTATTTATAGCTGCTAGTTGAAACACTTATTATTTATTGTTGTGTTTACTCATAAGGAAAACCCCCTGTACAGGAGAGAGGCTACTGCAAGTCTCCAGTGTTTCCTGATGCTTTTCTATGTACATATATATATTTATATGCTTTCCCTGGCTTTGTTTAGGTTAACGTTCTTTATTTTAAAAGCGTGTGGATTAATAGTGGCAGTGCTGATAAATATTTATCGGCTTTGGTGTGGTCCCCTCCCAGGGACCGAGATGGCCACCGAGTGGGCTCTGCAAGGGCAGTGCAGGAGGACCTGGCCGAGAAGCCCAGCAGCCTCCTGCCAGCTCTTCCACTACCTCCTCCCCGAGGGTGCAGAGAGGACCTCAGAGCACTCCAGGCTCTTCCTCATGGAGAAGTAAATCCCTAGCAGGAGGAGGACCTGGTGGAGGGGCAGCCGTCCTGCCTGGGCAGGTGCAGATGGCCATAACCTCCTGGAGAGCATCCAGTAGGAGCACAGAGCACAGGAGAGGCAGGCAGGGCCCAACCAAGCGGGTCCCACACAGGAGCAAGCCCATGGGGCTGGCCCTGGGACAGCACCCGCTGCGGGCTGCCAGCAAGCCACCCAGCTCTCCCCAGGACCCGAACAAGGAGCACAAATTACTCAGGGGCCTCTGAGCTCCCCGGCAGCCTGGCCCCTTGGGCCTGGGTGGCTCCCAGGCCTGCGGTGTCTCCTGGTGCTGCACGTGGAGCGCAGGGAAGGGGCGCCCCCAGCGGCCCGGCGCCTGGGACAGGTCTGTGTATGGTGCGGGCTTCTCTTCCGTGGCCTGCAGCAGTTCTTCCCTCCCTGTGACCCTGCGGCTACAGCTGGCAGAGACGTGGCGGGACCCAGCCGGTGCCGGCCTAGCGCCTGCCGCACTGCCCTGCAGCAGGAGGCTTCATCCACAGACCTGCCCAGGCCGGGTCCTCTCGCCACGGAGGGGCAGGGAGGTGGAGAGGGGTCTCCTGGCGCCCTCGCTGGCTTACCAGGACCGGGCGGCACTTTGGGAGTGGGGAAGCTGAGGCAGAGAGGGTGCGAGGCCTTGCCGGCTGCTGTCTCCATGTGAGCGCCCCTCGCCGGGATCGCGCTTCCCTCCTCCGAGACAGGAAGCATCACGCGGGTCTCAGGTATCGGCCACCAGTGCCGAAGGCCCCAGCTAACATCAAAGAGAGAATAGTGGTTCCTCAACAGAAAAAACATTTCAAACATTTCACACACACAAAACCCCTTTAAGTGTTATTTGCAATAGCAGGGCTTTACTTCTAAAGAAAACCCATTCGAGCAGTAAATCCATTGACTTTTCTGTTACAGACTTTCTCCTTTGTTACCATTACACATATTTGTGATGCAAAGTTATAACATACACTTCTGTACTTTAGTACATATACATAAACGTAGTCCCCTCTGAGTGTCTTTTGGAGATAATTTTTCTGTTTGCAGCATGACCACCATTTGCATTGTAGCACCTGAATTCCTTAGACTTAGAAAAGAAAGTATCGTCTCATTTATTTTCAAAACACTTCAAAACTCTTTCAACAAGCAGTATGAGAACCTTCACAGCCAGCAATATTTTGCTCTTACTACTTAACCCGTCTCTTCAGCTGTAGTGAAGCTCAAGTTTAGAGTGTTGCTTTTACACCTTTACCAAATCATTTGGCCAATTCGGGCACGCGGTTTAACTAAGTTCCTCATTTTGTAATCTCTCTGCAGGCTGAGGCTCATTGGCTCAGCAGGGCCGTGATGAACCAAGCTCAGTTATTGGGTTTTCTGGGCAGGGTGAACATCATATTTCTGTCGTTGAAAGTGGATGAGTTCAGCTCAACTCTGAGCTTTCTAGCCGAAGTACTCTGGAAGCTGAGTAGTGCAATAAAATGCATCTTGCCTTTTTTTTTTTTTTCCCCTTTTTTTTTCCCTGTCACTTTCTTCATATTTCTTATCAAAACCTGTGGCACAAATCCGGTGTGTTGTTTCTCATTGTGAGTGTATCCAGTAACTTAGGCTGTCGGGGACTTCTGGAGCAAATCTCATCCAAACTCCGCACAAAGCAGGGTTGCCATCTAACTGGAATTTTCCATGCACCAAATTGTGTCTGTTGCCTCTTGCCTCTTGCCCTATTGCTGTGCACCACGAAGAAGTGTGGCTCCATCTTCCCTGACAGAGCAAGAGGAGTCTGGCCAGTCTTCCCCTTCTCCAGGCTGTACAAATCCAGCTCTTCAGTCTCTTCTGATACATATCATGTTCCAGTTCCCAACCATCTTGGTGGCCTCCTCTGGACTTACCCTACTATGGCAATATCTGAATCCAAAACTGGACACAGTATCACCAATGTGGGCATGTTGGACAGAGGGGAGTAATCACCTTTCTCAGTCTGTCTTTTCCTGGAAACATGGGAACGTAGCTCAGATTGTGTGAGTGAAAGCAGCCATCCTTGTGCTTCTGGGAATGGGGACATCGCAAACAGGGATCTCTAAAAGAAAGTTATCTCATTCCCTACATCCAGCTGAGACTTTAGTCTTCCAGAGCACTTGAGAGCATGCTGTTAGTAGTGGAAACCTGCCTGGGAGGCCTCTTTTGATTTCCACTTTTCCCACCTGACAGTTTAGGAGAGGATGCAGGTGGAAGAGAGCTTCAGCCTTTAACTTTCCATTTTTTTACCTTATTTGTCCATAAAAGTCAAAGCAATAATCTTGTCTAACTTCTTTGGAGCAAGAGGATGGGGGAGTTAGCCCTGGTGCTGTGCTCTGCATAAAAGATTTTAAATCACTTGCATTAATAACTTTGTGGTTGTAAAGAATAGTTCGCGCAGAGAAAAAAATCTGCTTGCTTTGCTCTTCCCTGAAATGAGTGACTTCCCTCTCTGCTGAGTGCAGCTCCCAGCCCTTACAAGCATATGGTCTTTGAGGTGTAAGTGATGCTCATCTGCTTTACTGTCTTTAGCAGAAAAGAACTAAATATATAACAGATGCTCAAGTACCTTGAAATTAATGCATTGTGCAAGTGGAACTGTCATCGCACGCCTTGTAGGCACATTTTTCACCTGTTGGATGGCTACTTACCTGTAGCTTGTTTTGACAATGTGCTAGCTGTTTTTTTAATAGTTTGGAAAATTCCCAGTTTCAAAGCTGACCTGTATCTTATTCTTATTTCCTCATTTTAACAGTTTCAATCCTGAAAGGCTTAATTATTTCTTAAAAAGCTAATTAGTAAATGCTTTGCACTGCCCTTTTGTGTATGTGTATGTGCACTAAACATATGCTTCTAGCAGACAGATTGGCAAATAAAGGTGTCTAATATTCCGGCAGCAGAAGACTTAGTCCTTTATGATTTAGCTTGGAATGGATCCAAATACTAAGTGTGGATGTAAATTTGAATTCCCTGAATTTCAGAGGCTCTCACAACAAACTTCAGGTTTAGACCATCACAAAATCACAACTCAAGGATAAGTTTTTCAGATTCATTTTCCTTTCTCCTCTTTCATCCATTTCAGTAGACAGGGTCTGGATTCAGTTTTACCCGTTTTATGTTGTGGTGATTTGGGAGGACCTTGCATGCAGTGAATTTGCCCCATTTCATTAAATGTCCAGATTTCAAAAGAGAAGAAAATGACGCAGTCCCTGCATTTTGTGGCCTTCCTTCCTTCCTTCCTTCCTTCCTTCCTTCCTTCCTTCCTTCCTTCCTGCCTTCCTTCCTTCCTCCCTTCCTCCCTGCCTCCCTTCCTACCACC
>JAWLRI010000951.1:216069-251635 GCA_034781795.1 Crypturellus tataupa | reverse complement strand
TTCCTTCCTTCCTTCCTTCCTTCCTTCCTTCCTTCCTTCCTTCCTTCCTTCCTTCCTTCCTTCCTTCCTTCTTCTCTTCCTTATACATCCACCGTGACCAAGTCTCAAAGGCAGCTCTGCATCAGTCCTGTCACCAGGTCAAAGCTTTTACACAACAGCCTGATTAGGGAGGGGGGGATCTTCTGACATTAGCACTTGTGCAGTCCACCACCCTTCTTCTAACTTGCCCTAATAGCTCGCTTGACTTCGGTGAGATTACCCGCAAAGGCAAAGTGGGCAGAACCTTGCCTTTCATGTAGTAGGGGATGTCTTAATTCCCTGCTCTCTCCTGCTGTTCTGTGCGTGGGCAGACAGGGTTATTTTGTATGACATGCAATTCCTTTTATATCAGAGTATTAAAGCTAAACCATGCCAATCTCACCTGAAAAAAGTAACTTCTAATATCTCTTACTGCCACCACTGACACAAGTTGCAAGGGTTTTATTCGGGTAAGAGGGAGCAGATCTTGGGTAGAGCACACAGGGAAGGCAGGAGTCCCAGCTCCTGTGTTTTGGGGCCCTGCAGCCTGGGTTTTACTCTGAAATGACATGAATGGATTGCAGCTTAAATACTATGAATTTCTGTGTTTAAACTGCAATGACTGTGTTTTCTCATGGATTTTTTTTAATGCTTTAAGAATACCTAAAAGTAACACAATGGCCTTGAAGTACTTCAAGAATAAGATGAAGTTGAAAAGTCTCATACTGGTAATGGGATACTTTTACAAGCCAGAAAATCTCTGGGAGGAAAATGAGAATACGGCTGTGTTTACTTTATGAAGAAATTTTCTAAGAATAATTCACCTTTGCAAAAATATTATGCTATTCTGCTGTCATGAGTAGTGAGGCTTCAGCCAATTTCTTTCAGTTCTGGAACTTCTAGGCACAAATTAGGTCTGTCCAGAAACCCCGGGCAGTCTTGGCACCAAGTCTTCTAGGTATGTTTCATCTGTTTAAAGTTATTTACATGCAACTTCATTAAAGAAAAAACAAAAGACTAAATCCCTTTTAATTGTGAAGAAGGCATGACATCTTGCTGCAGTTTTGCAAGCAAACAGAAATGTAACACTCCTTTATTGCAAGAACAGAACCCTGGAAACTTGGAAATTTTTGTTAAAAACATTACATTCTGATTAAATACAATTTCTGATGTGTGTTTCTAAGTTCACATGAGAACAATCTAAGTTTATTTGAGTCTCATTGTTACCTACAATCCTTGCATTTATTTCAAATAAAGATTTCTCTGGCTGTAATTTAACTGTAAGTGAAAGTGAATGTCATTCAACACAGGTTTGTACACTAGCAAAAACATATCTAAATGCAACTCTGATAGCCCTGATGGGCTGCAGCTTGCTGCTGCTCTCCCATGCTGGCCCAGTGTGCTGTTTGTGTCCCTCCAGAAAGGCAGGAAGCCGTGCAGTCTGCTCGTGCAGAATTAGCACGGGTTCTGCAGCGACGCGCGGCCGCTGAAACACAGAGCACCCTCTCGTGGAAACTTGCACCGCTCACGCACTTCCCTTGGACAGAGCGCGACAGCAATCGTCTTCTGTGCAAACCTGGAGACTGACTGGAGTCGACCACAGCATGTCACATTTCCAAAATCCATTATGGAGCACCTGCAGATGTCAGTATAGCCTAAAAAATATATCCTTAAAGAGCAGGCTCCCAATTAATGAAGGGTAGCACTTTGCTTCAAACTTTAGACCATTTGCAGTGGTATCTAGTGCCAGTATCTACTGCCAGTGTAGCTACTGCCAGCCACACTTGCAAAAGGGCCCAGAAATTCAAAGTGAGTGAAATTAGGTAGACTGGGGGAGGCAGGAAAAAAATCCAAAAGCCCAGGTAGGAAAGAGCTTTTGCTTTCCGGCCTGTGGACCAGATGCAGGTGGCAATGGGAAGCACAAGCTTGATTTCCCTCTGAGATGCAGCAGGTAGCCAGTTAGTATTTCTCTTCTGGACACCTTTCTAATAGGAATATGGGCTGAAATGGTATTTCAGGTTACATGTCATCTCTTCCTAGATCCTATGCTCAGTTGTGTCAGCCTGCAGTGTCTGAGCTCAACCTAAAATTTGCAGATATAGTATGGGCTTTTTGCATTATCTTTTTGTGTTCATAGGTAGCTAAAAATATGGCTATGGGTGAAAATATGTCTCCTCTTTTTTAGATGATTTCTGCTTTAGAGGAGAGAAAAAGCAGTTGCTAAGGTTGAGTTTCCTGCTTCACTCTGAATTTTTAGAAATAAAAAAAGAATTAAAATGGGATAGTTGCTCTTATTTTGTAGCTCATGAAGTAAATCCATGATGCCTGAGGCTGCAGGCTCCTCCTGTGCAGCTGAAACGCAGCCAGCGCAGGGGTGGGAGCGCGCAGCGCCGCCGAGCGCGGCGGTTCAGCAGAGGAAGTGGGGACCAGCGCTGCAGCGGAGCTGGCGGAGGGAAGGAGAGATGGGGTGCGATTGCGGCCCCAGAGCTTGGCCATTTACCCGCTGTGTGGTGGCTCTGGGGCTGTGCCCACCACACGCATGAGGGGCAGGGGCTGACAGGCTCCGAAACAGGGTCTGCCAAGTCAGCGGTCGGGGTTGTGCATGGGGGGCAGCCCCCTGCATATGGGGCTACAGAGGCCCTTGCTGCCTTTCAGAGGCACCTTCTGGTTTTCCCCTGCAAGCTCAGCTGCGGGTCCTCAAGCAGAGCTGGGTTAGTTCTGTAACGTAAAACCTGCCTTTATTTACACAGTAACTTTTCAGTCTATCCAGCAAAGCCTTCCTGGAGCAGAATATCAGACGAATGCTGAATTACTTTCTTAAAAAGGAAAAAGGACTTCACGCTAAGCCTTTCAGGAGACTACCTCATAGCAAATACCCGTGGGATCTTGCACAGCCACAGTCTGGGTGAAGAAATGGAACAATTTGAGTGGGGTGGCTCCAGAGATTACTCAGGAAAGAAAAAGATAAAAAAAGAAAAGACCTTATCTGCCTGAGCCCATGCCTGGAAAAGAAACTGCATGTGTGTGTCACTCTTTCCCTTGCCTTCCACACACGCTCCTTCCTGTGGCCACGCAGAGCTGGGCCGAGGGCTGGGCTGCAGGCAAGGCCGATGCCTCCTCGCTCCACAGACCCGCTCCGACCCAGGGCTTAGACCCGGGAAGGGGCTGCGGGGCCCGGCCGGCTGCCCACGCGGGAGGAGCCCTCGGGTGCATGGGCCTGCCGGAGCCACGTGCTGGTTTCTGGGCAGAGGGGCAGTCATGTCCACCTGGTAATGTCACCTCTTTTGTAATGTATCCTGCTCCCATTAACACCCACAAGCCCCAGACCGATAACTAACTAGCAAATAAGCAAGGGTTTTTACTTTGTTTAAAGGCTGTTAAATCAGCTGGTACCCCTAACTCTGTCAGCAAGCTGCCCGATAGCACGTGGTCTTCGTGGCCTGGTAAATCTGTGCAGGGATGCTGGCTATGGGTTTGTTTCACTCACCAGCTCTGTCCTGTGCCAGGCTGTCAAGGCCTAAATAGGGCCCCATGAAAACCCGTGCAAAACAAACGCCTGCATGTCCTATTCATGGGTGTCTGTGTCACAGCCCCTGGGCTGAGCTCCCCTGAGCCTCCTGCCAGGACAGGCACCACAAAGCCCATGCGATTGGAGCCCAGCAATATGCCAGGACATCACAACACAGGCGCGGGGAGACCAGGATGATGCTAACCTGGGACAAGGTGGGTCCCACCAAGGTGGAGTGTGGGTTTGACTTCTCATGCCGGCCTGGGCACTGCTGCGCAGCTGCGAGTGTGTTGCCCCAGAGCTGCCCTGGGCAGATTTGTCATTACTTCAGCGCTGCTGTGGTCACTGAGGACGGACATGCTCTCGGGTGCCGTGGCCGAGCTGGCAGGACGTACTGCACAGCCATCTGGTCCAGCCTGGCAGAGCTAGATGTCTGCTGATTAGCTTATTCCCTTAATCTGTGTGTTTTAATCCAATAAACTAGCACATGCAGGTGCCAGAGGCAGCCGAGGAGTGAAACAAAAGCTATCTGCTCTATCCAGAGCAGCGACGCTGAGCGGCTTAAACTGACAGCGGAGCGGCAAACAGCCAGCATCTCCGGCACACAGAGCTTGCCCTAAACCAAAGGACTCTCAAGAAAACCCTCCAGGACTCAGTTTGTTTTCTGCTTTGGCCGTGATCTGTTCAAAGGACATGGGGAAAAAGCTTTTTGTTTTCTCTTACTACCCCTCTCCTCTTTACATGAGAGCCTACCGGGCCTGCTGCTCTCAGGTCAAGCTCAATAAAGAAGGGGTTGCAGAAACAAGATCTGAGGAGGTCTGTACATGATAATCTGCTTCAGATCTCCTGGTTTTGCAAATGAGTAAAACTACCAAGGTATTCATTAGACTCATACCCCAAACTCTGTGTCTAGGTAGAAAAGAATGTTTGCGTTTTTCCAAGGCCATGCATCACCACTGAAATGCTCTTGCAAGAGTTTCTGAGTGTATGATTTTAGGGTAGCTGGGGCAAATGAAAGGACAGTGGAGGAAGGTGAAAAAGCAGTGCCATGAATCTCTGCTAAGTACCACTTTCTCTCTGGACAATTCCATACCTTTCTCTTGCCTGTCACTTTACTGGCAGTGTTAGAGAGTTCCAGGCATGTTTACTAGGCTATCACTATACTGCAGGGTAAAATCCTTGCTATCCTCATGCCTTTGTGCAGCTAGGGCTGCTCCTGCACCTAAAATGATGGCTTTTTAGGAGTTGTCTCAAATTTATCTCTTTGGAGAGCCTCCATCTGAGTTAAACCAATTGTCTGACTTGCAAGTTGCCTATGGCTCGTGGCCGGTAGTAGATGCTGAGAAAAGGAGTATGATGAATTGTCTTGACTACACGTGTTCATTGTTCGTTCCTATCCCCCATTCCCTAGGTTTTAGAAGTGTTCTTGATAGCCTCAGTAAACATTGTCAAGGGACTGACCGTGTTTTTTCGCTAAACAGCACAATTTGACATGCACTGGTGGTGTTTAAATTCTAGTTGCTCTAGGTCCTAACGTTCTTGCCAAGCAAGCCTTTGGCTAGCAGCGTTGCAAGCAGTGGAGAGTGAGAACAGAGTCCCAGAGGAGCACTTCCCAGCACAGTGAAAAAAAATGTACAAAAAAGAAATTTTTAACTAGAGCACTTTCATTCTATTCAGTCTGGAATAACAGATGTTTCCTTCAGACATTTCGCAAAACCTCTTCTGTGAGGTTTCTGGTGCTTTCAAGACAGTTTCCAGTTAAAGAAAACTTAGAAAATTGCCTACTGTTTAACACCTGTTTAATATCAAGGAGAGTGGAAATTCGTGAAACCTGTGCTAGCTCTAAATGACCACTCTCTAAACATGTCACTTCCAGTTTTGGTTCCTGCAGTGCTGTGAACCAGGACCCAGAGTCTCCTTTGATCTGAGATAGGGCTGGTGTGAGCATGAGGATGTGTGCAAATACAGAGGCTTGCAGAAGGGTGAATTTGCTGTACTGGTTTGACTGCCCCAGCGTGTGCCTGTAGCAGCCGTCAGTCAGAAGCTTTAGAGGAATTTCATTGTAAGTAATTGTGGAATAACCTTACTAAGCCTTGTCACTCAAAACCTGTTAGACCTTAAAATACATAGGCTTAAATACCGTGAATGAAGTGGCCTCTTATTTCTTTAATGATATAAGTGTATGGCTTGTTATCTTGAAGGTTTTTGGCACAGTAAGCTGAATACTTTGTGGGTTATACAGCAGAGAACAGAAAAATACTGTATTTTCAAAATACAGTTCTGGCATAAGAGCAAAATGACAATGTAATTGCTATTGTCTGCTTCAAACTCCACTCATACTTATTGACCCTTTACAGCTCCAGCTGGCTTCTGCCTTTTTCCTTCTTTCTAACCATCTCTGCCCACTTTGATCTCCTCCTGTTACTGCAATTCACATAGTAATTTCTAAGTAGAAATATGTCAAATCCTTTCTTCAAAACCCAGTTTCTTGAGCAAGCTCTGCTGCACCAATGTACTTGCAAAGGGCATCATTGCATGGAAGAAGAAAAATTCTTTCTTATCTAAGTAGTACTTTGCCACCCTTTCCCTTCTGTATGCACATCTCCTACGGAAATTGTTGAATCCATTCATCTTCCCCTCTGCCTTTCTGAGGTTGGCTTCTATGCACGCATAAAGTTTTTATGGTGTTAAATCCTATTAAATGCAAAATTTCTGTGTTGCCTGTAAGTGGGCACTTTCCACTAAGAAAGCAGCTATTAGGCAGTGAGGGACTCATTAATAGTCCCTTGAGCGGGCCGCTCATCAGACCTTCCTGCAGTGCTCAGACCAGGCAGTGAGAGAGCAGTGGGACATTGCTGCCTGTCTGTGGTTCTACTTGTTTTGTTTTCAAACTTGGCTTGAGACTTAATCCATCAAGAGACTGAAAAATGTAGGCTCAAAGTCTATGTTTTGTTGAGGCTAATGCTGAGCTAAATTCTGCAATCATGGGCTGCATTTTGCTCAGCTGGGAGCTGAAGGCGCGGACCTGCAGCGTGCCTGCTCCCAAACACTTAGAATGTTGTCTGACAACCTGCCATGTCTAGACACAATAAGGTGAGCTAAGGATAGCTTAAGATAAACTTCCATTTCCCTGTTCCCTTATTTGGACTTACAGCACAGTCTTAACTTTGTTAATTACTTTCTTTGGCTGGGCAGATTACTGTGAGCAGCACTGTGCTGGGATGACATTATAATATTAATCTCTCAGTGAAAGACCAATTTAGGGCTTTATGCACTTTCTGAGATGTTCCCAACATCTGTTAACAATTTGAGCATGAATGTTCATTTTGTTTTGGCAGGGAGTAGAGCCACAATTCCAGTAGCTGATAAAATTGTGACAGGGATGGATGAGGCTGGAGATGAGGCTCTCGCCAGCCCTTGTATTTTGATTTTTAGTTGCCTATGCAGCTCCTTCTATGCAGGAGAGTAAGATGCTCCCAAAAGATTGGGATGCTGGTCATTGCAACACCCAGGGCTTGGCCATCTGAAATGGACACCCCGCCCCTCGTTTAAATGAACTTTCTGTGCGTATGTGCTGCCTGGCTGCGGGCCCCAACCCTGCGATGAGGAGGAAGAGCAGCGAGCCGAGAAGCCCGCGGGAGGCACCTGCCACTTGGGCCAGCGCAGCCACGGGGTGACAGGGAGCGTCGAGCTGAGCAGAGGCCCGCGGCCAGGCCTCGTCCAAGCTGCTGCGAGCTCCGATACTAGCGCCGTGGAGGCGGGAGCTGCCGAGCGCCTGCTGTGGCGCCGCGGGCAGGAGTGCGCCGCGGGGCTGCCTCAGTGCCCCGGGGCTCTGCGGCGCCATGGGCAGCTCGGGCTGCGTAAGCTGGCCTGACATGGAGTGTGACTCTGCTCTACAGCGTTTTTGTTTCTTTCTCATTTTTGTGAAATGTAGAAAATGAACCTGGAAAGTCTTGTTTTACTGCCCAGCTCACTGTGAAAGATCAGGATCACCAAGGCTGTAGAGCTGCAGTTACCCAGAGCTCTAGTTACCCAGGGGCGGCCAATGGCCTGGAGTTTGGATGGGTTTGTTCCCTTCCCTTTTTTAAGCTTTTAACCTTTTGAATGAGAGAGAAACAAGCCAGGAAACGCTCCCTGTAGCGAGGGGCACAAGGGGATATTTTTCTTTGTAGACTTTCTATAAATAACCTTGCGTCAACTGTATAAAGTTTCCTCCCGCTGCCTGTGGGTATCGCTGGTGCGGGGAGGAGGTGGCGCAGGGGCTGTGGTGCGCTCCGGGTGCGCTCACCCAGCTCCGCTCTCGCAGGGTTTTGGCTGTCCTGGTCCCAGGCTCCCCTTTTTCCCATGATTTCTGCAGGAGTCGCTGCCTTTGTGAGCTGTAAAAGCAGCACAGCGCCCTTCCCTCACTTGGTTAGTGGCAGCTGACGTCATGGTAAATTAAATTCTCCTATGATCAATGCATGAATCTGGGTTTTTTGTGGGTTTTGTTTTGTTTCTTTTTTTTTTTTTTTAACTGTCTTATCTTCAGAAGCATTTCCTGAGTTATGCTCCCATCCTGCCTTGGAGGTGCATTTGTTTCCTGGTGTGGGTATTTTCGTTTTGTTTTCATTTTTTTGCCCTGCTATTTTCGTCCTTTGCTTCCTCTTTAGAGGAGGTTTTGCTGAGCACTGTGTGCAGACCGCTCCGCGCACCCCTCTCTGCAGACATTTCCTTCTGCCCTTCTTTGCATCCCCACCCCCAGCGTCAGCCTGCAGGGCTTAATCTCCTATTTACTTCGTACCCTGGTAATTTAATATTATAGACAATCTATGATAAAGCCCAGCCAAGATGAGGTTATGCCAGTTACACAAGCTCTCTCTATAAAGACATCCTCTCGCTCTTCCAGGCAGCTGTTATTTGAACAGGTGTGCAAACCTCGGAGGTGAAATACTGTGTTATAAATTAAACAATTAATCTGAACGAGAATGATACAGTTTGGACATTTTTTTGCTAAAATGAGCCATGATTCTTACAACAACCTTAATTTTTGCATGCCCTAGCTGTAAATACAGCTAGTATCAGATTCTCCAATGGCTCAGTTAGTTACGGTGGAAATCCATATCCTGTAGGTACGTACATCTTACCTAAGGCGGCAGTGCTCCGAGCCCGCAGCCCTTTCCGTGCATCCCCACGTCGTCCCCCCTCGACACCGGGATGTCATGATGGGAAGGGTGGGCAACTCAGCTCGTGCCTCCTGGCTCTCGGCTCCAGCATGGTCAGTGCAAGAGCAGATTGAGCTGGTGTTTTTTGCCTGTGCACAAGTTGAGACTTTTTTCAGAGGCTCAAAAATTGGCCAGATTTGGTCAGGTCTTGTGGAGATGACAAAGGCCCATCACTACCTCGAGGGCTTCTGCCTCAAACAATATCTGTCCTGGAGCTTCCTAATGAAGTGTCTGTGAACTGTCTTGCCCCGACTGCCACCCAAGGCTTGTCAGGGCAGATTTTGCAATGGCTTCTATGGCTCCTCTCAAAGATTACGAACCAGAGCAGAAATCCTGCACAGAAAAACTTGCCAAACTTTATGGCTTTTTATAGTTTTATAATACACTGGAAAATAGTCTTTATTAAGGCGTTTTGGAGAGCTTGAAGTGTAGATAGCTATAAATACAGAGATACCTTGGGAAAGGGGTGGGCAGAGGTGAACATTTCTTGCCGAAGGGTCAGAAACACAGAATGAAGAGTGAGGAAAACGAAATGGAAGGAGATGGAGCAAAAGTGGAACTACTAAAAAGAATCAATAGTTAAAGTGAATCAGAGCCATTTCCACTTAGGAAAAAGACAAACTTGTGCCAAGCATTAAGCCTGTGAAAGACATCCCTCTGCGCCTCACCTAGTAGCATCCTGCTGTTGCAGCCCATCCAGCTGGTGGCAGGGGCTGCACTAATAAATCAGTATTTACCCTCTCTAACGCAAAGCTCATCTGAAGCTGTGTATGAGCAGAAGCTGCTCAGTTGTATTCAGCCAGCTCCTAACCACTTACCTGCTCCTCCGCCTGAGCTGGGTATTTTCTTCTGTGAGGGGTTGCAGAGAAGCAGCTGTGTGTTTTGCCTATGGTTTTACATATGTGTGTGTGTGTGTGTGTATGTGAGGTTTGGACATGCTCCGATGGGCACAGTCTGGCTGATGGGCTCTTGTCTTGCTCCTTTTTTCACTTTCATTATTTTGGATTGTTATCTTCAAAGGCACACAAGTCTTATTTCCTCTTTTTCCCCTCCCTGCGAGCCGGTATAATTTCAGTATATCATCAAATACCCCTGCAAAGTCTGTCTAGAAGGTAGTAGTGAGGAGACTTTCTGGCCTTTGGAGGAGAGGAAGCCACTTTCTGCCCAAAACAGGGTGGCCGGCACGGGTCTGAGAGCTCCCCTGCCCCAGGTGGGTTCATTGGAAGGGCAGAGCAGGGACAAGTCACCCCCACCAGCCACCACAACCACCCGCAGAGCGGGAGGACCTCGGGAACAGCAGCCCCACATGATCCTTTCTAAGCTCATTGCAGCATCTGCAGTAGATGATTATGAAAAAGGACCAATTAGTATTTCTGATCCGTGCTGACTCATGCATCCGATGCAATTCCTTATTTCAACCAGGTTTGTTTTATTAGCCTGCCTTCCAAATATATCTTTCCTGTAAAGATAAAAGATAATGAGAAGTAGATCTTATGGCTGCCTTTCAAGCTCTGCTTGCCGGTATTAAGCCAATAACATGTAAGATGATAGATGGGAATTCTCATGAGATGTCATACAAAGTGCTCACTTTAAAACAAACAAAATCCAGTCCAGTTTTAGAAATGAAACTGTCATAACTCATGCTGTCTCTGCTTCGGCAGTTCTGGCAGCTTAACTTCAGTAGAGATTTAAGACTAAACAGCGTCTGTACACAAATGGATAAGCGGTGCAAAACTGGCTGTGTGTCCTTCCAAGTCCAAGCTTCGAGGGACTGCACGGGGCGGCTTGGGCGCCTCTGCTGCGACAAGGAACCTGAGGATGCTCTATTTCCTTCCAGATTTGGAGAGGGCAGGTTGTCTTAAATCTAGATAAAACTTTTAAAATAGTGCTTTTGAGTCATCGTAGCGGATCTTATAAGCTCCCTGGTTAAAATGTGTTATGGTTGCTTATGACATTATCGAACTTGAGAGCAAGGGGACTGCAGAGGAAGTTTAATTAAAACTTTATGGAAAGGTGCTGGAAAGAATTTATTGGGGGTTATTTTCCTCGTGTTTTGAAAGGGACGCATTGTGTCCGCGGGATAGAGAGCAACCTCAGCAGCACCGCGCAGCAGCCCCTTCCCTTCATGCGCTCAGCAGGAACTGGGAAGCCTCAGCCTGTGGACACAGCCTTGGCAGCGCCACCCCAAGGACCTCCCCTCTGCGCATGTGTGTGCACTCACACACACACACACACACACACACATGGACTGACATGTTTTCCCACAGTGAAGGCACACCAGGCGCTTCTGAGCTGAGGTTGCCCCAGAGAGGGCCTCTGCGAGGGACCCAGTGGCGAGGCGGGACGTGGGGTCTGCGGGGCCTGCTGTGGCCCCACGTCCTTGAGCATCGCGGAGCGAGGGGCCGTGAGCGTGTTCGTGACACGAGTGAGACAGGGTGTGTGGGAGGGGAGGGCAGGGCCCGGGCTCCTGGTCCAAAACAAACCCCTACACACCTGCAGCTTGTTAAAAACGGTGGTCATCTTTCACGCACTTGCTCAACATGTGCCAAAAGAAGGGGCTAGTTTTTGAAGCATTCTCTATTCTCCACGTTTGCCCTAGGAATGGGCAAATATTTCACATTAACTATGTTCTTCTACCCACTTTTGCCACGAGAACACGGCTGCAAAATTGTAGAGCCTGTGAATTATAGCAGCGAGCGCTGCATCGCTTTGACCTTTGGAAACATCCCCAGCATGGCTGGCTGCCCATCCTGCCCTCTCCTCAGAGGTCGGTCGGGTTGTGAGTATGGGCGAGTCGGAGGAGCCAGGTAATGGAAGCGCCCCCGTTCCGCTGCAGCACGGCACGAAACGCTACCAGCGCCACCAGCGAGGCAGGCGGCCCCGCGGGCGCCGCCGCGATCGCCCTGCCCCTGCCCGCGGAGCCGCCCTCCTGCTGTGGGATCCGCATCTCCCACAGAGCAGCCAGCACAACCCAGAGCCCAGGAGAAACGACGATGGAGCAGGCTGTCATTTAAAAAAGCACATCCCCTGGAAAACTCTGCCTTGATTTATAGGACAGTCGAGAAGTCCTATTTGCTTTTTTGTCGTCATTCTTTTTTTTTTTTTTTTTTTCCCTGTAAAGACTCTGAAGTGTTTCCTCTGTTCAGGAGCAGGTGAGTGAGCTGCTGGCTGCATCACCTGAGCTCACCTCGCCACGGAGCAACGTGCACCCTGCTGTAGCAACTGCCCGGGAGCACAGTGCGTAACCAGGGGACACAAAGTGCTGTAGCTCTCGCCACGCACGAGGCTCCCCTGCACAAGCGGGGTCCCCTGCCCAGGCACGATGGAGATGTGCCCATTTAGACCTGGGGACCCGGTGCTCCAGCCGCACACGGCGAGCGCGGCGCGGCGGCTTCGCCGGTCACAGACACGGCCGTGCGAGCGGTGGGGTAGCAGGGCATAATTAATGTTTACTTATAATCAGCACCTTTCTGCGCCAGCAATCACGGCAGACTGGAGCTAAGCAGGGGAAGCAAAACCCCGCTGCTTTCAGCTGCCTGCGACAATAATTACCCAGCGCCGCGGCACCTCTGGGAGTCTGGCACCATTTATCCTGCCTGGCTCGCGCGCTGGTTACCTGCCACCGCGCGGTCCCCAGAGCAACCAGGCCTCAGCAGCATCTCCATACAAAAGGGAGAGAGAGCTATAATGGCTTTGCTATTGCTCTGCCTTCAGAAGGCTGGGCTGATGGCTTAATTGAGGTTAAAATAAGCTCCAATCAGAGCGATAAAAACCTAACAGGGCTACTTAATCTTATATAAATACAAGAGAGATACAAGTGCATGAGGAGAGAATAATAACGGACTCCTGTAGGGTTTCTATGGAGAATAATCATTAGCCAGGCAGTGAACAGATTGGACGGGGAGCAGGCTGTTTAGCATTCATGCCCTGGCGGTAAAGGCTTTGAGTTGGGGGCTAATTTGAATTTTAGGGGTGGGTTTAATCAAAAAAAAAAAAAAGAAGAAGCAGCCTGTCTGGAGCAAAGCGGCACTCAGCACCGCACTGATTTCTTTTGCCTTAGACTGTACTGAAGAAAAGCAGCTGACTTCTCGGCAGCGCGCGCAGTGCGAGAGAGCAGCGTCTGCAGCTCAGAGAGGCGCCTGGGCCACCTGCAGCGGGGTTCGCGCTCCCCTGCCCAGCGCCAGCCCCCTCGGGCGGCCACCAGGAAAACAAGTAAAAGGCAAATTTAATTCTTGTCTTCCAACGTGAGATCTTTGATTCACATAGGTAATTCCCTTTCCTTTAAGAGCCTGCAACGAGAATACTGATTCTTTGTCAAATTGCTGGGGAGGGCTGGCAAAAAACAGATGTTCTTATTTTTCCAGGCGTTAAGATTGTCAGTCACTTGTTCTGATAAGCTAAAATGGATGGTAATTTCAGAAGTATTAGAAAACATTTATTTTTTCAGTCAACTTGAATGTATTTCCAATTTGAAAAAAAAAATCAGCCCTTTGCAGTTCTTTTTTGCAGTTTACCAGCTGATCACAAGTGTTTTGTGTTACAACTACTTTTCTTTTAAACTCCCCACAAGAATAAATGCAGTAACCGGCTGGATATGCGCAGATCCTGCTCCAGTACAAGGTCTGGGATCTGCTTCCTTCGTGGAGCACCCACGGGGCAATCTGCTCCAGAGATCCGTAGCTGCACACAGATGAAGTCTGAGCACATACAATATTACTCATCTGAGGGGTTATGTGTTTTAGTATAACTTGCGATCCCTCTCTCCTGTTATTTTGTATTTATAGCTTAGTACTTGATAAATTGTATATTTTTCTTGTACGATTTCTTACAATCTTTTGTACATTTATATGTACATTTTTTGAAAATTTATGTACAATTATTTTCAATTTTTTTGCACAGTTCTTTATGATTTTTCTGGTATTACACACCTTCAAAATCATCTTATAGCCACCATAAATCCTGTTACATGCAGTATACCCCTTCATAAGACTCTTGTTAGATTTGCTCTTGGCATCTGCAATAATTTGCCCATTAGCTGTGCTTGCCCATTCCCCCTTCCGCTATCTGTCTGCGACGGGTGTCCAGCGAGAGATAAAAATAAACTGCGGGTTAGAGCTCCACGGAGCTGAGCGGCTCCGTTGCCGCTGTGAAGTGCAGGAGGCCTCAAGAAAGCAATGAGAAATGACCCCGTCCCCACAATGAAAAATGCCGGGAACCCCCGGGTGTCGGGGGCCGCAGAGGCAGCGGATGCTGCTGCGGGCCCCGCCGCACAGAGGGGAGCAGCGGGGGCTGAGGCCGGGCGAGAGCGTCGAGGAGAAGCTGCGCAGCGGGGCTGAGGCAATTCCCAAGCACTCTGTGCTTCATGGGCAGCAGGGGCCAGAGCTGAGGAGCCATTTCACCCCGCCAGGAACGTGCGGCCCAGGCGGGTTCCTTATCCCGGAGCTCTGGCTCACTTTGGGGCACCGTGAAGGCCTGGAGTCCCCCCAGCCTTCTCCTCGCTCTCTTTTCAGTGCTTTGCACGCAAAAAGTGACGCTGCGGGTTAGTACAAGAGGCCACTGACCTGCTGGGGGTGAACGGGGGCTGTGGGGAGAGCTAAACGCTCGGCCAGGCTCCTGCCGCAGGACTGCGGCCCCGGGTGCTCCGCAGGGCCTGCGGGCGCCGGCTCTGCCCCCACCCAGGGCTTGCGGCTCCCAGGGAGCCCCTTGGCTGGACAGAAAGGGCCACCCAAGGCTCTGCCTTGCAGGCAAGGAGCTGCTCTCAGGAAGGGGCCTGGGGAAAATCCTACATGCTCCAGCGTCCTGTGGGGAATCAGCCCCGCTGGTCACTGCGTGGATTTAAAACACCCTCCTGGCTGGGTTTAAGCTGCAGCTTTCAGGCAGTGTTTGCTTGGGGGCTTCCCAGTGAAATCCGTGACTAGCTACGTTCTCCCTGGTGCTCCAGATGTGGTGCTGACCAGCGGGTTGGGGTAGAATAATACCTTGGGAGAGGGCTTGGCAGGTCCTTTCTTTTAATTTGTTAAACCAATCTGCTAGACGAGGCCATACCTTAGTTTTTCTTTAATCTCAGCTCTTAATATTCAGAGCTTTGGTTTTTTTTTTGGTTTTTTTTTGGTTTTTTTTGTTTTGTTTTTTTTTGTACATAAATTTAAGCTGCTGAGAACCTGCCCAAGCTAAATAACGTGTTGTCACAGCAGGCTTTATCTTGACAGCGGTAGTGAAGCTACCGCTGAACGCGTTCGAGCGGCCCCCCTGGCTCCCCTTCTCCAGCTGCCCGCCTTGGCTGCCGGCACCGTCCCCCACTGGTGCCGTAAGCAGAGGGGTTATTCCAGCTTTCCCTGCTCCCGCGGGGCCGCAGGCAGCTCCCTGCACCCGGTGGGGATCGCACAGGGACGGATTCGCACCGGACAAAGCCATGGGGGCTGTTGCAGAGGGAGCCGGTGCCGGCAGCGCGGGGCACCGTGGGCCCAGGGGCCCTGCGGTCTGCTCTGCCCGGGCTGGGGCGCTGGGCGTTTGCAAGGCGAAGGGTGTGCAACGAGAGGAGGCAGAGGGTTGTGCTAGGGCTCCTATTTGCAGGGGCAGGGTTGAAAGCACTTCCTTCTTCAGAAATTTTCACTTTTCCAGAAATTTTGGAAATCCAGGAACGTTGCAAGCCATGGGCACAGGCGGAAGGTGCTCGCCGGTGCTGCGGCAGCTGGGACGCCCGCGCTCGGGGCCCGGGCCTGGAGCAGGACCTTACGCCAGCGCCCCCATCCCCGGCACTCAGCAAAGCCCCGTTCGCCCTCACAGCAGCGGTCGCAGACACCCGAATTTCAGTAACATCCTTGAAACCTGCCTTGGTTGCTGCCTCGCTCTGGGGCTGGTGTGGGCCATAGTCCCAGGAGTGACTGGGAATTGATAGGGAAATCCTGCCACATTCACAGCCCAAATCTGCTTCTCCTGCTAGCGGGAGCTCCTGGGCACCCCATGGTGCCAGGGCGAGGGGCAGGAGAGGACCCTGGACAACCTGCACCTTGCCCAGGTCAGGCTGCCGCTGGAGGGGAGCGCGGACCCGTCCCGCCGCCCCGCGCCCGGCACAGCAGCCTGCATGGCATCCAAGGGGAGATTAGAGAGATCAAGTTTGCTTAGTCTAGCGAAGAGAAAGCAGAGCTGTGGCCGTCTTTCAGTTTCGCAGGCTGCTGCGCTGTTTGTAGAAAGACTCAAACAAGGACGAAACAGGGAAAGGGACGTGGTGCTGGCGACAGCGCAGGTCTACAGCAGTAAGCACCTCTGCTCCAGGAGGGCCCTGCGCCACCGGCCACCACTGATTTGACAGGGAAATGGGAACCGAAGCTTGGCCTGGAGAATGACTTCATCTGCTGCGGGCAATGAATGACTGAGCAGGACCAAGGGAGTGGGTGTCCTCATAGAAAGCTGATGGCAGCTTTATTCACCACCCACTGCTCCTTGTTTACAACAAACTGTCTTTTCTCCCTAGCTCAGCTGTGTGCGTGGAATGAGAGCGGCGCTGCACAGGGTCCAGGGCACCTGGAGGCGGGCGCCTGGGCAGGGCCTTGGTGAGCCCAGACCTGCCCATGGGCTCCAGACTGCCTCTCTCAGCCCTGCTCCTAGGGAAGAAGGTACCTCTTACCTCAACCAAGTAGCTGGGCAAAAGCGTTCAAAACCCCCATGCACTTGGATGCAAAAAAAAAGTCAGTAGCTGCCCCACGAGTGCAGCATAGTGTTCCTGGTGTGGAAAACACAGGGTACAGAAAACCTGGTCTGATGGGCAATTCACCTTTAAAAGCTTGATTTCATCTATTTGGCCGCACTACTCGATGACCTCATCAAATTCGATGAATCAGTGTTTAGCATTTCTCTTCCACTGTCTGATCTAAAAAATGAAAATTTTTAACTGGACTGTGCATATATAGATTTTTATTTATTTTTTTAAGAGGACAGCTCTGCCTTGTACCCTACAGATTAACAACTCATTCTAACTATGTGGATTTGTGCTATACCTGAAAATCTAAAAGATTTTATTTTTATATCACACAACTACCAGTTGTGGATTGTTACTGCAGTGAGAGTATAGAAGGAATAGAAAAGGAGTAACTCTGACATCAGAGATCAATATATCCTCCTAGATGGTTGCAGAAGGTCTGCAGAGCAAAAGTGACCACTGCGAGTTAAACTCACTTCAGTTAAAAGTGAGGGGACATTTATCTATTTTGGGGATAAATAAGGTGCGCTGCCAATAGCTGCATTTTTGAGTTAGCAATGAAGATCCTTCATTAGAGGAAAGGTTAAATGTGGCGTTTAGGACATCATGCTGAAAATCAGCATGCAATAGCACCAAACTCCTTGACAAAACAGGACTTAAAATGACCCCAGACCTGAGTCTTCCAGGTTTCAGTTCATTTGTCCTCGCTGCAATACCAGCAGATCATCAGGAGTTTGTTCAAGCCACGCTCAAGATCCGTGCGCTTTTGGGAAGAACCCTCTGGAGAGCCTTGGGTGGTATGGGAGGAACGCAGCTCCTGACTCCCACTAGCAGTCAGGTGTTTGTGCCAATCTGGACAAAAAGCTAAGAACTGGAGACCTGACACACACGGCGTAAGAAAGTTTCGGGCGAGGTGGGCCATGCCACTGGAACTCTGCCTGCGTACACAGAAACTCACCTCGCGGAGGCCTTCCGTGGCACGGCGTGCACTGAAGGGAGCGGAGGAAGCCCCTCACGAGGGCCTGCACACAGATACACACATGAAACCCCACACAGACCAGCTCTCTGTCAGCTCTCTGGCTCCTATTCCTTCTGCAGATTTTCTAAGTGACTGTTTCTTTGCTAGGACAATTGTCCCCCTCGTCGGCCTTGCCGGGGTCCTGCATTCAGCATTGCTTCTTGCCCACATCAATGACCTGCTCTCCCCCCTTCTCTGGTGAGCTACCTTTTAGCGGCATAGGTGGCAAGATTTAGTTCTATAAAAATTAATAAACACAATTCTACCTCTAATTATTCTATTTGTGGCTCTGGGCTTGCTGAATGCAACGTAGGTTTGCTCTTTGGAAAGAGGTTAGTAGCCTTGAACTCTCTTGTATGCGACACGACTGCATTTGGGGAAGCTGTAGGAAACCAGTATTAGAACTGCCATTTCATTCTCAAGGAGCACGGAGGGGAAGAGGCCAAGCTCCCTCTGAACGTCTTTCATGTTGTTTTGTTACACAGTGTGATCTTGTTTTACAAGTGCTCTGTTTACAAGAATGCTACGGGGGGAAAAAAAAAAAAAAAAAAAAGTTCATTTGAGTTCCACAATCACATAGGGCCATTTTTGTGAAGGTCTGATCCAGTCCCCCCAGCTGCTGGCCCACAAAACTTGGCCATTGTGGAGGCTAATTAAGATTCTTCGGCGGTGCTCGCTGCCGAGCGCCTCATTACACAGTCTGCGCCGGCCCCTGCAGAAAGCCCCACTGTGCTCGGCCTGAGCTACGGCTGCTGAATTAACCAACTGATTCTGAAAATGTCATTACTTTGTCTCCAAAGAAAGCTCTTCCCTTTACAGGGAAAAAGTCGGATTGCAGCACGTGCAGCAAGCAGGTCCTTCGTCAGGGCTCGGGGAAGGTGGCGAGGAAAGCTCAGGCCTGCGTGGCAAGAATGACCTACAAACTTGGACTCAGGAGCCTCCATGTGCAAGCACCTCTGATTTAACAGTACTTTTAATGCAGCATGAAAAGATTATATGCACATTTGGCATGTCTTTGTGCCTCCTTTCTCTCTAGCTTTAGAATAAAGAAACTCATTGCTGATACAGCTCAAGAGTTGCTCTGTATTAATGCTATGAAGTTGAGCAGCTGTATTACTGGAATAAAATTTTAACTGACACCAATACGTAACACTAGACCTCCAAAATATCGTTGAGTAGTTAAGTCTAAATTTGTTTATATTTGGTCTTAAAATACATTTTAAACTGGAGCCAAATCTGGTTTATATATGCCTCACTTTGTGCTTTAAATTTAATTACGTTTCATCTAATACAAACAGCTTTCCCTTCTGCTCAAACAATAATTTGGTTTTGATTTTAAAAGCAAGCTGAATGTAGCATCAGCAAGGCAACGCATTCAGCTAGTCAAGGAAACCAGTGTGCTGACATGCAAGACTTCAGGTTAGTCAAGCCGAGCATCCCATCAGCTCGGCCAGCCGTCTCTGCCAGGCTGGCCACGTGTTTACCTGCTCCTCTTACAATAAATAAGGGCACCCCTTTCACCTTGCCAAACATAAAATGAGAAGAGTGAGACTCAAGAACGTTTGACTACACGAAAGCATACAATGCATAGTAGTAACAAAATGCTTTATTTTATGGGAATACAAGGAAAAAAATGCTAGGTTCATCCTCGTTATCAAATTGCTTTTAAAAAAGGCATTCTTCCTCTGAATACAGAAACACCCATACAGAAAAAGTGATCTGTAATAAAGCAATCTCATTTAGCAGTGGGAATTTCATTCTTATTTCATACTGAGGTTCGGATTTGAATAGCCTACAACAACAGACTTTTAACTGCATTTATATCTCCTAGTAGACTGGGGCACGCTGCAACTCCGCACTGCTCCTGTGTGAAAACCCAACAGGAGGCTGAAAACACAACATCGAGATGTAGCTATCACAACTCTCACCCAGGTCGCTTTGCAACAAACCACAAGACTTCACCATTACCACAATAAGACAGTGAGAAAGCCACAAGGTAATTCTTCTTTTCTTTTATCTATGTGGAATTTCATGAAAGTCTTACGTTCACGAAATTCTCATATCGTTCAGCTGATCACACTTTGGTATTTCACCACATATCCCCTTTGCTGTGGAGCTTTGTTGTGAAAACACACAGATCAAAGGTCAAATAAGTTGGAATATCTGAAATAAGTTGGAATGTGTTTTAAAGACCGCAATCCAGATCCATAAATTCTTTCTGCCCTCTCTGAATCTTAAGGCAGGGTTAAAGTTGTTAAAAGAAAGGGACTGGGAGATCCTAAATTTGCCAGGTTATAAAGTAAGCATTTGTCCTCTAACAGGGCATGACGACTCTGTGCTGTGGGCAGCATCCATGCTAAGCAATAAGATAGAGCAGTCTTACTGTTTGGATGGGCTCCAGGTTGTCTGAACCGGGAATGGCAAACTGCAAAATAACTAATGGTTCTCTTTATTCAGGTTAGACATAACAAATATGTCAGATACAGCAGTTAGTCTAGAAAAATACATTTAAAAAAGTCTTCAGCAGACCATGCTCCCTGTAACAAAATCTTTCAAAACCAATTTTACAAATTCTACATTAATGTAAAAAGAAATTCGTAAATTTAGTATCATGGATTCCATCAAACATCTATCTATCAAAACATGAGTTTCACTACTGGTAGATGTTAGAATTCATAATACATTTTTCTAATGTATCCTGTACATATTAAATAACCTAAAAGGCTCCTCTTGTAGTGCATTAACAATTTAGCAAGCACACTCAGTATTCTTCCAGTACCATTTGCATTGCAGTTATTTGCCCGCAAATGTAATTAACATCTAAAAGTGCACACAGTTAGGTCCCCTGGCCCTCCCCATAACCTGTTTCACTGCTGTAATCCAGACGTCCACGAGAAACATGATGCTATTGTAGCTAGTCTACCCATGATTAGAAATGTGTGACTAGAATGTTCTTAAACTATACAACAACAGAATTATATACAAAATCCAAAAAGACAGCCTGTATTTACATCAAGAAACTTCCACTACCACAGTATTATACCAAGAACTCAGTACAGTGTTACAGTCAGCATTCACTTAGGATTTCAGCTGTAAATCAGTATAACACAGAACTCAGGACCTGGAGAAGAAAAAGGAACACGTGCATTAAATAAGACTTCTATTATGCCACAAAAGAAATATTTGCTGCTGGATATTCCCTGCAAGTTCAGCGTTTGGAATAGGGTGCTGCTCTAGAAAACAACTTAAAAGTTCCAGAATGTCTGTGAGGAGGAGGAGAGAGGGGAGAGAAAAAGAAAAGAAAGAAAGGTTAAAAAGAAAAAAAGTTAAAAAACAAAAGCAAAAAAAAAGGGAAAAGGGAGCAAATAGAGCAGATATTAGGTGTGGAATTAGATCTGAATAACTGAACCAAAATGTTAGCACAACTTTAAGACATTCATTGCATGCAGAAGCCCCATGGAAAGGTGTCGTACAGATGTGTGTAGGTTGTAATACGTAAGCTTTGGATGCAACTTCATGGAATTATTTTTCATAACCAGTTGACAGGGCTTCTACCTATCAAGTGGAAAAAAACTTTAAATAAAATTCCAGACTACCCAGTTTGAGATTAATAGCTTTCCTCTCCCGAGAAATCCAGTGTATGAACCTATATTGCAATTTTCAGATGTTACTTCACAAAGGCAAACGATAAACTATTCAGTTCACTTTTACATTGACTTTTTCAAAGAAATCCAAAGTGTTCTCTCTAATTTGCATTTAACTGTTCAAACATTTCTCCCATTTCTCTCCTCCCCAAAAGTGCAAAATCAAGTTGCTGCTTGGTCCACAAACATAGTTCATCATGTTCAGCGAGAGGTTTGACTTCTGACGGAACGCGGCTGCCAACCCATCACTTCCATTTTCCACTCTTTGATCGGCATCAGCGTCCAAAGACGGAATTCAATTCCAGCAGAATTAATTCTACAATCTGATTCTGGTATACTGTGTGAACTGCTATGTTACCAGTCTCTTTCTCTGGTTTTAATAAGGTTGGACCAAAAACGATTGCTACACTTTGATAGGTCATTCGGTTCTTTTCTCCATTTTCTACAACTCTGGAAGTCAGGAGAGAGCAAAATGTGTTAAGAGTAGTGGGATGACACGAAAAAGAAACATAGCAAAGCAAATAAGTATTCACAGCATTTTTCTAGTGGCTACTTTTGCTATTAAGACATACAGCTGCTGTGATTCCCTTCTCTAAGGAAAAGTTTGTTTTGAAATACTATTCCTGATACTCTCACAATCCCTCTAACATGAGAGCTTGGCAGCAAACACGGCAGCTATGACACATACTGTCTGAAGTTGGTTTCATTCTCTGCAAGCCTGTATAAATACAGACTGATGTATTACTGATCTATTACCAAGTCCAATATACACATAAAAACATAATGCAAATTATCAGCTAGCAGTTTTAATTAATTATTTAGATAATCAGCAATACCAAGTTTTTCCTTGCGACTGCATCTTACCTTTTCAGGTGTCTGAAGAGCACCTGCATAGTGTCCTGATTTGGTTTTGGCAACTGTTTGATTAAATCTTTAACTGCATGGACACGCTGTCTTGGTTCTTGCTCTGCAAGAGAAAGAGGAGCAGAAGCAATATGTCATCATTTTTGCTTAAACTTTAGCACAAAACTTTACAAACTGTAAATAAAATCTACCATTTTGCAGCACTAATATTAAATAGTGTACTGCCACCTCCTGGCCATAGTAGATATTACTGACAAGCAACTTCAAAACCTTACACATCATATCCACAATCAAACATTCACCTTACTATCTAAACTAATTTAGTGAACTCTGCATATTGAGCAGGATTTATATAAAAAGCACATACATTTTTTTCCAGACTTACTAATTGCATTGACAAAGTCATTGAAGTGATTATAAGTGAAGAGTGGCTCTGGCAACTCCCTGAAAAACATCTTCAGAGCTCCTGTAATGACATGTATATCTTCCCATTTGCTGTCATTCAGGTCTAGTTTTTCATCTGGAAGAGAAAATTAATAATGAATGTTAGTTTTTTTTTTAAAGCCTTTTAACTACTCTTCTTTCCTGTACTCCTTGTTTCACTGCAGTGAAAATGTACTTCCTTGGGCGTGTTTTCTGCTGGGACACAGGGATGTAGCAGTGCAAAAGCTCTGCGTCTGGCTGGGAGGCTACTTGGGGGGCATGTGAGAGATGCTCATAATAATGAAACACAGGGACAGCCACCCGTTCTCTCTTAGAAAGGCTAAGATAACACAAGAACTGGCCTCCAGGAAGTGGAAGCACTGCTACAATTTAAACAAACGAGCCTCAGGCTGGCTCAGGAACAGAAGAGATGAGGGAAACGGCAGCAGTTATTTCACCCTTCACCCGCCGACAGCGTCTTTGTGGGCCACGATGGATGGGGCGGGCAGCGCTGCCGCTGGCACCTCGCGCAGTTCCTGCCATGGGGCTCTCCAGGGGGGACAGGCACAGCTGACAGGACACAGTTCATCTCCTCACCAACAAGGACTCCATGTCCTATCACAGACGAGCTCTTGGCCTCTTTCTAGCTGCAAGTCACCTTCCCACCAAGCGCAACACTAAGTTAGAGCCCCATGAAGAGGCCTTATACATTGAGTAGGCCCAAGGAAAGCCAAGGACCTCCACACCAAAAAGCAGTAGCAAATGGTGCCAACATTAAGATACAAGTTCAAAGACAAGAGAAGCTTAACGTGCTTACTGTTCTTTTTCCCCATCCCCATAGGCTATTAAGGTAATTTGATTCCCCTCCTCAAACTGCATTATTGCCTTCTCTTGGGATTATGTTCTAGCAGTATGAGTGCTCCAATTAAGAAATAATTCTACTTTGAAAGATGTCAAGACCAAAGTTACACTTTAGTAAAAAAAAATCCTACATTTTCTATGAACTTCAACAAAAAATCTGAAAATAAAGGCAAGAAGAGCACAGCTGAAGAAAACTCACCATGATTGACTGCAAATCTTAGCTTCTGTATCACTGCAAGATTGCCACTAACTCGATACAAGCCATCGACATCTAATCCTAAAACAAAGATAAAATCCATTTTAATACCTTACATACAAGAGTACTCAAATCTCCATTAGGCTGCTTATTTATAGGTTTGCTTAGGAAAAGTAAAGACAAAAGCAATCCACATAGAAAATAACAAAGAATTCCTGATTCAATGAAAACTGTAGCTAAACTAGCTTTTTTCAGTGGGCAGGGTACGTCAGATGAGGTAGTTTAGTTTGCTCACCCAAATATTGTAGCATGAAGCTCAAAATAATCTCTCAAGCTTCTTGTATGTTAGAAGAGAAGCAACAAGGCAACAACTCATTATTCCCAATGAGATTAGGGTTTTACTTAGGATGCTCTTCACAGGTAGGCAACAGGAAAATGAGGAGTCCAACATGCACAGCTCATGTATCTCGTGAATGTTCCATTTTTTAATGCACAGTTAGGAAAATCAAATTAATTCATGCAAACAGAGCATCTCCAAGCTGACAAGTGACTGATTTTGCATGGAGAAGAACTGATGTGCATGCACACTCATCACTACCAACATCCTCCTAAACTGAAGGGAAGGCACTTGCCTTCACATCACTGTACACTTAACCAGGCATAGAAGAAAAACTGTCTCTGGTTGCTACTGCAGGTAATCAAAAGTGATTAGGAGGTAAAGAACTTAACTGAACTGCTTCTTACTACAACATGGGAGTGAGTACCAGTGAGAGGGTGAGTGTTGCCAGAATACCTTCAGTCCCTGCAGCTCCTCAGGGACTTGTCCAATGCAACACAGCACAGTTACCAGCACCATCTGACATACTCCTGTTCCCCACAATCCACTAGCCATTCCTTTCTAGAAAGGACTGATTTGAAGTGTGCTGGCAGTAGAAAGAAGAGTCGGAGAAATGGGAAGAAAGCCATTCCTTTCTGTCAGCTTCCCCTCAGGAGAAGCCTTCCTTTCGCTTAAAAAATAAAAACTTTACCATGATATTCACTGCAATCCAGTCTTCAAAACAAAACAAAACAAAACATAAAAACGCAAAAAAACCTTTCTCATAAATGGCAGATCACAAAAGAGAAAAGCTGACGGTTCTTACAAAGGGCTAGCAGTTTGTGAAACTGGAGTGTGGCAAAAAAGTAGCTATTCTTTCCCTTCCCATACTGAATATTAATATAACAACAATTAGAAAAAAGGCTACAGGTTCCAAAACAATCCTCTTCTTATGGAAGACACTTGAAAATTAACTTGCAGTATTCCTTGTTAATCCTAACTTTCAAGAGAATGCTCTCAAATTAACAGATGGGTATGCATTCGAATGATGATTATGGATACCCCATAACCCACTCTGAATCATCTTTCATCTTTCCAAAGCAAGATGGCAACAACATCAACAGCAAGAAACCAGCAAGAAAAGCACCCCAGACCAGAGACAAATCCAGCAGTGACAACACAGTGCTATTTTTGAAAGTTGTGTGTGACACTCCAGATTGTCTGATGTAAAGAATATCTGTGTATTTTTTGTTAAAACTTTCTCAGTTACCTTGGAGAAACTTATTTTCCATGAACACAAGCAAAAATTGGGTCAATATATGTACAGAGATAATCTCCAAACTTTTGTGAGAGTGCTTAAACTTCCATTTGTGCTCTTACAGTCTCTCTCTCTTATCTGAAAAACATCTGACAAGATGAGATCCCTCCTTCTTTCAGCCTGTGCCGCCACAGACTGTCCCACCTTTTCCTCATCTTGCAGGACACTGAAGTAGAGCAATTTCTCAATTTTAAGATTCCCTCCCACCGCCTGAGTGGGATCCAACCTACCTCCCCACACTTGGTAACTCATCACTAACTACAGATAGAAGTTTCAGATTTTTTTTCCAAATAAATCTACAGAACTTTAGGGATTAAAACATCCTAAGTTTAATAATGTGAAATGGAAGAGATTTTGACACAAGCAAACAAATCACCCTACCATGTTCTTCAACGTGCTCAATGCACAGCTTCACGAACTTTGGCACCGTGCTGTTTTCTCTTTGACACAAGCTGGTAAGATTGGAACCAAACACTTGATCTGCAACCAAGTAAGGAGACAGATTTATAGTGGAACAGGGTTCAAGTGACAGCATTAGTTCATATTCACACAGTCTTCTACAAAGGGCGAAGACTACTGCATACAACCATCACAGTAATAAAATGAAAACAGTTTATGTGAGTTCTCAACAGCATTCAGTAAGAAAAGGTACCAACAGTCACCCAAGTGTGAGTGCCCGAGTAAGGAACCTTCACTACAGAAATCATTTAACCCATCTTCAATGGATCACATAGTCATTATTGCAGGGAGAAAGATAAAGCATTCCCATGTTCTCCTATGCCAAATTCTTATCCCAAGTATAAAATACATTTACTCTAATCTTTTGAATAGAGAGGTAAGAAATTTCAGGAAACTTAGAAACTCCTGGCATTACTTGGAAAAAAAGTTGTAAAATATAATATTTCATTGTAAGTACTAAGTCATCTTTAAATATTTATTTACAGAGAAAGGCTAATTTCTAAATGGATTTGTAAGCAATGGATCTTTACATCCATTCAGAGCTATGTATGGAAAGCCCTGTTGGAATCTAAATATAGACACTTTTGTACACTGATTATTTTGAGATTTTTCAAAACTGGACAATCCAAGGGTGAGTTTCTATAAACCAACCTATAAAAGAAATAAAAATGAAAATGAGGTTGGGCAGAGAACAGATACTTGTAATGTTGTGAAAACTGCCGGTCCAAATTTTATGTTAGGACTGAAGTTTTCCCCAGACCTATCTCCATGTTTTCTTTAAAGATGTTGGACTGACAGATGAATTTCCCAGCCCTACCTTAAGGTTCACCCTGTTCACCTGAATATGCGATTTCTTAAGAGATATGTGAATGTCTGGTTCCATTCAGACAGATTAAAAAAAAAACATGAAAAAACCCTGTGACACAGATGAACACGCACATGTGTTCAGCACCATCCTGAAAAAACACCAGTCACTTTTCCTTCCCTTGTATGCACAAGGGATTATTGGCTAGCCAAAATTTCTGTCTCAGCACAGCAGAGCAAATGGACTCTCTAGATCAAAAGCATTCCAGGTCCAGACAGGCGCCATCATGTCTTAATTTTCCAGTTGCCAGTAGGCAAGCTGAAAAAAAGGATACCCCCTCCATCAAGCGTAGCTTGTAGCATTATTCAGAGGAATGGTAACCACCAATTCTACTTGCAACCAAGACTTTTGTTCAGCCACCTATGTACCTGTTTTACTCTACAACGATCATGAAATTCACCTTTTCAAACTACTTCCTTTATTTGGAAGTTTGAAAGCTTACCCTTAATGTAGCCTTTTTCACGGACTGCTTGTAACGTAGGGCGTCGTGTAAGAAATTTCTTTAGCTTTGTTTTGGTCTTTTTCTGTTCTGTAGAATCTATACTACTAGGTACTTTCACTGCTGGAGAAAAAAAAAAAAACATTTACTGTGAATACCCACAAAATTAATGTGGCATCTATCTGCCAAAAAAAAAAAAGAAAAAAATTTAACTTAAAGCTCAAAAGCATCAAACAAAATCCTTCAAATTCCATTACATCTACATTTTTTCCCATAACTTTCTGAACTCTTTGCACATACTATCCATTTCTCAAACTTTGAAGAGACAAAATCTTATAAAATAGTGCTGCTTGTAACACTACTAAACAGTAACCGACGCGTATAAATTGAACATGGCATTTTAAAAATACAGTCCTGTCCCTTCTTGCAAATAAAGTGTAAGGCCAGGAAACAAAATACAGAAAATAGTCTGCTCAAATAGTACATTTCTGTGGCTAGAGAACAAAGAAATTAATTTCTCAATTCTGAAGAAGTAATTAAAATTTATCAGTTTCTCTAAATGAGCTGTTAATAACATGAATTAGCAACTCAGAGAAACTGCAGCTTAAGTTAAAAGGCAACTGTGAAAATATTTACACATTCTGTAAAAAAAGGACTACTGTTCTTAATTATTATTAAGTAAACATGAGTGAACAGTTATTATATATGTATATAAGACACATATATATATATAAAAACAGTGAACTGCTATATGAGTGAACGGTATCAAAGCAGTATCATTTTCAGTGGCCTTTGGAATTCTTTTTTATTAACAATGCTGAAGTCAGAAAAAAAATCATGATTTTTTTTTTCCTTTCTGTGTACTAGTACTTCTTTGAAGTTTCTTTTTAAAATTATTATTAATTTACATCCACTTCTAATCCTAATTTGTTTGGCATAACTGACATCCCTTTCTAGAAATTTTAAAACTCACAACGAAGCTTCTTAGAGTCTTTATTCTCTTTCTCCTTGTCTTGTTTTTCTACTCCAGGGGAATCTGGTACTTCATCTTCTAATGCTTCATCAGACTCTACTACCTATTTAAACAGATGCAGTAGTCAGTTTGGCAGTGCATTAAAAACAGCATGTCCACGTACAAGATAGCATATCGTACAGATTTCCTCAATATACCCAGTATACTTTGCATTTAATAATAGCCAGTTGATTCCTTCCTGAACTCTAGATACCAAAATCATCTTCAAAAGCAGTATCACTCTCACTGGCAGAGTGAATAATTTTATGATACACTAGGCCAGTTAAAAAATATTGCATGTTACATACTCCTAACCACTGAATAAGTAAAAGATTAAACATATCAACTAAGCGGTACTTTAACTTGAAGGGCTTTAACCTGCCCTCTTTCTTAGTTGCTTCTAAAATATGGTGTTGGATTTGATGATCTCTTTTCCAACCATAACAATTCTATGATTCCATGAAAAGGTCTGGATAGCCCTTTTACAAGCCAAAAGGCCAATATATATAGGCAGTTTCCCAGCTAATGTCCCAGCTAAGGATTCCTTTCCCACTGGGATCATCTGGACATGATTCTACTCAGAGAGCCTCAAAGCATTTGGGGATTATTTAATTTGCTTCAGAAAAATCACTGTATATTCTTATTATCCAGATATACAGATATGGCAGATCGCCCTAATAGCATCCTGAAGGAGCAGAGGCTAGAGCCTAAGTAGTAACCTTTATCTTCTGAAGATTTTACCATACTGGAACCAACAATTCCAGGAAAGGTGTTGGCCACTATTAACATCAAGTGCAAATTTGCTTCAAATCTGAAGGATCTGTGTGCCTGAGGCTTTCAATGCTCTGAATTATCAGGGAGTCTATTAGGATACCTTTTATCTGTTCCCTTGTAGTCTGCTATCACAAGGTCTTTCAGCTACCACCAGCTTCCAATAATACTTCACATTTCATCAATAGCGCTGAAAACTCTCCCTATTCTACCACTTATCACCTCAATCTAAAATGTAATACCTCACTGCTGGCCAAATTATGTCTCAGACTTTTCATTTTCCTATGTACTAAAGTAGGGCAGAAACACTCTCACTTACACGATCAGACAAGAGAAAGATACTTGTTGTTCATTAACCCTCATGACCTTTTCATACCAGGAGAGAGCATTCAGAGCAAAGCATTAGGGCTGCAAACCGTGAGCACTCAAAAAAAAAAACCAAAACCCAAAAAAATCTAAACTTCATATTAGCGATCTGTGTCTGGGTTCTCATGTGTGGAAACGACCACCAGGGCTACAGAAAATGAAGGCCGCTAACTGACAACACAGAAACATCAATATTAATCATAACCCATAGCCTGGAGACTAAACAGTCAGCATAAATGCATCTTATGGGCAACCACCAAGCCTGTCCACAAAAATTACAGTGAAACAAGGGCAATATTTTCTTCATTTTGCGAATTCTAAAATGCTAAACCTTGTTTGTCAGAACCATTAGCAAATGCCTTTTCACTCTTCTGTTTATAAGAAGCCACAGAAGGAAGCTCCCTTCTGAGCTGAAGACATAGCCCAAATATCCTAATTCTCAATCCCATGGACCACCTTTCTCCCTTCATTAATTTTATTTCGCTAGTCATAAGCAGGAACTAACCTCCTGCCTCAGCAAAGAAAATCAAGAAATGAAGATACAGATGAAGCACTCATGTAGACAGTACACAAATTATTCTGCTAAATAATATTATCTTGAAAACAGAACTTCCACAATTCAAACACATACCTGATTGTTGATGGTATAGTTAAGAACTTTATACCATTCGTTAATAAAGCTGTCATTATCAGACTGAATCAAGAGCTCAGTCCCTTGGCGGGTTTTTAGCTTTAAAGAAACAAAAAGAGACATCATGAGACTTGGTAAACATGCTACAGTTCAAGAGTGAAATTACCTAAAACAGTGGACCCTTCCACCTGGCATAACTTTTAGAAAATAAATATCAGTTCAAGAACACTTACCAATAAAAACAATAACATCCTATTTACAACTCAAAAGTAAAACCCATTTAAGTACACTAGGAATACAACTCTTGTAATGTAAACTTACACATATATTTGGGAGACAAGAGAATTATATGTTTTAGAACTGAGCTAACTGAAGGTGTTAAATTTAAATTTAGATAAAATACAATCAACTACAAATAATTCTGCCTTTAAATAAAATAACTCACCTCAATAACATTCTTTTTGCTGGATTTGTCCTTTGAAGCCCAATCAATCAATGCCCCTTTGAGATCGACAGTAAATTCTGGCTTAGACTGATTGACACCAAACTTCTGAAATAAAAGGAATAATGCTGATGAAGGAACTCTAATGTGTACCAAGTCTTGAAATCCTTTAAATATAAAACATTTTATTTCCAGTCTAGCCAATTTAACACAAAAACTGTACTTTGCCACAAACCAACAGAGGTGATGGCAGGAACAAAACAAAGTAGAAAAAAGAAAAACCAACCAAGTTCTTTTAAGTATTCCTAAATCTACTCAGCTTAAAGTTTTAAAAATTGAATAACTTTAAATGCCAACCAAATACCAGCATTTTTCCTATAATTAACTTTAGCAAAGACAGTCTAACACATAAAAAAGCCAAAAAAAAAGTTTAACAAAAAATAGGAAACACATAAAAATTACACTGTCCACTAATCAACCACACATTGTACATATAAAACCAAAAAGTCCCACCAGAATTAGGTGCTTTACTAGGTAAGAATCACTACGCTCTAATGCACAAGACATTCCTCTTGCACTGAAATAAGGCTTTTACATTTTTGGAAGATTTCTTTTAGTAAATGCAACAATGCTTTTTACTGAAGGAAAATAAGAAATTTCATGTGTTTCCCGGACTGCAGAATGCCCTAGAAACTAAACAATAATTGATTTCACTGTCTAGCTATTACACAAACATCAAATAATCACACAATAAACAAAAGCATTTAGCTCACAAGCAACTCTTCAAACAGTTTGAGGAGAACATCGGTGAGCTATTTCTCCTCTTAATTTTACATTTATCTCTGTGCTAATAATACTAATTATGGTTTAGACAAGTTGTTTATCCCAGAAAATCTCTTTCGTTGCATTCTAATAGCAATTAGTAGCATCCTAACTTTCTTATTCTACCTTTAAAATAACAGGCTAGTGGAATATTTCAAACCAGCCCCATAAGATGTCAGCTTTCTACCACGATTCTCATGCTCCTCACCCAAGCTTGTTTCTGAATAACCACACCACAGCTTTTGACAGAGGCCCAGCCTCAGCCCCATGCTAATGGTACACGAGCTGGGACAAGTCCTCTGCATCCATATGTCCCCACAGTTGTGGGCAACACACACCAGTTAGCTACGTAGGGTGGATTCGCACTGCTACCTCATGCACGACCCAAGTATGCCAGGAACAAAACACTGCTGGACTGCCTGGAACAGCCTTGAAATGTGTGGCAAAAGACCAAAACCTATTTACAGTGGAGAGGAGGGGAGCAGCACCAGAGTCCTCTGCAGGATCACGGGGGCTGTTGAAGAGCCTCCTAAATGACACCAGGCAGCATGGGACATGAAGGAAGTTGGACAGGAACAACTAGAAACGTCACAGTCACTATCTTGGCCAGACAGAACATTTTCCCCCCCGACTTCCAGGTTGTTAGCCTGTTGAATGCAGAGCAGGATGGTGAGATGCAAACAATTTCCTTGCTCCAGTGAGGTCCCCTTTTTAATTCTCTTCTGCTCTGTACATCTGGAAGGCCACTCAGGAACCTCACGTGGAAGAGTTAAACAAATCCTTCCATTTTTTCTTGCAAGTTGTTTCCCTTCCTCTAGAATTTTGAGTTGCTCCTCGCCAACCAAACTAACATCCAGATGTATAAGAAGTGGCTAAACCTGCCTTAAACAAATGAATCTTGCATTTCCCTAATCAACCCAAGAGTATCCTCCACCTTTTCACTAAATTACAGTCACTTTCCCTTGCAAGCTGAACTGCATGCAACACTGCAACAAAACCTGACGAGTGCCTTGCATAACTCTTCCTTCTTTCTCTAAAAATGCCCCAAACATGAAGTCAATTGAATTTCCCTCTTTCATATTTGCACAAAACTGACATCTTCTGACTGACAGTTCTTTTTTTGCATGCTATAATCCCCTACTGATGAGTGTCCCATTTTAAAAAACGCTGCTATCATTTCATAGCCCAACCCCTGCATTGCAGGATCCATTCCAACCCACTATATTAAGATATAGTCAGCACGGTCATTTAATTATACCTGCGTGAGGATCCAGGAGTCTCTATGGCAAGCACGTATCTCTCTGATAAACAGGGCAGTCTCATGTCCTGAGTAGTTTTTTTGTTAAAACAAGAAGCCAGCAGCTATTTCGCTCCTCGAAACGTCCCAGGAGCAAATACATTATACAGCTGCTCAGAGGCTCTGCACGCAGGGGTTAACTAAACGCAACTGGATGCTCCTGCAGCAAGCAGGCTTTGCTGGGAGTAGTTGCAAGAAAATCTTTTTCTTTAGCATCTGTTACCACCCGATCGTAAATTCTGCTCTCCCAAAAGACAGCCTGCACTGCCAAAATCAGTGCTAGCCAGGATGAATTCAGTTCTCCCTCTTTCTTTTCAGCTGCCTTAGCAGTTTGGAAGAGAAACACTTTGAGACAGGAAGAGGGGAGAGGTCTATTTGCAACACTGCCAGCTGACCTACGTATGAACCCACCCTACACTCGAGTTTTTTTGGTTTTTTGGGGGGGAACCACAATCATTAGATTCATTTGAACTATTTCCATGGCCGTATTTCCACCTTTTCTGAGCAATCGGCATTCAATTTAATACTTATTTTTAATCCAGACTGTTGTTCTGCTCTTCTTCCACTGAGGTAACTGAAACGCATGTGCAAAAATATGATCTCCTGTAGTCACTTTGGGTAATTCAGACTAACAATTTTGAGTAATTTCCATATATTTTTAGGATGTCTGATGCATCTATCAGTATATGGAGAACTAATATTTTCAGGGATGCTCCCACACGCTCAGCTGTGCAATAGTGATGAATCGTAGTAATGTACATAGAGCAACTTTGCATATAAGCAGAGTAGTGTAACAGAGTAAAATAAATTTGCACAATTCAAACTTGAAAAGCATTTATCTTCATGTTTAATTTTCAAGTTTACTCACATTGATTTATAACCTCATACTTGAAACTGAAGAGATGCAGCTATGACAGAAGCTTGGCAGGACCTTTCTAAGCAATTACTGCTTGTTGGGTTTTATGAAGCCGCAATGGATGTTACAACTCTCACATTTTAACAGCATCTTAAAGAATAAAAAATGTGTACAAATTATTTGGCCTCAGCTTCCACACATGCTGCAACAGATTTGAAGACAAAAGGAAAGCCAGCTGCATCATTTTTTTAGCACAAGATTAATTAAATGATCCTGCAGTTACTGGTACCTCAAGATGGTAATGACCACAGAAAAATAAGGTAGTGATCACTTCTAAAAGTGTTGCTATCCCGACTAAACTCCTAATGTATTCCTCTCTGCCTGCTTTAGGGTAATACAGCCAAGATGCTAAAATAGTTGTATAATCTCTAAAACTCCAGTCCTCAGGAAGACAAACCGAGTCATTATATTAAAGCACTGAAAAAGAGCAATTAAAAACAACTGCACAGCCTGTTTCATTCTTCCAACACTAACATTATTATCTAAATGCCTCCTTACTCACCAACAACAAACTGCCCTACTAGTTTCTGAGGAGCAGTAATTCCACCCTCGGTATCTACATCAAACAACTATCTATGGGTACTTAGTTTACTTCAAGTAAAGCATCCTATAATTTACATCAACTTTTAAAGTTTGATATATAAACAGAATATCCTCGACCTCTTTTTCTTTCATCTTCTTAGGAATATGACTTTTATTTTCAGGTATTTTTAATTAAAGGTATAATAAACCAATATCATACACATCATTATATCAATCAGGCATCATAGGCATCTTACAAACACACTACATTAATTGTGTTAGAAAGAATTAGACACAGAATATCTGTTAAATACTGCCATATCATGCTCTTTATTAGTCGAGGCACTAATGATTCAAACAGGAGGCAAATTTGGGATTACGGTTCTGGCACCGATGAACCAAATAATTTTTGTAGTTTGTTCCATTAGAATAATTACAGGATCATTACAATCACTTGTGTTAATTTGTTCCCTAGACAGCCTTCAGGAATGGCAAACAGGATATGAGGTGTTACGTGAAATGACAGAACAAACGTCGTGGAAGTTCATGAAGCTCCTGAATTTCAAGCTTAGGGGCAAACAGCCTTACAGTGACGAGGCATGCACCAAGAACACATACAGTGAGAGCTGACACGCGGGCAGAGCACACATAGGTGACAGCAGGCCGCCGATTGAGAGCAACTTTCCAAGAAGAGAGCAGCGAGAGCAAGAGCTCAGGAATTGAGCCCCATTGGCAAAATGACTTGACAAGAAAAAGGAAGAAGAGGGATGAAGTCATAAAATGCACAGAAAATGCACAGAATGCACATAAAAAAAAAAAAGTAGTTACATCAATCACCAGTGCTAAACAACTGTTCTCCTAAGGAGGAGATAAAAATGTAATTCTTACCATATCAAAGGCTGCTTGACTTTCTTTAATCATATTAAAATACTGATGCAGATCTCAGTTTTAAATACCCCCCAAAATATTTTCTAAGCACAAGACGAAAATCGTGCGCACTGAATATTTACATATCTACCAAGCCAATTGTGAGCAGATATACAACAGAGTCCTTGAAAGAAGTTCTCCTTTAACATTTTCAAAATAATTTTATTTTATCCATGTTTCTAATGTTCATTACATTGACAGTATTTGGCTATCAAAGTACAGAGATCTGACAGAAATATTCTTACCATGTAGTGATCACTATACTTTTGCTGCACTTAAATTATATACTTAATTGATACGTTCTTTTTCCCAATGAATAATTTAGAAGGTACAACAAAATTTACATTAGTATCCTTATATAACAGCTGGGTTGTACGTATGAGCTTCCGTTATAGATAAATCAATCCAGTACATATATATTTATAATAATATCATTTGTAACAGACTCTTAGCTTACTGTGTGTTTTAAATCTGAAATAATTTATTATTTCAGAAAAAAAACATATTAATATGAGTTATTAATATGAGTGTGCTCAAAAAAGTAGCAGTAAGTAAACTTTTGCACACAAATATCAAGCCTGAGACTTTCTGCTTTATCAAGGAGGTTGATGAAACTGAACTTGACAAAACTATAGATAATGGTCAAAGGACGTAAATGGAGGCAGAGGAATTAATTTAAATCACTTTCCTAATCTCAGTATTAGAGTGGTGTAATTCACACTATCTCATATTGTTTTTACTTCTTCCTTCCTTTCACCTCTCCCACCTTCATGACCATCTTGCCCAGCCTTACTCTTCTGTTCTCTCTGTTGTTATTCATCTGTCCTTACTATTTTCTTACTATTTTCTGCAACCACTCCATCAAAAGAAACAGAAGGGCAGAAAACAGAAGGGCAGAAAACAGAGGGTAGCAGGGTGCCCTCGTGGCCAAGAAGGCCAATGGGATCCTGGGGTGCACTAAGGGGAGCGTCTCCAGCAGGTCGAGGGAGGTGATCCTGCCCCTCTACTCAGCGCTGAGGCCACATCTGCAG
>JAWLRI010000951.1:184648-215969 GCA_034781795.1 Crypturellus tataupa | reverse complement strand
TGTGGAGTCTCCTTCTCTGGAGATCTTCAAGACCCGCTTGGATGCAGCCCTGTGCCACGTGCTCTAGGTGACCCTGCTGGAGCAGGGGGGTTGGACTAGATGACCTCTAGAGGTCCCTGCCAACCTTAGGCATTCTATGATTCTATGAAAAAGGACATATGCAACTCTAAAATGAATATAATACTTCAAAAAAGAATGGTCAATATCAATTCACTACTCCCACAGACAAACAAACAAAAAATGAAAAAGAGGGGGAAAAAAGTGACCCAAGTTCAGTAAAGTATGGCAGAAGTGCATCACTCACCGACACACCACTCATTCACAGGTGGAATTAGCATGACAATTTGCTGGCATAATCAATAGTGTCTCTGATCTGCCATTAGTTCTTACAGGACAACCACATGCAGTTTAAAATCAGAATTCCCCAATTGAGTAAGTAACCCGCAGATAAAGAATCACTTCTATACCCATTTAATGCAAGAATGTAAATGGATAAATAGAGTCAATTTAATTATAAATACTATTAAGACAGGAATAATATAAAAATTGAATGATTATCAACTTGAGGGTAATACCAAACAACTGGTTCGTATTTTGGGAATATCAAAACAGGTACAAATATTTGTAATGCATATTATAGGCAGATAAAAACAAAATGTGGAATTCCTGAGAGCAAATGATATGCAAGACAACAGTATCCCAGGCACACTGCCTGTGCGGAGCTTCAAAGCCCTCCTGTCTACACATCCCCTGCTAGAGCCCTTTTCACTCGCACTATTTCTCTCATATGCCAGTGCATTACAATAAGTAGCAGGTTGTTTTCTTTATTATAAATATAAAGTGTCCAAAATTATATTTGCTTTGTGAAAGATATCCAAGAACAGTATGACAAAAAGAGCCCTTTAGAAAACATATTTGTAAGGATCCCAAAAATACTTGCTCTAGAGTAAGAATTTCAGCCTACATGCTCTTCATTCAATTAAAATAAAAAGGTATTCAGATGTCTTGCAGCTTATCAGTTGTTGTTTTTTTATCAAGTGCAAAAACATTCCTGAAATACAAGCTAACATATCTGCTTTTCTTCTCACTCTGCATCAAAATTTCTACATTAAGCTGTCTTCCTGCAAGCTTCCACACACAAGCTCCCCCCAGCCCTCAATTATGCATGCGTCTTAGTGTTTAAGCCCTACAAATAATGCACAGACATTACTGTGCTTAATGTAATTAATGCTAAAAAGGGATGGGAGAGAGGAGGGGTCTGTTCTTGAGCTTACCCAGCCAGTTCCACTTCCTTGGGTTTTAGTGAACAGCAGTGACGAACCTTGTAATACTGCCCATGAAGACGTCCAATTCTTTCTGCAAAAATTTGTAAATGGGTATCAGACAGACTGACTTAGAGATATTTACTGCCAATACTGATGGTCAGCTGACCTGTGTGTTAATATAAACTGACAGCAAAGTAGTTCAGCAGGAGAAACATCAGCCAAATGGGCGATATTAAAAATACAGCACAATTTGGAAATGCATCTGCCGCTGTTCACCCTTAACAGGGGTGCACCTGACCTACTTTGATATAACAGACTAATTTACATTGGCAATAAAGCGTTCATGCATCTGTAAAACATAAAGGTGTCCCAGCTGCCCGACAAATTGTTTCTATGCATGAGTACCTGTCCTGCTGAGGTTAAAAACATATAAAAAGCTTGCCAAGGCCCAGCAGCCTATTCCCACTACTCAAACCCATGTTGTTACTGAAGAGCTCTAAGCTCCAGTGGAAACTTGTGTGAGCCACTGTCCACTCCTTCCCCTGGGTGACTCTGGGGAGCCACGACAGGGTGAGAGCCGCTGCCCCACGGTGTTCGGCTGGCTCAGAGGCACTCAGCAAGGCCGGCCAGTGGACACTTGGTTACCAGCTGAGCTACCGATTGAGCCTGCAGGAGAAGGAGGCTGGCCAGCAGGCAGCTAACAAAACTAGACTTAAAAGGTTTAAAAAATAAAGATAGAATAAAAAGGCCGGAGGGGGAAGCATAGCCAAATCAGATAAAGGAACAAGCCATACTTGTTCGGCATTATCTGTTATGAGATGTGCTGTAAAGCCAATATTGAAGTCAAAAGCCATACACACACTGTTATGCCAACACACTTTGCAGGGGAGACTTACCGAACTTTCTTCCCATTATCTGTAATTTTTGTCACATTTAATAGTCCATATTTCTCTTGACCCTGTAAGACAGAATTAGATATAAATTTAGAAGAAAATCTGTTTCAACTGTCATTAAGACACTGAATTGAATCTCCCCCAAAATAATCAGTTCCTGGCAATGAGCCATACTTGTCTACATTACAACTTCAAGAAACTGTAGTTAAGTGCATTTAAATATGCTGAAACAAGGCCCCTCTGGGGCAGTATTCACTACCATTCACAAGGTAAAAAGCCTCCCTTCTGCAAGGCCTGGGTTTCTTGGGCAAGTCCAACAAATTCTTTATGGCACAAAACAGTGGAAATTTTAAACATAAAAGGTGTAATGATTTATGTGCTAGTACACTTGTACTTGAAAAATAAGATTACTGACAAGCAATCAGACTTAAATCTGAATTCTTCTGTCAAAGTTATTCTAGCATAATTGCATATTTTAAATAAAACATGCTTGAACTGCATAAAAATGTTAATATATTCATTTTAAAAACAGCTGACTGAAGCTTTTCTTTGATGTCCTTTTCTTCCTACCTCAAGCAAAAGGTTAGAATTCTAAACTACTTAGTTCTGTCTTGTGCCTGAAAATCATCTAAGTGGTCTGCCTTGGTACTGATCTGGAAATCAACCTGTGAATGGTGGAAAAAGAAGAGGAGCACTGTGCGAGAGGTCAAGAGGTAAGCGTATTTGGTTTATAAGAGCACATAAAGACTGCTTAGAAAGAGTATGTTAAAAAAGGAAATACATTTGTACCATTTGTGACTCAAGATAAGCTAACAGATTCTGTAATTTTCTCATATCAAGTCTTCTTTGTCCTACCAGTGAATGGTGCTAAGGAAGCATTCATTTTTTCCTAATCAATTCCTTTTCAGTAACTGCAGAAATGTTCTTAGCAGTTTCTAATTTAAGAACTAAGCTGTTAGTTGAAACAATCAACCCAGGAAAGAGTCCAGATTGGCCTTATCCTAACAAAACATCCTCAGTTTTAGATCCAATATTAAAATAAATATAATAAAAGGGGGGGGGAGGGGGGACGGACACCCACATTCTCTCTATCATTCTATTCTAAATCTCAAAGTTAAATGGTCTATAACTGCAGAAGAGGATACTGATTTTTATGTTTTTTTTTCTCTGAAATATCCTGACAACTTTTACCGAAGACACAGACCTTTCATGAACCTTGTAGATTTTCTCTACATGCACAAGACAACACACCTTCCAGGACACTAATATTTAGCCCGTGCTTCGGGTACTGCTTTAGTGCAGCATAAAATGCTACTCCTACTGAATCTGGTAGCTCTCTAAGCAAATTCACAAGCTCTTCCCAAGCTAGTGACAAATGTACTTTATTTTCTAAAGTTCACATCTTCTCTGGAATAAATTAATTGAAATTTAATTCTAAAATTAGACCTTTCTTTAGATTATTTGTGGTGTATATGGATCACAACCAATCTTATGCGCAACACCCTCCTAACAAGCCTTTGGCCTTATTAAATTGAACAGCCTAAGGCAGTAAATACCATCATGTCCTACTTAGCAGCAACACTAGGGGGTACTCGCAGGAAAATTAACATAATGTTTAATTGGGAAATGGTAGAAAGGAGGGAAGCTAAGGATCCAAATATGCAAAAAGATTCAGAGTTTAAAGGTGAGAATTTAAATATCAAGAGACAGCCAAAACACGGACATTTTTCTACAACCTAAAACCAGCCGTGACTTCTCATACAAAATGCAATTTTTACAAGTCAAGGTCTGAGCTATATTTAAAATAAAATATATGCAACAATCATTGCTTGTGTGCAAGGCTATCAAAACCACTTCCTTAGTAAATAAACTGTGGAAAACAATATGAAAAGTCATAAGAATAGATGAGAACCACTTTCTGTGCACATAGTGAGGATGAAACAGAACTTGCCTCTAACATCCTCAACTACCTCCTAAAGGACCACTAAAATTGAACAAGGGACATATTTTGATACTATTGCAGTTCTTAAAATCAAGAGAGAAGTGCTTCACATACTGAATTATTTCCCACTGCTTAATTATGTTGTGTCTTCATAATTCCTAAGTCTTTTTAGGGAGACTGGAATACAAATAAAAGATAAGAGACAATGCTTAAAAAAAAAAAAAAAAAAAAACACAACAACAACAAAAAAAACCCCTACTATCACCAAAAAAAACCCTGCCTGCTGACAGCAAGGGGGTTTTAGGAGGGAGGGGTATTTCGGTTTTGCTCCTACCTTCCAAGTCACTAGGCAAGGAGACATAACTGACAAGGAGATAAATACCATAACTTGACATAGAAATTCATTGTAGAATAAAGTTAACTCTATCTCCCCAACACCAAACTGTATTTAAACCAAGGCACCTACTTTTCCTTTGCTCCTGTTTTTAATTTCTTTAAACACTATTTAGATGCAAAGCATTACTCTAAGGCTTTGCACTTTGAAAGGAACATTAATCATTATTTTCTCCAACACACAAGCAGGTTTGCTCTCAAAGTATCTAATTATAAATAGCCCAGTTTCTACAGCATCTACTTATATATTCAGACAACATGCATACTGACTGTGGCTTGATGCTTTGGTGATGAAGGAGAGGACTCATTTTCAGGAAAACTCGCCTTAGAAGCAGTTGATAATTCCTATAAAAATTCAATAGGCAATACAAGTTATTCATTTTTTTCTAACAGTTTTTTGTTGTTTAAATTTTTCAACACTAGAGATGCATAAATTTAGACAGACAGATAAATGCATTTACATTCCTGGTCACAAGCTTTAGTTAAAAAAGAGTAGGTTTTCTGGAAGCATACATGATATTCTGATATATTTGTATTATGAAACTGGTTGCTACAGAGAGTTCTTAAAGACTGCAGTCAAACCGGGTTAATAATAGTTCACATGCCTACTTGAATATAAAATGTTAGTAATAAATAAAGTATGTACTAAAAGCAAAGCTTTCATCCTTATTGAGGAACAGAAGTTTTGTACAACATTGCCATCAAATTATAAAGCATGTTCATAACGCTAACTTGATAAAGGACCTATGTGAGAAAATATTATGATTTTAAAGAAAAGATTATGTCTATGCAGTTACAAGATTAGTACATATAGTTTTTCATGTAGAAAACATAGAAGCTCTACTAATATTTGTAAGTCAGGAAAGGTAATTTCTTCACAGCTAAGAAATGAAATTTTCTAGATATTGCTTTTTATCTTAAAACAGGCATTAAACATGGATCAAAAAAGAAAAAAAAAACACTAAGCTTTTGAAAACTTGGGAAAATGCCTAGCTAGACCAAAAAGACGTATGTGCCTTCTTTCAAGTAACAATTGTTTTGCACAAATAAACGGCTTGAAAATCTGGTAAAGAATTTCAAATAGAAGTCTCTTGTTCTTTGTTGTTGTTAACACATCCCCCTCCTCCAACTGCCCCATTTCCATAACACCCTTAATGCCTGTATTAGTCTGTACTACCGTACGCTGATTGGGCAAAATGTTTTTTGCTTCCAATACTACGTAACAGTCAGCAGAGCCGTGCTTCAAAATCCACTTGTAAATCTACCTACAGAAGTTGCACGCTAACTCTTCTCCTATTGTGCTGGAAAAGAGCATTAGTGTTCTTAAAATTGGACTAAATGTTTTTGGACTAAATGCTTTCAGACATCCACAGAGAAAGTTTCCAGAGTGGGAATGTTGCTTTTTGTCCCCTACCCTTGTAGAAAGGTACTGTTTTCTTCATTTGCCAACGTATTTAGCGGGGTAAATCCTGCTGGCTACGTACAGATGTGTACTGCCAATCAACAGCTACAAAGTCTATTTTGTATCATCAAATTCTAGTCTGTCACAGCAAACCACACATTCACCTGGACACATTTCAAGCACTCTGATGGGCCTGTTTTCAGAGCACTGAGTTACGTTGTTTTTCCAAGGGGGGGTGGCGGGGGGGAGAACAAGAAAAATAACATGAAAACAACTTTCCTAGGAGTTAGTTATAAGGTTAGTGATGGGTCAATGCTAATGCTTAGCCAAATACCAGTTTTCTTCCACATCACTCTGAATTTCACATAGCTTTCATACACTGAGCAGCTTTGGAACAAGAAGCCCATGTGGCCACGAACAATTTCCTTTATCACACACCAGTTTAAACCAGTGTACGTAACACTGTGACCGCCAGGGGTGATAAAGCCCGGATATCAATGCACTAAAATCTACATGGCCATCCATAAAATACTATTTTATTCTTCCAACTCATATTTTTAATTTTCCCAGAGCATTAACACATGCTCCAGAAAACTGTTAAGCAGTGCAAACTGTCTGCTTGCACTGCAGCTGTTAAAATTAGAGAAACCTTAAGCTATTGAGTCTGCAAATGTTGCAAGTGGTACATACTGCAATTTGGCTGCCACACTAGACACTTGTTTGCTTCACTGGGTTCAAGATGTTAGAACGCAAGCACTGAATATTGAAGAAAGGAGTCAATTTAAAGGAAAGGCATAGCAAACTGCCACAGGTATTCAGCACTTTAACTTACTCAGCCAGAGCAGAGGCACCTAGAGGGCATTCCAAAACCAAACTACATTTTTATACCATAAAATATAAAAAGCAAAAATGAGGTCTTCCCTTAAAACTGTGCCCGAAATAATAAGCTCCAGGAGATTCATTCACACATACGAAGCCTGCGTAGAACTGTCACCTCAGCTGTGATTTTGAGGACTCCAGCCAGCTTCTTTTATGCAGTGACAAATCACATTTGGTAAAGAAAGATGCTGATAAGGAGGCAGAGAGAGGACGAAGAACCAGTAAACGGATCTCAGAACTGCTCAAGCTGAGCAGTTGCAAACTGTGTCCAAGCTTGGTCCACTGGCTCCTCAGCACCATGTACAACATCCTAAACTAACAGCTCAAAAGCTTAAGATACAACCCAACAAATCATTCTCTGAGCAGGCAAGTCAAATCTGGACACCCACAATTTCTTCCTTTTCCATTAAAAAATACACTCAATTTTGATAAGGAAAGTTATTAAAAAATAAGGAAAGAAGAATATTAATGTAATATTGTGAACAGTAGATCTTTTTTCATTACAGCTGCTTTGGTTTTGTCCGTTTAAATTCCTCTTTGGTATCTGTAACTGCAGAGGCCGCTTAGTGACCTTTCTCCATGCCCCCAAGTCTCCACTCATTTCACTTCAGTTTTCCCCTTTTTTTTAAAAAAAAAGGGAGCTTCCTATTCAATTTACTGGTATCAAGTTTGGTGCCAAGATTTCAGCACACTGAATATTCTGCAGTTTCCATGAATCTGGGGATTGACCACTCAGAAGTTACAAACCGGCGTTTCCGACACCGTTTTCAGTTCCTCCCCACTGAGATCGGCCCCTCATGCAGCAGGACATGAGTGGAGAGAGTTGTGATGAAGCAAGCACAGAGGAGCCGGACGGCAGCACATAGGCTCCATCCCCTCTCTGCTTGAGCAGATCTGTCCCAAAATGCCCCCCAAAAGACTGTATCAAGAACATTCCCTAAGACTGCAGAGAAAACTTCTCATTTCTTTTTGCACTAATCTCCCAAGTCAGCTCTGGATGGGGATCAAATGTGAATGTTTTAGTGCCTTCAGCATTGCCTTCAGTAACAGTGTCACATTCCCGCTGCAACCAAAGCACAACTTTTCCTTCCTACAAGCATTGCACTGGAGATCAATGGTGCAGTTAAAGCAATAAGCACAGGAAAATAAAGGAATTTCTCAACTACAAATAAAATGGATTCACAGAAATGCTGAATTAACACAGGTTAAAATATTTCAAGGACAACAAGAAATAGGCTATTACTTACAACGTAACAACATCAAAATTATCAGACAGGCCTTGATTTTACTGAATATTTATACACAAAGAGACAGAAGAAAAATGAGATTTCCAAAGTTAATGCATACCAATTTCTTGGAGAAAAGCCACAGACAGTCAGTGTAGCAGCGCACTGTTTAACTTGCTCCTACCTTATCATTGGTGTCCAACACAATTGTGCTGTGCCTCCACTTCGTTAAAACTATTGGTTCCTGTAGCCTCCTGTCCAGGCTCCTACTCTTTATTATATCTCTTTGCTGCTGTGGTGAAGCATTATACTAAAGGAGAAAAAAAATCAAACTATAAGTAGAATATAAGACCATCCATATGTCTTAACAATGCAAACTTTCAGATTCCTGATTCCCTCCAAGAGAAGGAAAATCAGCCTTCCTTTTATTTTGCACTTAGTAGGCAGCTCTAGCTTGTCTGCAGTAGTCTTCTCTAAGGCAATAATTAAAACTTGCCTCTTAGGACAGTGCTTTGTTTTACCAGAGATGTTTGATTTCTGGTATAACAGCCTCCTGCCACCTATCCAACCAACCAGTCTACTGAGAAGCACCAAGCAATGAGAATCTTTCCAGCCACTACACATCGAAAAGTACGGCAGGGTTTACACACACAATCTTCAGATTGCACCAGCAGTTCTATACTACCTGCTGAGCTCTTGTATACTTGAAGAGAAATCCTGCAATTTTATGGTAAACTCTTTACACAGAGAATTATGACTGGATGTGGTCCATGCGATTCTCTTTGACCCAAAGGTTTTGCATGCATAGGAAAAGCGACTTGAGGCAGTGGAAATGCTTTTTCAGCATCTCCACTACATTAAACTACTAAAAAGGACTTGTTGGTGTGGAATGTACTTAACATAAATATTTATATGTAAGCACATAACATAAATATTTAGCATGAAATAATCTTAAGATTCAGGGGAGCTATAAAAGCAGAAGAGATAATGTACGTATCAGAATAGAGCTTTCTAATAACTCAACAGCATCCAAACATACACAAGTTGAGAAAACGTGAAGTCTGTGAGAAGGACCCTACATTTCATTAGGGCTCAGGATTACAGCACACACATCATCAATCGCATAGCCGCTTCAAGTGATCACCACCAACACTCATGTAGTATTGTAAAGAATTATGAAAATATTTAAAGTTTACTACAGAATACACAAAGAAGGAAAGATAGCACTGATAAGGTCCCCCTCCCAGCAAGTTGATAAAAATCTCATTCTTTCTATGCAGTGTTAGAAGAGTAAAAACTGCATATTGAAAGAAACAGAAGGCAGTATTTGCAGTCATATTCTAGTCTACTAGAATCCATTAAAATATAAGGGTAAGATGTAACAGAAGCCAAGGGTTTTATTTAAAGAAAGGCTAAAACATTACTTTTTAAGAGCCTACTGTATTATACAGTGATGCTAGTAATTTACAACAGAAACCTTGGAGCCTCAGGCTTTCAAAGACAGAATAATGTACAAGTTACCAAGTACAGTGAGATTTAAGCTGAATAACATAATGCAGTTATAATTAGTACCCAAATGAAGGGTCAATATTACTACTGCCTGCCAGGGCAGACACTGTGCTTGTGCTAGTAACTTTGTATTTTACTATTAGTAGAGTTCCAACAAATCAGCAGATGCTTAAATGGTAAATGATAGTTTCAGCAGTTCATTTAAATTATTTCAACATGCGTAATAGTAATAAAATCCTCCTGATTGGATCTTGCAGCACTAAGAATAAAATTTGGCAGTTGATGAATACCCTCTCTACTCTTTGGTTTCTTTTTTGTGTTGTGTTTCTAGCCCAAAATGCCTCGCAAACCAGGTTCAGGTCAGGTTCTTTTAGCACAGCCACCTGCAGAAGCTGTTCTCTCTGTTAAGGGCGCTCGTTGGGCTATTTTCCACATTTTAGCAACACTATGTGACCAAGTTGGTTCTCCTCCCCTCCCAGGGAACAGTATTCTATGCTTAAACTCTGGCATAGTTTTCAAGGCAGATTTGGCAAGGCCATTCATTTCAGTAAAACAGACATGTTCCAGCCAACACATTGTCTAGCAGTATGGTCACTATGATGCTAAATCCCTTAATCTCACACCATAAGAAAGTGCTAGTATACTCTTATTTCTACAGCTTTTGATAACGTGGCACAGAGTTCCAATCTGCACGTTACTATTTCTTGAGAACGCAATTTTGGTACCCTTACATTAATCCCTCCACCTCATAACCTCCATTTGCTCCACATTTGATTATCAGTTGTTTTGCTAGCATGGGCATTATTAAACGGTTCATCATTTGTCACATATAACAAGTTGTGTCACTTAGTGTAACAGGTCTTTGTGCAGAGGATGATGTAAATTCAGGTCATGCTGAATTCATCACTGAATTAATTCAGCACCTTCACCAGCTACTTTAAAGCTTTCTTTGCCTCAGTTTGATTTTTTTAAAACCCTTTCAACAGGCCAAGTGATTTATATTTAATTTTAACCTGATAATGTCACATGGCTCAGGGCTCTGTCCTAGCCTAATTGTTGAGTTATCTGTAGCAGCCATCCCCATTCCCATGGGGATGACACAGATCTGTCAGCTTTCAGAACCAGAAGAATAAAGATTCTTCTTTGCTTGCATTAGCATCATCCGTAGCCAAATGAAAGGAATTGGGTGGGTGAAAGGAGAAAAGAGGAATCAACTTAGAAAGAAACTTGGCTAAGATATCACTTAAAACATTATAGTCTGCTCTTCTGCAGTCAAAGATCAGCACAGTAGCATTTAAAAAATATTTGGATAACCTAGAGAAAATATTTACCATGTCTCAAAAAAAGCAGTAACTGCTTTAGAGCACATGTACAAGCCAGTGCATTACTCTGTATCTGCAGGTACTGAATCCTATGCAGCATTTTACTTAACATCGTGAGATCTTTCCCCTAATCTTCTAGTCAATTTTACATTCTGATTTCCATATTGGACAAACAGATTTTTTAAAATAAGTCCACAACATGAAACGTCCTTTTTGAAAGACTTCTGATAAAATACATGATTACATAAAATAACAGAATATTCTGATCAACACCAAAATCTGCTTTTCTTTCAAATCTGCAATTACTTCCTATGAATCTTTAATACATTTTTTGTCATGTCAGTAAACTTGATCAATATTTGGCAGGCTTGATTAACATCTGACAAATAATCTGCCCCAAATCATCTTTACTTTTCCTGCGTTAGTGCTTAAGACTCCAGAGCAAAGACCACAGCTGAAACACCGCATGCAAAGCTGGCTTGGTAGGTGGCCCAAGGCTTTAGTGCTTGCAGTCAGGAGATCACATGCAAATTAAATACTCTGAAGTCAGAATGAAAAGGGAAGTGCAAAGAAAAATGACAGGAAGGTAACATTTGAATTTTCTTTTAAAATTATGTGAAGCTTGTAGCATAGCTGGTGTAAATATTATCAGGAAAAGCTCTGAATTCACCCTGATGCTTACAGTGTAAGTATTTTCTTTCCAAGTCAACTCTTGAACTACAGAACTCAGCTGGAGGATGCCTTTAACCCCACCAGTATGCTGTACGTGTGCCTAAGAATGCATTTTTAGAACTTATTAATCTATACCACTTTTACTCAGCCGTCCTCTCTTCTCCCCTTCCTGAGCTTGTTTTCCCTAATATTTTTTATAAAATTTCCCTTGCTTTTTTGCTGTTTTGATAGATTTTTTAATTTAGAAATCAGTTGTCATTTCTAAGACCAATTTATCTTAATATTGATTTCCCATATGTATGAACTATAAAGCTCACATTAGAAAACTATTAGGTGTTTGAAATAGGGCTATGTCAGTATGATTTATGTATTACTCACTCTCTAAGAAATAAAGCTATTTTATCATCATGAATTATTTGGAAAAGAATTTATAGATTTATTTTCTTTTTTAAAAAAATCTAAAAACTGACAACTGAACTCAGCATATGGGAAAATAGAAGTATTTTGCAAAATGTACTGCAAGCTGTAGGTAAATATCATTAGCTAGTTTAAAGAATAAGCCAGTAGGCTCTTCAGTTTCACTAGAAAAAAAAAAAACAGGTCTAACTCTTCAAAAGACTTAACAGAATTTTCAAGAGCTGTCAAAGCTACTCCACTCAAGGCACTGTTTCCAGCTAGAGGCAGCTGGCTACTCCCAGGTGCCAGTTCATACACAGGACTGGAAAGGTATCTGGAAGACTGCCTAAAGCAAATTGTTTCCAATTATTTTTTCTACAGGAAACCTCTCATGGGTTTTCTTGTTGGTGTTTTTTAAACACACATCTAAGATTACTGGAGATTTATTCCATAATGTGTTCACATTTACACTCAGTTATATGCTGTAAAAGTGAAAAATTTTAATAGTATAATATTAGTTAAGCCAATATGTTATTTCTATAGAACTTCAGATAATTTTTTAGTTCTCAGTGATTTCCAGATGGCAGAGAAAGTTCTAACATGGGAAGACTCTTCTTGTGGTTTAACAGCCACACATGATGGTGCAAGCCCACTGGTTTATTTCACAACAAATTTTGAAAGGTAATATAAGAACTAAAAATGTTGGAGGAAAAAGTGACTTGGAGTTTTACTATAGACTCCATCCAATTTCTTATTAAAGTTTTTTTCTTTTCTTTTAATTTTTATATAAATAAAATTAGTCAAAACCACAAAAAAGTTACAAATCTTTCTACAGTCTTTTCTCTCCTCACTCATCAAAGTTCTCAATGTAAGTTTTATTTATTTTTCTTCACAGCAGTTCTGCAGCCTATAAGGTCTTTCCAATTCATTTGTTCCCAAGCACTTTGGGAACTGCTTCAGTGAGTTTTTCGGGAGACTGCTCTTCAATCACACTTTAAATACATACAAATCTCTTTGACATTTGTATTGTATATTCTTCAGATCTTCACAGACATGAGCTAAAATTTTGCTGAAATTTTTAGTCTACTCTATAACACTTACAGCTAAAAGCTAGGGATTGCAGGCAACACACAGGCCTGTGATCCAAAAATTAATTATCATTTACTGGCATTAACCTATTTGTGGTCACCTAAGATTTAGTAATTTCAAGATCATTTAGCAAAAATAAATATTGGACAGAGTATTTTCCTTGAAAATTAACAGCAAGAGTTGATAATTTTCATATAAATGAGAACTGGGGCATGCCAGAACACAAACTATGACACAGAGATTGATTTTCATTCTATAAGTGTCACTAACACAAGGGAGCCTTAGGGTTAGCACTAGAAGCACTGGACTGTGGTACATAAATGCACCACTCTAGATCTTAGAGAATCACAGAATGGTTGAGGTAGGAAGGGATATCTAGAGATCACCTAGTTCAACTCCCCTGCTCCTGCAGGGACACCTATAGCATGGGGCACAGGCGGGGTCTGAAGATCTCCAGGGAAGGAGACTGCACAGCCTCTCTGGGCAGCCTGTGCCAGGGCTCTGGCACCCTCACAGGAAAGAAGTTCTTCCTCACATGGAGGTGGAACTGCTTGTGTTTCAACTTGTACCCATTACCCCTTGTCCTATCACTGGCCACTACTGAGAAGAGTGGCCCCATCCTCTTTACATTCTCCCCTCAGGTATTTGTACATGTTGATCAAATCTCCTTTCAGTCTTCTCCAGGCTGAACAGGTCCAGCTCACTTGGTCTTTCCTTAATCATCTTTGTTGCTCTTTGTATCTCACCTTTTTATACTGGTATGCTTTGGACAATAGCTCTGGATTATCTGAGACACCTCAGGTAGCTGGATTAAAACCAATTCCATTAGCTATAATTCAAATCCAAAACTCTTTTGGATTTTCTTTTTAGAAAGAACCCGTGTCACAGTCAAAGCTTTCTGCATTGCAAAAGTGAAAAAGACCCTGGAGACCAGGGAGAAAATTTGGAGAAAGAAAGATTTTTTCTTGGTCGAGGGGAATTAGCTTAGAGATCATTCAGACAGACTTGACATCCACAAGTTCATGGGCCTTGATGGAATATAGCCGTGAGTGGCGAGGTTGCTGGTGGGCATCACTAATAGATCGCTCTCAATCATCTTTAAAGGATGAGGAAAAGAAGCATCTGAGGACTGGAAGAAAGCAAACGTCACTGCAGCCAAGAAGGCCAATGGGATCCTGGGCTGCATTAGGAGAGGAGTGTTGTGGGCAGGGCGAAGGAGGGGATGTGAGGAAAGGCTGAGAGAGACAGAGGAGAAAAGACTGAAGGGAAACCTTATCAACGTGTATAAGTATCTGAAGGGAGAGAGTAGAGAGGATAGGGCCAGACTCTTTCCAGTAGTGCCCAATGAGAGGAGGAGAAGCAATGGGCACAAACCAAAATACCGAAAGTTCCATCTGAACATGAGGAAAAACTTCAATGTGAGGGCGAATGAACACCAACTGGGAAAAAGTTGTCCAGGGAGGCTGTGGAGACTCCACCCTTGGAGATGTTCAAAAGTTGCCTGGACTGGGTCCTGTGCCACGTGCTCTAGGTGATCCTGCTGGAGCAGGGAGGTTGGACTAAATGATCTCTAGAGGTCCCTTCCAACCTCTGCTGTGTGTGAAGTACCCAACACATTGTGTCCAAAAAAATAAATTAGGCACAATGAACTAATTGCTTTTGGCAAAACCTGTTCTACCAGAATTTGAGACCTCTATTTAGTGCAATTAAGCTCAATAACTACGTAAAATTTAAAACCAGTAGTTACAGATACATTGTTAGGTTTATAAATGTCACAAAATTAAAATATACCTAACATATCACATTAAGAATCCATAAAAAGCAACATTTCCAGTGACTCAGATACAATTATTTTGTTCATAAGGCAAAGAACTCTAGTGCACAGTTTCCTTCATAAACATTTATAGATTAAGATCACCCTCTTTTAAGAGGAAACGCCTTAGGACACCAGTTTTTCAATTGATGGTATAAAACTATTGAGCAACATGCTCTTTTGCAAACGTATGATGCACTTCTGTGTGAATCACTTTATTGTCGTATTTCAACCTGGCACTGAACAAACATCCTAATACCAGGAAAGACATACACATAACACTACACCATGATGACAAGTTTTTGAAAGTGAAAGCAAGAGTTAAATAGTTTTAGGAATATCCTAACACTACTAGGTCTCTTTAGTTCTGTCAATTACCTACAAAAGCTGTTATCATTCCAAACTGAATAAATACCACAACACAACTGTAATAAAACGATCAGTGTCATCCTCACAAGTGTATCCTCAGATACTGGACAAGTCTGTTAAATTTTTTGGTTTTCAACCTCTCCAATAAATAAATAAAAACACATCTACATAAGATCCAAACAACAACATTTAGAAATACATGACAAAAATACATGATGGTTTTTCAGGAACATTGTAAAGTTTTTTTAAAAAAAAGAAAAATACTTGCACTGTTTTCCTTTATGTAACCTGTAATCACAACCAAATCACAGACACCTGAGTTAGCAGAGATGCAATGTCTTCCTTGATATCTTACTATTGCTGTATATACCTATTTGGGATGTCCTTCAGTATAACTCTTTTTGCTTTCGTTGCATTTTTGTATCATTCCTGATTGTGAATAAAGACAACGAACAAGTCTTGCTGTAGTGAAGAACTGCCCAAAGACTTCACCGAATGCGAACCTCCTGGGGAGGGGAGGGAAATGCCGAGTTTCTATTTCAGGTCACTCACCTTAGGTAATTCCCATTCCGATCGGGAACCATCGGCACTGTAGTAGTAGGGTCTGCCTTGCTCATCTGCATGTTTTATCCACTGCAGAAACAAATGTGATGATAGGAAAAGTAATGAGCAACAGTTACAACATCAGAAACCTCTTAACAGTCTCAAGGTCAGGCAACAAAAATAGTGACCCATTTCACTTCTCAGTACACTGAATCACATTCACTATCACGTTATTGTTCTGTATCTTCCCAGAAAATAGTGCTACAATATCATAGTTACTCAAAGTCTTGCTGATTCACCTAAAGAAGTTGTGGTAAAGAGGTGTTTTTCAGAAGATGGCATATCAAATACTCTTCAACATTATGATGGCAATTTAAGCAAGCAGTGTTCGCATCCAATCTGTGTCAAGACTTTATACATAAAATTGCAAAATGACAGGAAGCTCATTCAAGGTCCTGATAAGGCTAACCAGCAAGCTGCTGATAATTTAAGAGATTACTGCACAACTTGCTAAACAATTCAACATTGGTAACAGCAACAGGCACATGAGATGCAGTTCCTCACTCAGTCATAGGGGGATAATGCAACTATTTCTGGAATTCTATTAGCAACTCCCAGAACCACACAAAAAAAAATGCAAACACCTAGTTCTGCAGAAAAGACAGAACTGTAATGGGAAAACATCTACAAAATGATGACGTAAAAACATGCATATGAACACTCACAGTATGGCTTGGGCTAAATGGGTTTCACAAGGGTTACCTTCCAGTAAATTCTTTGTGATACAAAATATTGCTTCGCATCGATCTCAGCGCATTTTTTTTTTTTATTTTCCCCTAAACAGAGGTAGGTGCTCTATGTTTTTTGCGTAACTAGATTAAGCCAGATAAAAATATAAAATTCTTTGGAAAAAAATACAACTACATATTTGGAGACTGTTTGAAAAAAGAATAAGAGACTGTAGCCAGTGCTAACAAAGCTAAGCCACATAAAACTGAAATAAAACTCAACTACTTAAAAGCCTCATAAAAAAAACACTTGCATACATGCACACATCAACTGGAGAAGAGCTAGTGCTATAATATGATAGATATATCACTGTTTCAAATGATACTTTTTGAAGTTTTAAAAAAAATCAAAGCACAACTTTTCTTAACAACTGCTCTACAAGTATAAATATTACTGTCATTTTTCATGTATGGAAGAAATTTTTGTGACATGTTGAGAATCACAGAAATGTTGTCAACAGCAATTAGATAAGTAGTCTGCTGATTCTGCTATTACCTAATAATTATATTTGACCACATTTGAAAACACTATGGAAAGCCCCTAAAAAAAAGACATAAGTATTGGATTTATTTATTGAGAATAAATCATCATTAATTTCATCATTTGAAACTACCCTATCTAAAAGCCATATGCAGAAAAGAATAATTCTTCTTAAGAGATAAAGAGCAGCATTATACTGACAGGAACTTCATTCATGACGTGTAACAAAGAGGATGGGAGTGCAGGAAAATGATAAATGATATGTTAATTTAAAATAACGTGATACTCAGTTGGCAATAAGAAAACTTTCACTGAATAGTAAAGGAGATAGGTAAGAGGGGGGGGAAAAAACACACACAAACACCCCCTTGCTAGCTCAGACGCCCAAGTTTTTTCACTCCTAGAAATAAAATCTCTATTTTGAACAGTGAATTTACTGAAAGGATTGAGAACACTTGTGATTAGAAGAAGGAAAAAGTACCTTTTCATTAGTATAGTCATTGGTATATAAGGTTTGACCATGTTCATCCAACTCTTCCGACCACCCCTTGGGAGGAGAACCATACTGACTATCTGACTGGCTGTAACAAGAACTGTGGTCGTTTTCTTCTGATGAAAGAGGCTACAAGTAGTCAGAAACACACAAGGCAGCTTTGAGAATGAAAATGCTTTAAAATCTGAAAGAGCAAAGATTATTTGGCTAGAAAGAGAATAGCAGTGATTTGCAGGGAGTTCACACTTTTATATCTTACATTGCAAAACAAGAGATGCATTTTTAAAGTACAGAAAAATTGATAACTGCTAGTGGATCAAAACATTCCCAGAACAACCAAGCTCATAGCGATGCAGCTTTATCTGTTCCATGACACCAAGCTTCAACTATCCAAACTTACACTATGCAATACAACTGTTTCCAATCAACTAGTTTGCACTCCTATTTTTTTCTATCTAAATTTTATTCCCATAAATTTTCATTACTGAATGATGAAATGTGTTAGCTTTAATAATCTATATTGCACAGGGAAGCTGGAAGACCCGATGCTTTGGTTTTCTGGCAACATTCCAGTTGTTTATACCTAAATCCTTTTCATCCCTTCCCAAACAGTATACAAAAGCACAATAAACACTAAGGATAGTCCAAAATTCCAGCTGCATCTGTTTAAGTGCCAACACTTCACAGGAGTTGCACAATGCATCCTAATATATTAGGAATTTCCACTCCCATTTTTTCAACTCTGATAGATGACACAATGAACAACTGAAAAGCCAGATGTTACAGCAAGTGAAGCCACACGTATCCGAGCTGTAAGATTATTTTCTGAAGACAGAAATGAATTATAATGTAAAGAACAACACTGACATGCAAAGTGGAAAAAAAACCAGCATATACACCTCAACCAATTTCTGCCCCTTAATACTGCTCGTTCACCTCCTTCCTAACGTGAAGCAGGATTCCGGGAAGGATCCGCTCCATGCCACACGGATCCTCCTGCCCACATTCCATCTCTGACAGCAACCGCACCGCAGTGCCAAAAAACAACCACTCGGGGCAGGTTTCCTGGACACTACCTGGCTCCTACGCATGCAGCACGTGCAACGGTTAAGCGGGAAGGAATCTTGACATTTGAAAATGGTGATAGTTAAGTAAGTTCTACAGGACAAGTATAAGGGTTGTAAGGAAAATAACAAAGTGGAGAAAAGGCAGGATTCCAATTTTAAGCTATACAAAAATTACTATCCTGAAAAGACTTTTTGTCTTAGGAATTCATATTTTTAAGACAGTCTTTTTTAAAGACTAAGTATTCACTGAGATTTCCAAATGATTATTATATGGATTTGTTATGTTTTTCTAAAGTCTCTCTTTTGGAATAGCTTACAGTTTGCCTGAGAGAGACTCCCTCCCTGAACACACATGATGTTGCTTATGAAGCACATCAAAACCTATAGGAAGTCTTTCAGTCAATAATAATATGAAAGATGTAAATGTCTTCAAGGACCTACAGGGCACTCATAAATGCCACATTTCCTGCACATGCCCTAATGGGATGGTTGGAACCACTGATTTTAAACACAGGTATGAGAATCCTCAGTCTCAGTAGAGACTTGAACTAGAGAAGTTAGCAGTTCTATTGGTCTGATTTTAACAACTATTTATAAGGCATCTAAAGCACATGCACATCATTTACATTATGTTTTAATGAATAAATGTAATTTTCACATTTAATCAAAACAGAAATTTGGAACAGGTAGTTCCATCTCCATGCGAGGAAGAACTTCTTTCCTGTGAGAAAGCCAGAGCCCTGGAACAGGCTGCCCAGAGAGCTTGTGGAGTCTCCTTCTCTGGAGATCTTCAAACCCTGCCTATATGCCACCCTATGCCCCGTGCTCTAGGTGTTCCTGCTGGAACAGGGGGGTTGGACTAGATCTCTAGAGATCCCTTCCAAACTCAACCGTTCTGTGACTCTGTAGTTATATTTATCTCTTCCAAGCAAGTTCAGATACTAAAGTTCCACCAACACATTTAAAACTAAAACAGAGAGCTCCCAAGTGAAAATTCTGCTAGGGAGAAAAAACCTGCATGATAAGAAGGATTATGCATTGCAACTATCCACAATGCATTTGTATAATAATAGTGCTGCTGTTCCAAAGCTTAACTAATCCCACCTACTACACAATCTAGGAATTTAACCTTTGCAGATCTAAACATGAACAAAATTCCTAAGTTGTTACTAAGTTTATCAAGCTAAGGCTTTGTTTATCCCTCAGCTAGTAGGACAAATGCTAAAGCTGCTTAAATGGGGGTCAAAGAGAACTCTGGCTAAACCACATTCAGCAATTCTCAGTTCCACTTTCTACATTTCTACAGCATTTAACCACCTTTATGCTCTGCACCTCACTGCTGTTTAATCCACCTTCCCTGTCCCTTCCTGATGGTATCATACCCACTTCCCTGCAGGAAGCCTCACCACCAAAGCTCCTACCTCCTAACAGAGTCTTGGGACTAAAAAACTGATTATGAAAATGCCCTCATCTCATCTTTTCTACCATCTTTCTTGTTGTTTTTCCATTTAAACGGAAATTCTTCAGGCAGAGACCAGTGTGCACAAAGCACCTAGAAAATAGGAAGCATCCTCAGGAGGCATTTCTGTTTCCCATTTAACCTGCCTAGATTTTAAAGTGTTTCTACTATTGCTAGGGCAAGAAGAATATGCTGAATACTTAAATTGAAGATTTATGATTTGCAATTTAAAGGCAATACTGTTGTTTTTCTACAAGTTAGATACTTCATTGATACATTCTTCATATTTACTCACCTTTCCATTTTGGTATCTAGCATAAGCTACCAACTCCTCTGAGGACAAATTGCTAGAGATACAATTGGCATTTAACATTCCAGCACATGCTTTTATTGCTCTCTAACTCTGAAATGATTGATGGTAACTCAGACTAGACCTCCAAAAGCCTACTTACCCCACCAAAATAAATTACATCAGCTTTCACTATTTCACTGTTTTCACTATTAGAATGATTTGAAGCTTGGTAAACAAATTATCTGAAAGCCAAATGCTTCACAAATGACTGAAGAACTGAACTGTGCTGGAAATAAAATACAGGTAGTAAAAATTAGGGTTTCTGAACATGCAGCCACAAGATGAAGTGGCAGCACAGACGTGGGAATAAGACAGATGTCTCAAGTGGAGATGGGGAGGGTGAAGAGATAAGGCTTACTGGAAGCCCTCTCTATGAAGACAGGGAAGAAAAGTGACATAAGAAACATTCCAGTTCTTTGTAGGGAGTGTTCAAACCCCAAACAATAATTATCTTACCTGTAATGAGAACTAAGGCCTTACCTGGCAAAAGGTTGAGAAATTAATAGACAATCATCAGAGATGGCGGTGTGACATTTAGAGAGACTTTACGAAATTCACTGTTGCTGCCAGCAGCCAAAGAGAAGACACGGGGAGTGCTGCCAAGTGCCAGTGGAGGGGGAACTGCCAAGGGCTTCTCGCCCCTTCCTGCCATTGGGGCCCAGGGCACCAGGGATTTGTGCACCAAGACTCTCAGCAAACTAAAACTTTAGAGCAGCTCACAATTATATTTTAAAACTATGTAAAAATAGCCGCTCAAGAGAGAATCTGGTAAAACTATATATTTTAAAGGGCATACAGAAGTCGAAGATTTATTGCTAGATGGTTGCTTTGTCTTTCAATCGAGAAGCTGATTAGCTTAAGTACAGTTTGAATACAAGAGGGCTATTTTAAGAGTACTATTTTAAGCACGTTTAAACGGTAATCTACATTTCAGCTACATTACTGTGCTTTACCTGAACCCCTGCAGGTAAAACAACACCACTGCCCAGCCCTCTGCAGCAGTCAGCTGTACTCAATGTACCTGCACTTCAGAAATACTATCCCAAACAAGCTTTTAAAGTAAATAGCTTTGTATTAAGTTTTAACTGTCTTAAGCAACCTAAGGCAGCTTTCTAAAGCACCTCATGCACAAAAGATTCAGCATAAAAGGATTATATGAATGACAAAAGAAATCCACTGATCCACCCAGTGTTTGCTGTCTCATCAGAAGCTCCCTGGCCAGACTCCCAAAAGCCACGACAAATCCCTTCTGCTTCCTCCTCTCTTCCAAGCCTCTGCACCACTGGCTAGGCAGACCTCCTAGCAAGGCAATGTTTATGTCTTAAGATACCCAGATATCATTTACAGAATGAAGAGAAGGGTTTTCTCAACACTAACTTAAAAAATATTGCTCCTTTAATGTTGTTCTCATCTAAGGATCTACACAGAACCTGCCATTGATGGGCACCTAAATTCAAATCTCCCAAGCAAATGCTACAATAAAATGCCCTAACAAGTCATACAGCCAAACTAGCTTTTCTCTGTTCATTGTGATTCTTCCACCTCCAAGAGCACACGAAGGGATGATTCAAGTTTGCACGTTTTCCTCCCTCCCTCATTTTTCCCCTCTCGGGAGGGACATGCGTTGGTTCTTTCCCCGATTCCCTTAAATGCTGTTTCTGAAAGTGCAGCCATGCTCTGAACACACAGGGAAAGGGAACGCACTCCACAGCACACAAGTTACCATGGCCTCCCTCCCTGCAAATCCTGGCAGATTCATATTGCAGAGGCACAAAATTTCTATTAGCTTCTCCCTTTAAAAGAAAAACCACAACACTCTGCTTGGAAACTGTAAGCATTTCCATAACTGTAAGCACTGATGTTTTTGATCTCTTGTACACTTCACATACTCATTGCTGTACACACAGTGAACAAAAAGATAAATTGCTCATGTTTATCACTTCATATCCAGCCCCATGACTGAGAAGACAAATGAAGATACTCCTTCAAATCTCTAAATTAGAGATTCATGATCAGAAATTAAATCATTATCAAATTCCACAGCAGAACAGCAGTCCCACACATTACAAGCCCACGTTTGATCTCCAAAAGAGCTACCTCATGATCTGCATGGCTCTGGGAATCCCCTTTATTTATGCTTGCATCTCGGGCCCAACGTGGAGGTTTCCAGGTTCGCTCCTGTGTTCCTCTGTTGTAGTAATAATAGCGTCCCGTAGTATCTTTATGGGTTTCCCATTCCCCATTTATTTGGACTGGAGCACTTGTAGGTAGTGGAGGAAGTGCAGATTGAGATATTTTCAGTTCTTGTAAATTAGCATAAACTGGTGAATCAGGCCTCCCTTGGCTTGGTGGAGTTGTTGGCTATTAAGAAAAGAAATGCATTAATAAGAGCAAATGAGTTTTATAATGCTCCCTTACAAATCAAAATATATTATGCAGTAAAACAGACCAACAAACTCCCTTTATTTTTGTTGTTACATAGAGAAGAATAAAACACTACCACAGGACATTGGGGCATGAAAACATGAGGTTGTTAACTATAAGGTTAATATCACAAGCTATATCTACTTCGTACTGAAACAATCTTTGAATGGTTCTCCAGATGACAGCTGATAATTATAATTATGCTTTGCAATAGTTTTGAAATACATTGGAATGAGAATTACACATTGCCTTCTTCGAAAATTTCAGGTCCACGGTTCAAGCATCACTCAGGGCCTCTAAGTAACGTGATCTCGTTGGAGACAGAGTGCCCTGGGCCTTGGTTGCCTCTAGTTAAACAGAAATGGTTGCTGAGCCACTTCTCCTGCTGTAAAGCTGAGGTTGACTATAAAGCAGCTCTTCCACCTCGGCAGCGAGACCTAAGCAAAGGATTCACTTCAAAACACGAGCCCAACGTTGTGACTACAGAACTCTGGAAACCCCCTCGATCGCTCACCTGGAAGCTGTTCCAGGCAGATCTTTACCAAGAAATATTTTACATAATATCACTAAGTGTTCTCATTACCATCCTTTTCTTAAAAGAAATCAAGTGAATACTATTATCTGCCTAATTTTATTCACATATATGTACACAAGTAGAAAGGTAAATATCTACAGGAAAATAAAGTATCAGTGGCAATGCCTCATTAATAAAGAGTTTGCTAACACGAAGGGCATGCCTAAATGTCTGTCGCAACCACTAAAACTATGAGTACCTTTAAATAAGTTACAAGAGCATTTAAGAAATAAAATATATATACTTTCTAGCGTTCAGTTTTTAAAACTGACAGCTACAACCATATAAAACAGACCACACAGACTGTGTTATCACTAGAACTGTGATTACAAGACTATAGTTCCACAATAAGCTGTTCCCAAGTTGTATAAAATTTCCTGTTAATGCACAACTATTTCTCTATTTTAGGGCATGTTACATAGGAGCTCTAGGGAAGTAGCAATATAATTTTTACCATTGCTTCCCCCTGCTTAAGTTTTAAAATGGAGTCTGCTGGAGCCAAGCCTGTGCACCTCCTGCTGCCTCTTTTAAAGGAAAAAAAAGAAAGCCCTGCTTTACATAGAAGTCCACGTACTTTTAAACATTAAAGTAAATACATCTGCTAATCTAGGCTACCCCTGATAAATTATTGAGGTTTGCTCATGCAGGACAGCATATCGTACCACGCTGCCAGCAATGAGTTGATGGCACCATCCCTATTCCCAAAGAGTGGCCCGATCCTCACCCCAGGGGAAACTCCCAGAGAGGAACTTAATGGAATTAAAGCAGGCAGAGACCTGCTTTGCGTCTCTCTAAAACTGACAATTTACCAGATGGAGATATAGCAAGTACAGTGGGCTTAACAGAACACCAGGCGAACCATATGGAGAGGGAAAAAAAAGAAAGGCTGTCCCAGCAGCAAAACTAGTAAGGCAAAAAGAGTATCACTTCTGTCCAATTTGGAGGGGAAAAAAAAAGGAGGGGGCTAAAACTTAGCAGAAATTGTAAAATATTGCTTTCTCTCACTTTGTTTTTGTTTGTTGTTTTTTGTTTTTTTTTAAGACAAGAAGAAAGGGTTGCCCAACCCTCCTCAGGATGAGCATGGGCCAGTGTATGCTGAAACAGAATATCTCTGATGACTTCCCAAGCGCCGCTGCCAAAAGGCTCTGCTTGCCCCCACAGGCTCTGCTCTGCTTCCCAGTGGGTTGGGGGCTGCATTTCCCAGGGAAGTGGGGTTGCCACTTCAGTGCTCCCAAATCCACATCTGCCCGCGCTGGGAGTGCACAGACCTCCACATTCTTCCTCTGCTGAAAGAAGTGGTGAAAGCAGCATCAAGCGCCCTTGCTGATACCTAGGCGTTTCACTGAAATTTGAGGGGAAAAAAAAAAAAATGCAGTAGAGGGAGAGTTGATTGATTCAGTCTCTTCCACAAAAACAAGGACAATAAGAAAACTTTTCTTTGTCTGGTTTGCATTTACCATTTGCTTTTAAGAAGAGAATGAAGGAAAATATCAAAAAAAAAAATTCTAGGCATTAATAAGAACCAAACAGGTTTTCCAGATATAAGGTTGATGACACAGTATGCTCAATATTGTGTTTAAAGTGCTCTCTCAAGCCACACACAAGAAGAATCTGGCTCTTGCCCTAACAAACGGCCCCAATCCACCCTGCCCACCAGACCACCAGCTACTTTCCTCCCCTGCTGCAATCGCTCACCATTTGCCCAGAAAAATCTTTCAGGGGAAGTTTCTTAAAGGGCCCCGAGAGTTATTATTTTCAGTGAAGAAGAAAAATAAAACGCTGAATCTCCCTGCAAGACACAGCTTAGCTCATAAGTGCATTTCCAGAGGACTGCATATTCTCATTAGAAACTGCTTGGAGCACTTCTAAGACCAGGAGGCACGCAAAGATCCCAGGGCTCGTCGCCACCGCGCTCCGTTCCACGGTGCCTACTAGACTATTTTCTATACAAATTGGACTGAATATTTATTAGTGTTAAAGACAACTTTTAAAAAGCTCCCAACCTCGTGGAATTACCTCCAATGTGCTTCCTGGCCGTGCTGGCAGGGAGGCCAGGCGGTGCCCCTCCCTCTGGAGGACATGCGTCCCACTAGATGTCACTGCGGAGCCCCAGGGCCTCGAACAACTTCGCAATTTCATTGAAGGTGAAAAAACTCTCCTCTATCAAAACCTTCAATAGTTATTACTTTTTAAACTTGGATAAACCATTTGTTATTGCAGATTTACAAGTCCAAACAGATAAAGCAGTAACCACATAAAATAGTTCTAACAACTTGCATGAACTTTTTCCCCAGATGCGCACAGTTAAGGGAAACTTAAATGCACGTTAAACAGTAAACGTGTCTGTGTACACGAGGACTTCCAGTTGGAACTTCCCTCCCTGAGCTTCATCTCTGCAGTACAGAGCTGAGAAGCAGCTCATAAACGTGAAATTAAACCTATCACAGCTTGAATGAAAAGCCTACACAGCTCACTGACAACCCTATGAATATAAAGATCTCTCTCTAAATGTTGGCATTTTCCCCATCTTAAGCACTGTGAGAATCCACTGCGTTTAGGGGCAGCCTTAGCACCAGATATGTACAGAGACCATGCAGGGAGTAGGATGAAGCTTTCAGGACCAACCCAAGCTGCGAACTTGGCTTTTCCCGAGCTCACGCTCTATGCGGACACAGCGGGAAGCAGATACGTGCCTTTAAATAAAACAACTTGTTAATCATTCATGAACCAACAGTCAACATTTCAGCAAAGGCCACAGCCTGGCAGCCTCTGAACCCTACCTCAACTCTGCACCGTGAAAAGCAACCGCACCAGACTCCACCGGGCACGTTCCAATGCCAAAGTGCGCATTAGCTTCTCACGTATCTCAGCACCTCAACTTTTAATGTTACTTTATATAAATGCCAGAAAACAACTGCTTAAGGCACAACTGCAGTGTTAGCTTTCAAACCATAAGCTACTAGAATATGATTGCGCCCGTACCCAACAGCTTGACCTGCTCTGCTGCCGTCGGCAGCCTTTCTTTATAAATAGCACAACCATGAAGCGAAGAACTTCTCTTTCATTAGCAGCAACTGCATTACTGAAAGTCACCAAAGTGACCAAAAAACAATACACACGAAGACATGTACACACACAAATCTCATGCTAATTCTCTTCAAGAGATTACATGTAACGTGTCCTGCTAATGGGGAAGAGGAGAGCAGGGGCACGGCAGGGCTGCCTCTGCAAGCCCGGCAGGACGACAAGGGCAACAGCAGATTCTGCCACAGCCAGAGGCAGAAAATCCCAGTTTCCCAGCAACAGGGCTTATTGCCAAGGCCACTGCATTGAGTGAGGCCTGTGACTTTAATACCAGCTTTATTAGTCAAAAATGAGAGCAAACAGATCTGAAAAACGCTACGTTTTATCTTCTGTGAAGGGACAGCTGTGCTAGGAAAGAAAGTCTTCAACAACAAAAATTAGATGATCTGCTCTGCCCTATTCTTGCTCAGCCTATATTTTCACAACCATGGGCAGGATCCCACTCTTCCTAACACATTCAGGAGCATTTAAAGCTTCCTGCAACACCCAACAGTAGCAGGGAGGTTTTCAGCGAGCCTCCTGCTACTGCACAGTGAGAAAAACTAATTCCAAAAGCTAATTTAAAACGGGACTCCACAGCAATCCATTATGCAGTAACCTTCTCTGGATAATACTTAGCTGCATAATTCAACGCATAAGTCTAAGAAAAGCTCAAAAGAAAACAGTAAGTGTTATAAGCCTATTAATAGCTCAGTGAATTTAGGACAAGCCACACTAGTGCAAATATTATTTAACAGCTTTACAGTTTTCGTGTTCAGTTGATTTGACATTATAAAACTACGTGGGGAAAAAAAAATCATAAATACATCCCTCAAATATATTTGCCGAGTAAAGCCACTTAAATGACTAAAATGAACCACTTAATTAGATACTCTCTATAAAGTAATCTAAAAAACAGTTAGTCAATATTTTTTCCTCAGATTAGAAATAATAAAACTAAGCATTTAATTTACTTTTGCTAATTAAATTTGGTTTTGGTCATTTTGCATTTTACTTCCATGGCAGAACTATGACTTTGTCCTAATTGCATGTGAAAAACTACTGAAATCACTTTAATGGGAACATTTCTATTAATATTTTGCTTTATGAAACTAGATTATGAAACAAAGTGTCTCAGTACACAGAACACAATGTCCTGCCAGAAAGAGCTTGTCTACTTGAGCCACTGAAGTTCCCTCCTGCTTTAGCTCTCCCATACACAGCAAACGTGGCTCCCAAAGTGACCAAAAATGTAAGTATTTATCTAGTGATATTGGATGCCTTATCAAATAAAGTCTAGAAGCAGAGCAAAAAGGCTGCAACACCTTTTTGAGGACAATACTAAATAAAAACTTAATACACTGAATTATTTGCCTTTCTTGGAGGCTGAACTTGTGACGTTTGGAGGTCCTGCGCCTACTGCTCACGTTCATCCACTGCCTGTGGCCGTCTCCACTAGAAGCACTGTTATATAGGGACTCAAGAGCTTTATGGCAGAAGAGGAAATATATAATTGATCAAAGCACTGCAATAGGGATGTCAAGTATTTTATAAAAAAAGAAACTGAAATAAGATCTTACAATGAGAGCCTTTGTAAATCACACACAAAGATGACAGTGTTTACGGTGCTCATACTTTGCCACTCGCACATTCTGGCTTTTCCCTTTCATGAAAAAGCTTTTGTCCAAGGATATAGATGAAGCCGCTTTTCCTATACTAGCAAATTTAAATAACACTTAAACAAGCATTTTCCTTCATGCTTATACAAAAAGCTTACCCAGATTAGAAAAAAGCACCCAAATTTAACATATAGAGAAGTCAGCCAGTAAATCTCCACTCCTTTTTCACTCCCTCTACTTCATCATTCAGACTGATACTCTTTAGGAGAGACATAACACAGCATCCTCATAAACTCAGACAGCATCCTGAACAACCTGACATACACATCTCAAATAACTAGTAATAGGTTAACACACTTTTTCCTCCCCTCACAGCTTCTTGAAAGTGGCATAAAGTTGGTTCTATAGTGCAGATATTTGAGGAAAACTAGCAAAAACAGTTTGTTTTGACTTGTACTTTAACCAGTGTCAATTCTTGACCTCAAATTGAAGCACATGTTGGAATGCAAATTTGTGAAGAATTAAACTGTTCAAGTATCACTGTGATATCTAAGGATTAATTTCTATAAAAGCTATTACATTAAGAAGTGACAGAAAGATTCAATCTTTTCTCCAGTAGAAAAAAATGTCATGTAACATCCCTGCAACAGCTACTGCTCCTCTGAAGCAGCAGGATTCATAACTGCCACCCTTACAGCTGCCCAACGCTCCCAAGCACCTGAAGAGTTCTTGCACTGGCAAGAGAAAATGTACAAAGCAAAAACGATGACAATGAGGCATTTTACAGTGATTTAACTTCTTTGATTGGCATTTTTGCAAAAGGAGCTCATCGATCGCATTTTAAGCACAAAAAGGACCTCAGGGCAAGAGAGGAGTTTCCCCCTGTGGTTCTCCTGCAGGGAGCCTGCCCAAGCACATGCAGTACAGCCTGCAGGGAGCTTCTTGCTTACGTGGTCACTTTGTGTGCTCCAGAATCACATGCAGCACTTGGATAAAAAGGTTCTTGGTTAATGAACAGCTCTGTAATTAAAAATGCATTTTTTTTCAGAAATACAGGTTAAGCAGATATTGCTATCACAGGAGCACAAGTTCCCTCACTGCTTTACACTGTAAGTGTTTGAGCAGATCAGTGAGAAGACAGATGCCTGTGGAAAGCGCGGATGAGAAAGTGAACATCACCTCTGATAGGATCCCCATGTTACTGAACAGTTGCTGAAGCAAGGAGTGCATTCACGAAGCCGAAAAGCACAGCTTGGGACCAGCCTTGTGACCACCAGTGCGGTTAAATGGTTAAATTAACTAAGACAACTTAGTTTATCACCTCCCCCACTCCAAATACAAGGCTTATTAGATCAGCAACCATTGCAGTCTATTTGAAAGAAAAGAGCCACTAAGAAGTTGAGAAAAATAAACAATACCTCATTTTCCAAATATTTAAGTTTTTTTAAAAGAGAAAGAAAACAATAATTTGCAAGACACTTCTAAAACATAGCAGTCATCAATTTTACAGAGGGGTATTCAATTCCAAAAGCTCTGCAAGAAAATGCAGAACTCCCACAGCATTTACTTACAGCTGTTGTCCTTTCACTCTGCTGCAAAAGCAAATTTCACTTGTATAAATTCTGCTTCAGAAAGCCTTGTGGCAGCAAGATCTGCAAACACTCGTTACACTAATATTTCTTTGTCAGCCGTTACCAGAACTCCAAGATGTTCTGCTGAACTTGTCAACCACCAGGTTTCACAGTTTCAAAGAACACTGCAGCTACAAGTCATTGCTGATATTCAAATGCTATGACAAATCCTGCTGAACCCACGTACTTATTGCTATACTGAAATGGATAATAAAAAGTAAAATCTAGTTATACACATAAGAGGGATGGGAAATAATGTATAGCATGAAATGAGGTACTAGAATAATTCCTGTTGGCTGAGCTTGCTAGGACTAACAAGAGCACATTGTGTTGAGCGATGAGCCGGCCGGGCACTGGGGCGACTGCTCCCCCCACATCCACCTCGTAGAGCTCCCCGTCAGTACCTGCAGCTATTGCCAATCCCCCAGGCGAGTGTCCTGATTACGGTCTCACTGGGTAAGAAGTCACTTCAGAAGACAGCTAATATAGCTATTTACAGATGCTTTTGTTTTTTAAAAAAAATAATAATAAACACCACGAGAAGCAAATTTCAATACGGTAGTTTATATAATGAGAACAACATTGGACAGATGCTTTAAGGATCCCAAATCACTGCACAGCTTCCAAATGAGTTGAAGTGCCATCTTTTATACACAGCTATGTTTGCTCTGAATCTCTCAGCAAGCTAAGAACCAAATTAAAACACTCAAAGTCTGGAAAAGTTATGACAGAAATGTTTCATCAAGTAATTCAGTTCCTAACATAAAGCAGATCTGGGTCTGGGCATTTTGAGTCTCAGGATGCAGTTGTTCTTACAGTCTGTAGACAAAGCCATCAATTTTTCCTTAGTTCTAATCTTGGACAATTTATTCCACAGCTGCCCTTTTTATATTCACTATACAATAATAATAATAATAATAATAAAAAGCTTTCCTTTTTTCTTTTTCTTTCTCCTTCCTGAAACTGTCTGGTTTTCTGGTTTGCATATCTTACCACGAAGGGAAGCCAAGAGAAGAGTAATCTGCCGTTTCACCCGCACGAGTTGCCCTAACTCCCCCTGCACGCAGAAGAAGAATTTCCTTGGTGCATAAAGGAGGCAGGAGCCACAATGACACTCCTGCTTATACCCAAAGTTCAGCGGGTGCTTTTGCTAATTCAGTTCATGGCACCAGATTAGTGGAGCCCGCAGTTCAAAGGACCTAGCCAACAATTCACTGTTTAGAAAATACAAAGTAGAAAAATATTCCTGGGTGGGGGGGAGGTTACTGATACAGTTTTAGAATCCAGCTAAGCTGGTGGCTGGGGACAGGCAGACCGAGGGAACAACCTCCTTAGCAAGGAGCTCCTGCAGCCTCCAGGGCACCAGCACTCAAGCAGGTGTTAAAGGGACTAAATGTTTGTTGCTGTTTTAGCAGCTTGCAAAGTCATTAAAGAACCAGAAAGGGCCTTTAAGAGCCCTCCTGGCTAAGGAGGGAGGAGGCAGGAGCTTCCCTGCTTGTAGGTAGTTTGGCTGCTTCAGGTTGGAGGGAGGCTGGGAGATGGGCAGTCTTCCAGCAGCTAAAAGGGAATTCGAGGCAATGAGGAGCAGAGACTTGCCAATTTATGCTGGGGACAATAAATAATTATTTTAACCTTAAAAAGGTTTACAGAGGTATGG
>JAWLRI010000951.1:162467-184641 GCA_034781795.1 Crypturellus tataupa | reverse complement strand
AGGGGACAGAGTAAAAAGAATAAAACTTCAGAAGGGTTTAATCAGGAAACTAGGGCAGTCTTACTGAAGGGCTGTTGGAAAGCAGGGTAGGCCGCAGCTTTCGGGAGAGGGTTTGCTTCTGTCGGTGCAGGAAGAACGGCCATATCACACAATTTCTCCATTTCTACTATTCTTGGAAGGTTTCCACACATTTTTAGCCTTTATTCTGAAGGACATCACATTTTCATCTCAAGTTAGAAACAGAACTGGAACAAGCTATTGAAAATGTACAGTAAGAAGCTGCTTTATTGTACACGTAAGCACAATGAAATGCTGAGCCCAGGTTCTTGCTTTTTCCAGAGGAAAAATGTTCAGGAAACAGGTAAGCAAGGAACCTGAAAGTCAGCACACCTAGAAATTAGAGCTATTGCACAGACCGGGACATGAGATAGTTGTTTGCCAGGGAGGCAGCCTCCAATTTGGGTCATGCAGAAGGTTTCCAGGAGCCTGCTGGGCAACTACAGGAATAAAAAAAGCTTATCACTTCTGTCCCAATGCATTTCTTGATATAACTGATATAATTAGAATGGAAAAGGACACTTTTGCCACAGTTGTCAAAGAGAGGCAGAATAGAAAGTACAGTCAAGGAGAGAACTAATACCTATTCTTAGCTATGCTAATCAGCAGGCTTCAGTTTTTCAGAAAAGGGGAACAACAGAATGCCTGTAGTCACTTCTGGTAAAGTCACGAAAACTGTTTATATTATTCATTTGTAGCAAAAAAAAAAAAAAAAGGGATGAGATATGATCAGAATATCTATCTAAGGCTATATTTTCACTTCAAATTTCCCTGGTCTAGCAATACTTACAATAAGTTACAATCCAGAAAAATTATAAAACATTCAGGAACATAATAAAGAAAGGAGAGATTTATTTCAAAAGCTGGAGACTATTTTCTTCATTTTGGAGCAAAATTGACAGGGACAAAGCAAGAGGCTTCCACACTTCATTCATGACTTTGGTGTCAGGCACTCCAGTATAACTCAGAGCCAATAAATAAATAAATAAAAGTCAAGCTGCTTGTATGTCACAGAGAAACGTGACCTCATTTACTCAGCCACCTCAACTCTATCATGGCTGCTGTCCTGTTCGGCAAAATGGTTAATCAAAAAATTTAGTAAGATGACAGCGAAAGAAACCAGGCAGAGAAATCGCACCAGACTTCCTTGTGCCAAGTCAGCATGCGGATTCTTCAGAACAGATCCGTGTTTGTGCTTTAAGACAATCATAAAGCACTGTGAAGTCAGGCCTGTATTAAAAAGTTTTCTAGCAAGAATTTAAATCACCTGAAGCAAAATATTGAAGCCCGTCAGACAACTTGGAAACATCTGTACTCAAATTATTCTTCCTTAATTACATACTATAGCTTCATGACTATCAGTAAGGGAGTTGTTAAATCAATTCCCAGTTATAATTTGAAAGAAAAACATGAAACCTGAAATAATAGGTGGTAGTCTGCATGCCCTGCATACCCACGTGTTCGATGCAGAACAGTCTTACTCGTGGTCATTTCCCATTGCAGCTTTCTCAGCTGCAGCGCTGACAGGAAACTTTATGTCACTCATTTTCCCTGAGAAGTTACAAAATGTGAGTTGTTTCATCACTCACATATTTGTGATACTAACTACAGCTCTTGCAAACAGAGTAACTCAGGTTTTGGGATGTTGGGGGGCGCAATCTGAAATATTCTGTCACTTCAGAACTGGTTAGCTGCATTTTTTCTGGATCAGATACAAAACGACAGAAGACCCAAGGTTGGAAGGGACTCTGGAGAGCAACTCTTTAGCCCAAGAACCCTGCTGTGGTTCTGAGAGGCCGCAGGGCCAGCGAAAGCAGCTGGCCCAGCTCAGTGCTCAGGACGGCTCTTTGCTCAGTCCCTCTCACAGCTCTTCCTTCAGCCAGCACTCGCCATGTTTCAGCTGTGCCCATTGCCTCTGGTTTTGAAACTGAGCATCCCTGGGAAGATCCGTCTGCATCGTCATCACTTGCTCCCATCGAGAATTTGCTACACATGGATAAATGTCCCTGTGCCTTCTCTTCTCCAGGCTGAACGCTCCCAGCCTCTCCTCACAGGACAGAAGCTCCAGGTCTTTAATCACCTCTGTGGCCTTTAGTGCAGCCACTAATCAACAAAATCCACGGGCTGTGAGCTACAGCGATTGAAAGAGGAACCATGAAAAGAGCACAGCGCATACAGTGTGTGGCATGTTACCTCATGACCTTTGAAGAAGGATTGGAGATGGACTGGAGACAATGTTACATGCTTTAGAAAACTACTTCCAAAAAGCAAAATGTACCAAAATATTCAAGGAATAATAACGAATGGATTTCTCAGCAGTGGACTAACTCCCCTTCCCAGAAGCTCTGCGTAACAATACATCCTCAAAAGCCCGAAATAAATGTAAATATCTTTAAAAAAAAAAAAAAAAAAAAAAAAAAAAGCCTTCCTTAGTCAGCTTGTTTTACAAAAGATGCGTTGACTAGTTTTGGACAGGCAGCCATATAGTTTAGAGGTTTATCACTATGAGACAAGAGATCGTAGGCATATGCCCTGAAAAACGTTTGACTTTTTATTTAAAGTTAAGCTTTCTGAGAATTAACAACTCCTTAAAGTTTTCAATAACCAAATTGAAGATGTATATTTAATATTTAATATTGGCTCCTCCAATCTACTAAGAAAACACCTTCACTTTAGCATTGCCAACTGTGCTCTGCCATTAAAGCCTCAAAGAAACGAAAGATAACAGTATAGAAGCACAGCTAAGTTTTCCATAACATATTTAAGTATAAAAAAGCATATAGATTTGATGACTCTGTTCTACTGCACCCAGTTACTTCAAGTATCACTGACTTTGTGACATCTTTCAGTTCTGACACTGAAAATAAATAAAAAGGCACAAACCACAAGCCACTACCACACATCTGGCATCCTAATTTGAAAAGTCTTATTTAAAGGCCTGAGGCTATCTGTCCATTCAACATAAAACGTTGCTTTTTGCCACAGAAATCAACTAAGTACACAAACAAAAAATGGGGGAAAACATCTCATTCCAGTTTTCCATGTTGATAAGTGTCAACACTGGATCCAACCCATTTCATAAGTGTCAACAACTACCGCTAATTAAATGCTACCAGAAATACCTGCGCACATTTCTAGGTCCTTCTCAAACGGAGCTTCCCTAAGATGGAAGATCCCTTACAAACATCCGTAACAGAGAGGCACAGCCTGCCAGTAATGCCAGGGAAATGCATGTATTTGGGAACCATCTCCAGAGGGCAGCTCTCCCAGTTCTGATCAGCCCAGAAAGGGGCTCTCCTCTCCCCACCAGGGGCCCATAAACGGCAGCATCTTGGTATCCCACTTGCTGATTCGGGCACTGCCTGCAAACCAGGGGTCTTCCAACGAGGACAGCACTGCTGGACTTAAAAAACTCTCTCAAAGCCTGGCCCCAGAAGCAAGATCAGACTCAGAGCTGTAAGAGATAAATGAACTAATGCAGCTGCAAGGGAATCAGATCCTGCAATAAAAATGGGACTCTTTATTTGCTGCCACATTTCTGCCCACGCCACAGACAGCTAATACTGTCTAGCCAGCATCAAGCTGGCAAGCAGGAAAACCAAGTGCCCTCCTCCATGACTACAGTGACTGACTAGTTGCACAAATTAATAAAAGAAATAGAACAAGGTAACGCAGCTAAACTGGCTTTCTGCCATGTAACACCAGCTTTCATTGTGCGCATCTGAAAATGAAGATCTCGAGGTACTGGAGATCTATTCCAATTCAACAGTAAAATGAAAAAGATGAAACTGCCACATAAAATACAGACATACACTGCCTCTAAAGCAGAAGAGAGAGGAGCAGTAAAAGACATACTTGGTACCAGTCCCCTCTGGAAGCTGCTGCTGAGGGTCTGAGCAACCAGCTCCACACAAACATCCCCATCTATGGCACACACCAAATCAAAGCACTTCTCAAGTGACGAGGGGGAAAATCCTTACCAAAAAAGGAAAAAATATCTTACCAAAAATGTTTTTGGACTGAACTAAAATTTACAAGACCTTTTGACAAATTAAAAACTAAATTACTTGTAAAAGAAGCTAATTATACAGCTCATTTTGTTGCAAGGAACATTTTATGTAATAAATTATATATTAAAATTGCTTAGAAAGTTTTCATGCAAGAAAAACTTTCCTTAGGAAGAGAAGCCAGGAGGTTACCAGCATTTTGCACAACAAGAGTTGGACAGATGCATTCCTGTGTATTAGGCGCGGGAGTGTAGAAAACGCTGTCAAACTTCATTAGATGGAGTGTTATGCTACTTAAAATTACTAAAACATTCCAGACTTTTTTTTTTAAAAGACTTCCCTATGCAATACAGTAAACCTCTTAGCAGCAGGTTGTAGCTGAGATGGCAGGAATTTGCTAATAGTTCCGTGCTGATTAAGCAAGTGGGTGCCTTCACGCTCACTGCAGAGAACTCCACCATCCCCCCCAGCCTCTGAATCACAACGCTATGCTCAGCATTCAGGGGATCAGCTAGGACCACAAACTGTTAGAGAAGGTTCTCATTGAAATAGCAGGAATAATGAAGTGTCTCTATCCATGAAGCTCTTGGGAAAACCGCTTTGGAGGGGCTGCATGCAGCAGGATCTCTGTGCTGAAGGTGCACAGCAGAGCCCAGGATGTAAAGCTCTTCCTGAAAGCTGACAGAGAGCAGCTGCTCAGCTGCACAAAACACACAGGTTAAAGTGGAAGCTGAATTTGCCTGTAGTCTCCAAGGAAAGTATATACGAGGATAAAGAGCATGTTATTTTTCTACTACACTTGACAGTAAACGTGTGCCCTTAGACTTTTGTTTCATTTGTTGACATTTATTTCAGGAGTTAGCTGAAGGAGATTATCTTTAAATATTTTTCATTTGTTCAAGTATTACCATTTGTGAAAAATGAGATGATTTGCCAGGAGCAAACAGAAAGAAAAAGTACCCAAGATTTTAAAGTATTTAAAAAATGCTTTACAAAAGCATTTTGACACATACACAAGAAGTATTTAAAACTGTCATTGATTTCCATGCTTCTTTGAAGAGAGACTTCCAGCATATGCACTGAGTTTCTCTAGGAAGGCAGACACTGGTACCTGCAGGCATTTGTGGAGGTCAAGGCTCTAGGTCCTATGGTGGTCAGTGGAAGAACTAACAGAGCTGCAATTTGATCAGCCAGGCACTCAGAAAATGTCATTGTTGTCATGAAATAAAGTTTATTATTTCCACCGGTGACTATTAGAGGTCTGCTGTTCAACCATAGCAATACCAAAAGTCTAAAACATACATTTTCTATATTTTAATAGACCTTACAGTAAAATTATCCACAAAGTTTTGCCTTCACAGGAGGTGCTGAGTATATGTGGTGATTGCCTACATTTTTTGCAATTACACTTAGTTACTAGTATTTCTGCTTATAAAATTGCATTGAACCTGGGGAGTTAGAAGATGAGCAGAGTGGCATAAAGCCCATGTAAAAACACCAAAAGTACACATTACTGCAGCGAGTGAGCAGGACTCGGGGCAGCCCAAGCCACGCAGCCGTCACTCCTCCCAGGAGACAAGGAATATGGCAGGGAGGTTTCCCACTGCTGACACGCGTGGGCACTTCGTGCTCTATCACATGGCCAGTCAGGAGCAGAAGTTGTAACGCTGCTTGTGGCCACACTGTCACAACACAGAAATGAAAATCCAGCAGCAGCAAGAAGTTACAAATATCATTTGAACCTACGCCACTTTTGTCACTCCTAAGCATACCTTACTGGAACGCTTAGAATATATAATTAAAAATTAAAAAAAAATAAACTCACTTGAAAAGGATTTGGGGGCAGACACTGTTCAGCATGGCTCTGGTTGTCTGTTGGTCGGCTCTTTATGCCCACATAAACATTCCCTCCCATCAACACTGAAGCAATATACAGTACAATAAGTATTTTCACACATTATTTATTTTTTAACACATGTAATCAAGATTTCAATTAATGTGGGTAATCATTCAGCAATTTAAAATTGAATGTTAAACTCCCACTTACTGATATGGCTCGTGTTCAAAACAAATTTAAAACATCTGTACTTGAAATCAGAACTTTCACCTGGCAAATTTCAAGCAACAGTCAATAGCCCAGTCTCTCCATCTTTAAAAACCACTTGCCACATACTAGTGCTTTTACTGGATCATTTTCTTACCAAATGAGCATCTGTAGCCAATATTATCTAGTATTCTCACTGTATGACACTGAAAATCATCAGTGGGTTGCATGATGGATATCAAGACGTATAGAAAGTGCAAGAAAGTGAACTGGGAAACAACTTGGAGCAGTTGCTACTACTTAATAGTCAAAGAAGACTTCAGTATTTTAGGACACTGCATTTCTTGGTCAACCTCACCAGCTTCCAGGACTTTGGCCTAGCGCATTGACCAAGCTGGTTGCAGGAAACCTTAAGGCAACAGCAAATTAAGGCAAAAGCCTGAACTCAACTACGCAATTAGAACTTTTTTCCCCCCTCTTTTGCAACATTTTAAATTTGTGCTTAAGTTTCTGAACAGGAAAAATAATGATTTTGAACACCAACATCCATACTAAAAAGGAAACTGCTCATCAATCTTACCTCCCTTTAATGAGGTTTATAAGGAAGACACCAGGTATTTGTATAAACAAGGTTTACAGCTTCACTGGAAAAGCATTTCAAAATTAAACTCATATTATAAATTAGCTTTTAACAGGTTATCAAGTTGGCTGCTTATATTGTCACCTGCAGTATACACATATACTCAGCTTTTTAATTTGTGTGATAGTTTCTAAATAAATCATAAGATTTTCACATATATTAGTGCCTATCATTTATGTTTTCAAATATACGGAAACAGGGAATTGAAGGACAAAAATATCTCAAGTTGTTGTAAATTCAGAAGACACTGATTCCACAATGGATTTGCTCCCAAGCACAATCCAGGTTGTGAAATTGTGCTAGGGCTGCTGAACACCCCTACACACACACACTCATATGCACTTTAGTGACTTAAGTGGAACATCTGTTATTACATGATGTTCAACCTAATTTTCTAGTACTAAAGAACCAGATACAAAGTCAAAACTCATGCCAGACACGACATGCACACATCCATTTAATCAAGATTTCAGTTTCAAATTCCGAAAGGTTTTAAAAGACATAATGGGATGAATTAAATAAGCACTAGTAGCTCACGCATGTAGATAAGAGATCCTTAATCTTACTTTGCTCAAATTTTGATAATTACCTCTACCTGCTGCTAAAGGCCGCACATACTCACAAAAAAGCCTACAAATAATTAAGTTATCTTGTTTCTACTTTTTTAATTTTCAACATTTAAAATTGCTAGAATGGGCTCTATGACAACTCGAGGCTTCACATTCTGATTCCATTTTGCGAACTACACAGAACAGTAAGACAAATTGTTAGAAATACACCCAGCCCACAGCACATAACCTGGAGAAGTTGGTAGATTTTTAAGATCACTTTTCAGCTTTTGTTAAACACAGAAATGAAGAAGCACACATTTGTACTATTAAAGATTACTATCGCAAAACCTCAGAGACACTCAGTCATTTTACTCAGCAACAAGATGTATTGGCTGAAGCAGAACTGAACAATAACTCTTACGACAATCTAAACCAGGTTGAATTTTTTTTTTCCCCCTGCAACTACCAGAAATTGCCCTCTGGTTGCACTTCTTAGTCCGTTTCCTACTTGCAGGCACTTTGCTGTCTCTCCACTTTAGGGCAGAAAACATGACACTCGGCCACGCATTTGTGTACTCTTTCTTCCCCTTTATTTTCCTTACTCTAGCAAGAATCTCTTTCACTTTTAAGAACACAGTTATTTCCGTAATTTAATATTCAGAGTAAATAAAGTACACTCCCATCATTTTGTTTTGTATTTCAAAAATAAAATAAATTTTCAAATAAACTAGGTCTTCGACTGTCGCTTTTTTCAAGGAAATTAGGTATGAAGCCAGCGTTCTTCCCCTATGAAAGAGATAATAAAAATACCCAGTTTTCTGTATTTACTGTAGAATGTGTTAGAAACCACACTTCAGCCCAGATCTAACTGTACAAAGGACCACGCTGAAGCCTGTCTTCAGGATGCAAATTACAGCTTACACCATAGCACGTGGCAAAGCAAAGCAGCATTTTCTGGACAAACAGTAAGGAGGCATTGTGAGAAAATGAAGTGAGAGCAGGAAAACAACATGAAATTCTTCAGACCAGCTGTAGATACCAATTTTAAACAGCCTCTCAAGCTACAGTGATCAGTTTTTCCTCTTCATCCCAGCTGACTGCCTAGGTAGCCATTACCTACCACTAGTGTGAGCAACCCAACCTTCAGCGAACAATAAATAAGAAGTTAAAGGTAGATGAAGTTTCCAAGCCAAAGGCAGACCTACCATTTGGCAATGCAGTTGCTACAGATGAGCTAGAACAAGACTTTCATTGCAGAGTTTAGGGTTTTTTTCGTTATCTGCTTTAGTTTTACTGAATAGGTTTTCCTGAGCACAGCTACGAGCCCTAGTCAAAGCCGCACTGTTCATAGGACTGTGACACAATTTGGCTCTATGATTTCTGCACACTGAATGAGCAAGTGGAAATCACTTTGGCCTAGCATACAATATTAAAAAAAAAAAACCTTAACAGTATTGACTACATTTGTTACAGGGAGCAATCTTAGTACAAGAAGCCAAAGGAAAAGTCATAAAACAACATAAAAAGCAACCAGCTATAAGAAGGGTTAATGCAAGGGCTAATTCTCACTGGCTACTGAAGCCTGGAGACTTTTTTCCTACTGAAAAGGAAAATAAATAAATAAGTAAATCTTTCCTCAGAAATCAACTACCAGGAAAGAAACTGCGAGTGAAACTCCTCGTTTCTTCCTGAAGTTATCTATGTTTATTTTAATAAAAGTATGTGTTGAAGACACAGCTGCAACAACCTGCTGGAAAACACTCTGCCTCCAGCCCTCATACATGCTATATTTAAGAACATATTCTCAAGATTTCTATAAAATGAAGCACAGAAGAGATGCTGTGTAGTTTTTAATGCATGCTGTTAACTAAATTGAAAAGTAAACAACAAAATTACAGGAAAATTTCTCTCTTGGAACATAACCACCCACACTTTACTGTAAGAACAGAGCGGGGAGTTGAAACAGAGGTTGGTCTCTTAAGGCACAGAAGAAAACCAGGAATGTAGTCCCATGAACTGGCAAAGATGAGAGGACAGAAAGCAAGAAAGCTGAGGGCAGCAGCTCAAAACACGAAGGCAGCAATGGACAACCAGTCGGGATCCATTAACGTTCGAATACCCCTGGGAAGGGGAATAAGGACGGATAAGACCTCATCGGGGACATGTGTCTCCTAACCCCCCTTTTCCCACCACAACAGAGAGCGAGGGTTACGCCTCAGGAAGCTACTGGGCAGGAGGGTACTGGGTGCAAACAAGGGGCAAATCGGTACCAACATAGAGGCCCCCAATCTGAATCCTCGGGGAACTGCTGCAGCAGAACCGCCAGTCTTGGCAGTTGAACTGGTTATTTGTGGTCTGCTCAAAAAAAAAAAAAAAAAAAAAAAAAGATGAGCACACATGTAGATATACTCCTCTGCACCTAAAAGCATCATGCAATTATGCATGACACAGACACCAACCAGCTCCTTGAACTGGATGCAGATAACCAGGAATTGATACAGATGGCGTTAAATGTGCTGACAGATCCTCAGGAGAACCCAAGAGCCTCACTTTCCCAGAGATCAAAGCCTCTTCTAAAACAATAAGAATAACCTATCAAAAATCTCTTCCTGAATGCTTCAGGAACAAGCAATGACTAAAAGCAACATGGTGTGAAGTTTCTGTTGCAGCACAATGCATTTTTAAGTAACAACCTGGTAACTTATCAAACTATCTAGAAAAGAAATGTGTTCCCCGTGCTATCACATATACTGAAAAGTTAGCTGAGAGTAAGGAAAAATAAATAAAACTTGACCAAAAAGTTTAAGTCAGACATAATATTTTGTCAGCGTTTCTCTACACTAGAACATTTGTAGCAGAATTTTAACCATATAAGTGATTCTAAAAAGACACAAGTGCTTTTCCCCATGGGAAAAATCTTCCACTTGGGAGATTCACAGAACTTTGCACTCAACTATTTCTTCCTACCCAGTTGGTTATAAAGGCGCACAGCCTTTGCTAACAGTATTTACACACTTGGTCACAACCTGCTTAAGCCAGCGCCAGTCCTTCCCAGTGCTGCACCGGCAATAAATATTTGTCGAGTCGTGCGGTGCCAAGAACAGCAGCGTGCCCCAACTGCAAGATACAGCAGGGAAGCAAAAGAAAGATGACAGCTCCTTAATACTGGCCACCACCAAAAACATACATAAAACTTCACTTTTCAGCAGTGAGCTTAACAGAGGGAAACTATTTAGTTTAACTGAATGATTTGAAGACCACACAAAATTCCCAGGCAAACTATTTAAAATGGGAACAATCAAAACTGTGTTAATTCAATTTAAAAAGCCATATGTAAGATTAAAGATGGGTGGCAGTAAATTCCAATGGTGAAGTTTGATTACAATAAGAAGATGAAGCCAGATAACAGTATCAAAAACTCAACATAGAGTAATAAACCCAGTCCACTCAGACAGGTGCCCATGTGCGAGCCTTTGCTTACAAAACCCTAATGCTTATGCAATGTGCTGCCTACATAATCAGGAGCTCTCTGTATGAAGCACTACCTGGGCACCTACTGGAGCGAAACATTTTTGCATGGTTCTTATCCAAACCTTTGGCACCAGACCAGTGTTCAAGAATTGCTGCTTCTCCCACACTCTGTTTCTTTCTGATAACAGGAACGCACCTCTGCAGGGCATCAGGCTAAGGACAAGGAAGAACCAAACACCTTTAAAGGGGGCTGCCCAGGAAGGCCTGGAGGACCCCCTCCCTTCTCAGTCCCGCTGCATCCACAGCTCTGATGCCAGCTGAGGCACAGGGAAGGGGTCTTTTCTTGGTAGCCCCAGATAGATTCTTCCCGTTCCACAGAAGTCCACAGAACACAAGTAAATTTTTAATATTCACAACTTCCTGTGGTTATAATTTCTAGAGTTTAGCCACGTGTTGCATAGATATTGTATTAATGTACTACTGGATTCTTGGGAACTAGCTTAGAAGCCAGTTAATTGCACGTCAAGGCAGACTAAATTAAAAACTAGTAAATATAATCTACCACAAGATTTCTCACTTACCATCACAGAAGCCTTCTGAAATACTTAACCACCATCAATTCTTACTACACTGGAAAAAAACCCTTTGTCAACGTATTCAGCCATAAAATAAAACCTATGCAAGAACAAGACGTCTTTCTCGGATCATGTTGGTTTTTTAAACGTATCCAACAAGACACATCAGAAAAATAGCTGTTTGGACATTAGATACACATAGATTTGGTTTTCCTTTTTTAAGCACAAATGTTGCTACTATTCCAGAGAGAACAGCCAGTCAAAGACGTGTTGTGCGTTTCGCTCTGCCCAGTCATACGTTCTCCACCATTCAAACAAGTGATGGTTTCTCTAACATTCTACAAATTAACAGCAACCTTGTTTAATATGCAAGCAGAGCAATATTAAACAACCACCTGGATAATAACTAGGGATAATGATATAGAATATAATTGTTTACATTCAGCTACACGATGTATAAGAACCAGATATGATCCCATACTGAACGAGGGTATTTATGTTTATTGCAGAGCAGGTTTGAGTTTGTTCTATGTCTGCAAGTTCCCAATAAAACTGATAGACAAGCTGCCCACAGAGAAACCTCCAGCATTTCCAACTGCTTTAATTTAAGCAACAACCTGCCAAAACATCAGCTCGCTTTTCCTCACACTCCTTTTCTATTTAAGTGTTTGCCTGCCATAAACATGCTGCTATTACCAATGCTAAGAGTGCTACCTAAACAAAGGCAGGTGGGACAGTAGAGTTTGTCTGGGTTGAAATCCAGACGCCTTAATTTCACATTTAAATCATTATTCTACAAGTAGCACAACTGGGGCTTCACTTGAAGTATTAAAAAGTTCTACCAGAGTCAGAAGCAGAGGTAGAAAGTACTTATGAATGGAAGTTGATGTCCAGGAAGTTCTACTTCTTCCTTTTCTGTATGAAATTAAAGTAAACAGGTGTAGAAAACATCAGAAGACTGTTGGCACTTGTAGGATTTTAATTGTGCTCTTGACCTGTGGTCCAATTCTGAACTCACAGCCTGCCTGGTATACACAGTCCTGTTTTATGCCTTAAGCAGCTGAACACTCTGACACCAGTTTTCATATAAGCTTTAATACAAGCTGCCAACTGCAATCACATTCCCTGCCCCCCACCCCACAGATTATGACTTTTCCACAATCACCTGGTGTCAATAATATTTGTTTTCCTAAAAAAAAGAAGGACAATCTAATTTGCAGAAGGGAAATTCAGACGAGCATATGGGCTACAGGCAGCCTTAGTGGGACATGGAGCTTTCTCATTTGAGAGCAACCAATTACTCACCCTGACAGAGGGACAACTATCTGCTCGCTGCCTTGCACAGTTGTTCCACATTAAAAAGATCTAATCAAAAACAGCCCTCTTGCAAACTCAAGTTATCCAGACCTGCTAGTACAAAGAAAGAGGACAGGGAGGAATGGCAGGAAAGAAACTTTTGGAAAATGTTTTTTCTGTGAGTAAAGGTTTTCATAGTTTCCAGTATAATTAATGAAACATTTAAAGTTGGTTTGGATTCTCCCAACAGTTACTTGAGAGAGATGAGAGGAAGAGGAACCCTAGTGTTAGCCCTTCACAAAATTCCTTCAATTATAGAGCTTTTAATTCCTTGTCACTAAAAGCCTATGAAGTGTTCTTCCTATGAAGGTAAAAGCCTATGAAGCTAATGGGTGTATTTCAGCATTTTACATATAGTTATTCTAATGCTGATTTTAAGAGCATTAGATATTAAAAAGTGACACTTAAAACCTCACTTAAAATATTATACACACTACCATTGCAAGACCTACAGAAAAGTCTGCAAAAAAATTCAGTTTCATTAAGCATAACTATTTGATATGGCAAACAGTTTTAAAAAAAAGTGCATTATTATCACAGATGCTAATTAAATCTAAGACCTACAAAGCTAGTAGTCATTCATTTAGAAACTTCATATTTGATCAACAAGAATGACCGGTCAAATCATTAGTGTTAGACCATCAACTAAAAGGCAAGATTTGCAGAAACACAACACCTTAACTGGGCAAAAATAAAGTTACAGCAATGCCCAGAGAAACCACAGACGTAAAAGGGAAGAAGCTCCATTTGCAGGCTCCTTACTACTCAGAATTAATCAAAGCAAAACAGTCATCCTTGTGATAATCCCCTTTAGTGCTTCACAGTTTATGCAATAGTCAATTACTAAAGAGGATGAAAGAACAATCTTTGCAAATAGGTCACTGTCTATATTTATAATGATTAAAAGCAGCCTGCTGCTAGAACTATCTTTTTAATAAGCATAAAACAGTAACATTAAGTGAGTGCAAATATTTTCAGGTTTTATATACTCCATGTCTTTCACCACAGAAGAGAGCACTTATCCTCACCAGAAAGAATATTTCAGGTCAGCTATGAAATAGGTATCCAATACCTGTCTGTTAACTATTTTCTCTCTCCTGCAGCACCACTCTTAGATTCTCATGTGAGAGGAGGGGACCACACCCTTCTCTCCCCTCCTGGCATGACTACCAAACTTATCCAGCTCCCTCTGCACATCTTCTCTCAAAAAAAAAATCAAAAGACTTTTACCTCCAAGCACTGCCCACAGTTCCTTTTCAAGCCCATTTTTATTTTCTCCTAGCTTTGCTTCAACTCCTTTTCCCCTGAGGAATTAGGAATGCCTCATTATAGAATCAAATGCCTCAAACAGAATTTCTCCAGGACGAATTACTCCAGATTTCCTACTGCCCTAACCTCACAGATGCTTCACAAGTAGTGCCATCCTCAGCTGCAGAACTCTTCTCTCATTCTGTCCTAATATTAGCCTCTGAAGACCATTTTCTGCCCTTCTGACATCTGGCACCACATAATTATCTCCACCTCTCCTAAAATTCAAGTCCACAAGCAATCATGAGATTCTGAGGGCAGAATGCTTTATGCACTAGAGTTGCACACAGCTCTTGGCATTTCTCTGTATAGAAGGACATGAGTGCTCATACCCACTTCTGTTCTCTTGACTAGGTCATTTGCTCCTATCTTCCATCAGCAAATTCTTTTGCTCTCCCACGGTCACCTCTCTACTCTTCATTTCATGCAAGATTTCAGCTGCTAGAAAAACCCGTTTCTTTGTGCAGTACATTGGAGAAAATGGGTCCTTCAGCATTTCCACAGCCAACAAATCTCTGAGCTGGAGATTGTCCAGCTACAGAAGCTGCACTTTAATCCTAGAAAAGATTTGTAAAATAATCTTCAGAGAATAACAACTGTTTCTTAGGATCATCTTCTCATAATACAAGCACTCCTTTGCATCTCATACATTTGTACGCAGGATACCAATAAACACCACTAAAGGTTGGGCTAAACGTCAATATTATCCTCTCAGACTAAGCCACTCCTGAGTTTCACAGCTGTCTGGACGCAGAGCCACAGAGCTCATTCAATTTAAGGTTTTCTTCTCCAAAAGAGCACAAACGCAAAACATAGGTTCCTTAACTCTCCATCTGCCCCTGTATCTGCTCTGTGCTGGCATCACCACTGTCTATGAACCATGCATTATGTGCGGATAAAATTTTCTGCCTACACAAAGATATTAAGGTCATCTAAGCATCCACTCCTACAAACCTAAGACAAAATGCTATTGAAATTTCACTGTAATTTGCCTTCCTTTTTTTTTTAAAAAAAAAAAACACAGACTGCATGAAACTGAACTCTTCAACAGGCGGGACAGACAGAGGTCCACAGTCTGCTTGTCCGGTAGAGGGAAAGTTGTGTTTGTGCGCAAACGCCTGGAACTTGATGTTCTCACAACAGACTAAGAGGAATAAAAACAGCTTTCTAAGGCATTAATTTCTGCACAGCTGATTTCTGCTAAACAATGCTCATTATTGAAAGAATTATAAAAAAACACGGGGCTGTTCCAGTGGAGAAAGCTGGTACTCATAATATCTAGACTGAGCTAACAGTGACATCAGTGCTGCTACTGCTTTAATCCCTGTGGCTCCTAAATGTCAAATATTGTAATGGTGTTTCAGGAAGCTGCGATTACACATGATGAAATTAAGTTACGCCAGAGTTTTAAAATAAAACAACTGTAAAACATATTGACCCCCAAAACCCTTATGGTTCAAGATTGTAAAAACAGCAATAGCTTTTAGTAAAATAGTAAAATAAGGCCATGCTTTCTCCACAGCCGAAATGTAAAATTTTTAGGAACCACATTTCTCAGATCTGAGAAAATTCTCATCTCTAGACCTTGTATATTAAGCACATATAATATATAATAAAATAATATAATACAGCAGAGTCTAATGTACTAGTGTATTGGTATCACACTAAATGTGATACCAATATTGACAAAGACTAAACTGCAAGTTGCATATTCATATTGTTTGTCAAGACATATTCATTCCATGTTAATTCCATCTCCTTTAAACGCAGAAGGTGATAGACACCTCAAGTTATATTCAAAACAGCAGAAGAAACAGACTTGACATGCAATAAAAAAGTAAGTACAGTAAAGTTCTTAAAATAGGATATTAAGGAATGTTCAAAAAAAACATATAAAAAGATTTGTTAATTTAGCAAATTGTTACTATGACAGCAGTTGGGCTATTGGACATGCTTCTAAAGCAAACATCAAAAGTTTTAAGTGACAAGATAACATAAGGGGCCCAAAAACTATAGCTGCACACACACACACACACACACATATATATATATCTGTATGTACACACACATCAGTCACTCAAGAACAACTCTAGCTCTACAATAGAATTAACTTCCCACAACTGACCTGATGATCTATGTCACATTGCTACTCCACTTATGTACTGGGGAGGAGGGAGAGAAACGATTCAGAAAGTAATTTAAAATAATCAATCATTTTACTAAATGAAAAGGACATCACTGCTCAGTTTTAGCCTAAGGAGGGAGGATATCGTTCCTGAGATTCTTCCATACTAATTAATGAAAACTCTCATGTTTGGAGTTTTATCCAGAGTAAAGTTGTGGGAAACAGAATTTGCAAGACTGATTCATTACAATAAAAGTCTACAAATAAAACAAAACTGGAAATTAAAACACATAAAAAAACTACTTTTTTAAAATTACTTAATTCACCAATACTTCACCAAAGTCACAGTTTAATTCATCAAACTTGCAGCTCAGAGGACGATCATGACATACTTAGAAAAAGCTCACTATTGTAACTAGTAACCTTTATATTCCTCTAATTTCAAAGTTCAACAAGTCTAGAACCAAGATGTTTACAGCAGTAGACTCCCTGACTCTGCATTTGGGTTGTAGAGTGATCCTCTCCCAATGTCACCTCAAAATAATCTTAATAAAGAAAAATGTTAACAGAAATACTCACATAGCACTAAAGCACAGGATAATGTATATCAAGTTAATTATAACATTTCTGCAAGCAATAGATGCATGTCAACACTACAAATTTGAATAATCACAAGAGAAAACTTTTTACTTGAACATGCTTCTTAAAAATTACTTACTAAGAAGAAAACTCAAAACAGCAGGAAAACAATTACAGTAGAACTCAAAAGGAAAAAAGAGAATTCCACAGACTTGGAAAGAGAATTATTGAACTTACCTGCACTTGCTCTGTGGAGCTACTGCTGAGTTCATCCCCAGATTCAGAATCCTGATGGATTTTTTCTGAGCCTTCTCCTGCTGAATCACAAGACTGTTCATGCAAGAAGCTGGTTTTCTCTATTTCCAAGAACTCTGGACAAGGGAAATGGCCCACAGAGAGGGCTCTATACTGATTGGAAATCTTGGGAGACTGCAAATCATTGTTAAATTTACCATTGTTTTGGGTAAGGTCCAGATTCAAACCAAGAGTTTGACTGGGGCTATTATTTGGTCCCAGATTTTGATTGGCATCTCGAACCAAGCAAGACACTTGAACTGGAGAAGATTTCCCAAAACTGGAAAGCTCTGGTAACTTATTCACATTTTCTGTTGATCTCTGTAATCCATGTGTCAGCTTCAACGTGCTGTTTGGCAGTATACCTGCTGGCTTAATAGGGGGCATCAGTGCTTTTCGTGGAATTTCCTTGACGTACTGTGCTGGCACATAAAAAGGTTTGGAATTCTCATCCCTTTTGACTTGCCACCAATCATCGTTAGTCTTTTTCACCAAGATGTATTTCTCCCCTTGTTTAATCACAATTTTCTTGTCCTTGGCCTCATATTCATAGTCATACTCCACTTCAATGTACAGTTGTCCTGGAAGTATCTTCAGGCCCTTGTCAGCCATTTCTGCTTGAAAGATTTCACCTTTTTAGGCAAAAAGGAAGCCGCATTCTGTTCGCAACGTATTTTGTCCTGGCTTTCAATCAGAGCTGAAAGAGAGAGAGATATACATGCAATGAAGTAAATATCTGAGAACACTTTAGAGGAAAATGATTTCAAAAGTATTATTATATATTCAATTTATAATGACCTCAGACTAATAAATCAATGAAGAATTGAAAGATTTTCAGAGACCTTTTTCAGTCATGAAGCAGGAAGCCAGCAGTGAAACTTGGTAACAAATTTAACCCTCATACATACAAACTTCTTGCTATCTCCCAGTTACCCATTAAGCCTATTGCTTTTGTAAAAGTAAAGCTGACTGTGTTTGGGGCTTGGGGGAGGGCAAGAGGCAGCAATGAGTTGATCTCTTGCTTACATAGACACTTAATTCTGACACCGTCCTTAAAATTGGTATAAAATTGCTTGTTATTTATTTACATTGCTAGCATAACTGCTATTTAAGTGAATTCTATCTATAACCATATATAAAAAAATAGTTAAGAGTTTCCAAGATGCTTTGGTTTCAGTGGTCTACCTGCTACCATTTACCACTTTTAAAGATGCTTACCAATGAAAACCCAAACTAACCAAAGCTACAAGAGCTTAAAAACAAACAAGCTTAAAATACTTTAAAACCAAATTAAAACATAACAGAACAGGTGTAAGAAACAAAAAGTCAATAAACAGATTGAAAGGATAAGCAAACATCTTGGAAAGGACTTGTAGCGTTTCAGAGTCCAGATAACTTTGTTTCCTGTCTATGCACTCCAAGTGTTCCCAGTTCGATTGCACAGTATCAAAGGCACAATTCATGAGTTGGTAAGCACCAATCCTAACAACCCGCACAAACACTATGTAGCAAGTCAATAGTTAAGTCTGGTTTCTGACTCCAAAAAAATGAAACGTATAAGCAGAGTGGAAGATTCTTAGAATTCTGCCAAAATTTACATCTAGAAACGCTTTCGTAGCTAATTTTAGGAAGACAAACACATGTAAAAGGAGTGTGTTTTTTGCCATGAATAAGGCAAATCATACAGAAACCTGCACTTCTGCAAGTTCAGACTTTAAGACAAGATCTGCAGAGTTTACCCTGCAAAACAGCGGAACTAATGCGAGCCCATGCAGCGCCGAGATGCAGTGGGAACTCGGCTCCCACACTAGGGCCTAACTGCAAAAATGGTCACTTGTTGCAGCTAATGTGATAAAAAGGACTTCTACGGAGAACTTGAGCAGAAATCCCTTTTTGAAACATTTACTCCATTTTTCTTTCACTGCTTCTGCTATCTGGTCTGATTCTTAAATGCATTCCCATACTCACTAAGTAAAGAAAAAAACCAAAACTGAGAAGCTCAAGAACACAGCCTGTGAAGAATCCTGAGTTTGCACAGCCTTCACCCTCCTCCCACCCAGTCCCTCTGGTTTTACATCCGGGCAGTTATTTCCTACTTTAAAGCTCTAGCTGTTTACAAGTCTCCAGGTGGAACCACGCCATCAGACTGACAGCTCCACTGGAGGCCTCAGCACAAAGAAAAGGTGCTTCCAAATCCAAACAAAGCTGCCAGCCACAGAAGCAAAAGAAAACAAAACAGTAGGAAAAAAACACTAGGATCATCCATTTTCCTCTCTCTGCATAAAGCTAGACATTGAAATATGCAGCTTTATAGTCTACTTAAAGTATTAGTAAAAAATATCTAGCCTACCTGCTGTTCTGCATAGATCTACAGTTGTTTAGCAACTGTAACACAAGGCAAACAAATCGTCATCATTCTCACTCTTATCCTAGAACAGCTTGGAGGCTGCCTCATTCAAATGCTATTTTTTTCTTTACACTAAACCTGACTCATCCCAACACTTCTTCAAAACTGTTACTAATCCATTTCACAGCCTCAAGGTCATACGCCAGAAAAACACAAGTGTTTGAGTTACGGTCTAACATGAAGCTCTGCTGTGTCTGAAATGAAAAGGTAAAAGGACTCACGCACAGCTTTCTGGTGGTCCATACGGAAACCAGACAGAAAAAAACATGAGCTTATGTTTTCCTCATAGGGCTACCAGGGATTTAAAAGCTTGGATATTTTTCATTAGCCTTTAGTTTACTTCATTTATCTATTCAGGGAGGGAAGGAGGGGAAAAAAAGAAAAAAAAAAACAATAATTATATATAATTATATACACAGACATACATATTTCATGTTGTTTCAAGATAGGCTCGATACTTAGCAAGTTTCCTTAGTATCAGCTTAACCCCACAGGTCTACAAACTACCACCCTGGTCTTAATTCCACAGACTCAGAGCGCAAGTTGTTTTTTTTTTTTCCCCTTCTGCCACAGAGGCCAGACTTCCCACATGGAGTATTGACCCACGGAGCTGATTAATTAGCTGATACCCGATTAAGAGAGTCATAATTATGAACACACCCACTAAGACACAAGAAAACTTTTCATGAAGAGCAAACCAAAGATCAGATCCGAGCAACACGTGCCTTCTGCTCCAGCACTCCAGGTAGCTCCCTCACGGTAGAGGACGTCCCTGCACGGAAACACATTCCACCGTTCCAGAGGAGCGTGCAGCAGGAAGACCAGCCTGAGATTGCCACACGCAGCACGGGCTGCTCGTCAGCGAGCTGGGAAAGCGGCCACAAGCCAGCGCTCGACGCGCTCCCAAGCTAGGGAAACTGCTCGGAGATCCTTCACCAGGCACTCGGGCATGGATTTCTTGAGGCTCCAATTTCCGATGGGAACGGTTCCCAACTCTTACTCAGCTTAGCTGCAGCAGGGCTGGCAACGCGCGGTGTTTACAGAGGTCGGCTCCTCCCTGTCCTCTGCCAGCGCTACCTGGAGGCTGTTCCAGGCAGGGCTCCGAGTGGGGCCTGCTCCGGCACCACGCAACACCTTCCCAGGAGCGTCGCCTCCTGCTCTGGCTCCCGCTGGAGATCCGTGGGAATTAAAGGCCTTTCACAAAGAGGGAGCAAGGGTAAAGCTGTTTTGCATGGTCGTGCTGGACTGCAGCAAGATTTTATGCATTTCTAAACAAACTGGGGTCTTTTCTAGTCGATCCTGAATTGCTGCAGTAACATCTCCAAACACTTCCAGCCTGGCTTCACATATCTTCATATTTGTACAGAAAAGGCCTTTCTAAGTCTGACATAACCACACAGTAACATATTCACTCCTTTAAAGTACTCTAACCGATCCTAGCTGTACTGCAGAAAAATACTCAGTAAATTGATTCTGAAGTCCATCCAGATGGTCTTGAAAGCAATAAGGTCGTACACATACACTTATAATATGTGTTTTCTACACATGCCTAACTTCAGCGTGCTCCTACAGCTCAGGCCAAAACAAAACAAGCAGCAAGGCAAGCTCAGCACGTACACAGCAGATGTTGCATACCTCTCTTTTGAAGTTATCATACACATAAGATTTTTTTTTCTGATCTTCTAGAACCAGATTATTAAAACTTTGCAGCATGCCAGGAAGTCTTTTACTATTCTTTTTTTTCCTCTCTCAGAAAAACCTTAATCGCCTCAGCTATGGAATTTTTATTTGCCTTGCAATACATGCGATGAAATCCTCTCTTTTTCTTTTCCTTCTTTTTTTTTTTTAATTTAACTGATCTCCTTGAAGTTCTTCCTGTGACCTTGTTCATGGTGTCCTACAAAGCAGCAACACTTGACTTGTACAATCTTTTTCCATTTTCAGCATCAAACTTCATCCATTACTGAAATGATCCCTTCTGTGATGCTGATACAGAAATAAACTCAATTACCATTGCTAAATTAGGATGAATTCTTAACAATTCAGGTCACACACTGACTACAGAGGACAAAACTCTGATTCTAGTCAGCTGCAATTGCTCAGTAGTTCAAGGAGACACTGCAAACCCATTTCTTTGGGGATTAATCCCTCAAGATTTGGTCCCAAATTAATCCTGGCTTTCTGCCCAGACTCAACCCTATTTGTTATACCCATCTTCCAAACGGGCACGGCTCTTTACGAAGCAGAACTAACTTTTCAGCCACATTTCTGCTCTCTGGGCGAGACCCAGCCCTCGCTGCGCTGCGATCTGCGCGAAGCAGCATCCGCAGGGCGCAGGTTTCCATCGTGCCAGCTCGGGGGGGAATCTCGTAACCCCCTGATCCACGTGGAAACCCACTCGCGCTCAGCACAGCCAGGGTCTTCGTGCACCGAAACCGCGCAGGCGGCACCGACTGGGGGGTTCCACAGCGATCATTCGCAAGCAAAAATCATTTATATACATATATAAAAAAGTCATTTATATATTATAAAAAAAAAGGCGGACACAAACAAACCACAAACCTCCGAAAACCAGACAAATCCCCTGCGCTTTTTTCCTGGGAAAGGGGCACTCCCGAGACGAAGGGCCGCTCCAAACCCCGCTTTCCCGCAGCGCCCTAAGGCCCCCGGGCGCGCTCAGCCCCCCCGAACGACCGCCCGCCCCCCGCGGCCCCGAACCGCGACGCGCTCGAGCGCGCTCTCGCCCTCCCGCCGGGCTGC
>JAWLRI010000951.1:139375-162055 GCA_034781795.1 Crypturellus tataupa | reverse complement strand
CGCACCGAACCGGGCCGGACCGGACCGGACCGGGCCGAGCCGAGCCGAGCCGAACCGGGCCGGACCGAACCGAACCGAACCGGGCCGGCCTGGCTGGGCTCACGTCGCCTCGCCCCGCCGGCCCCCGCGTCCCTGCCGCCCCCTGGGGCGGTTGGCGGTGCAGGCAGCATAAACCTGGAAAGTCGCTCTGTTTTCCATCCATGCTTTTTTTTTTTTTTTTTTTTTTCTGTTTGTAAACACACACGTATAAAGACACGGAGTAACAAGCTCCAAGGCTGACTTCACGTTTTTTGCCCCGTAGTTTTCTATCTGTATACCCAGTTCATCCGTAAGAAACAACACACGTGGGTCCCTCTCACTGCGCTCACCCCTGTGCCTGAGTCGCACATACATATTTCTATAACTCACATACATTTCTTTCCATAATTCGCATACATTTATATAACTTACATATTTCTGTAGCTCACGTACTGAATGTGCTGACTCTGTCTTGGCAGGCTGGTTCCACACTGAGTTTCAGTGTTTCATTCGAGTGTCCCTGTCCTGTCACTTCGCATCCTTCAAAACCGTTGCCCAATTCCAGCTGTGTTTGCCGAAAGGGGATTGTCTTCAAAGACAATCCAGCTCCTGCAAGACTGGGGAGAACCGGCAGCCCTGGGGGGAGCGAGAGGAGCCGCATAAGACAGTGACATTATAAATGGCACTAATCGTGGAGAAAACATTGACCCAGAGCTTGCAATCTTTCATAAACATGAATCCATGGGAAACAAATTTCACCACTGTGAAAATGCAGGCTTGGAAAACTGAATTTTTGGCATCTGAACTGTGCAAGGCAAAGATACTTGTTCACCTTAGCTTCAAAATTTAGAAACACTAGGTTCATATGTATAAAAACCTGAGTCCGTTATACTGGAAGGGCAACATCCCGTTTTAATTTTTGGCGGTTGGTTTCGCATACGAGCGAGTTCCCTAATTCCGGCCTCTGGGAGCCGAGCGGCCCGTTCCTGCGCTCCGCAGCAGCCGCGATGCCGCTGAGCGTGACACTCTGACTCACCGGCAGCGCACTCCTACGCTGCGCTGCCATCCTGCTACTCATAACGCCAGAACTCATGTTAGGTAACTAATAGAAATGAGCTGCCTAAACTGGGATCATCATTAAGTCCAGGTTGTTGACTCATTGCTTAACTCTTTACCAAACAGACTAATCTCATTATGAGCTGTGTGGATTCTCTCCTTTGGAAGAGATTGAAAAAGCAAACTCCAAAAGCCTCTCGCCACTAGCAGGCCGATGCTGCAAGTATCCACCTAGCTCATTTTGCTTTCCACTTTGTTTTTCATTTTTCATTCCCTTTTTTAGTTTATTTTTTAATCTAGGTAGTAAAATGCATTAGAGAAACCATTCTGATTTCAGAGAGAGCATTCCATTTAATTAAGCAAACAAACAAACAGAAAATACCCTAGCTTCAAGTATGACTTAAAAGTTTATTTTTTCACAAAAATGGTTCCATTTGCCTGATACAAGGTACATCTCCTGGGGCATCTCCCATCTACTCTGCTCCTACTCTCAATTTCTGACAGGCTTCTAGCCTCTCACCTGTATCCAAAAATAGTTCCACCGCCTACACACACAGATACAATTCCTCCTGTCTGTTCTTTCTTTAACGACTACAATAGCACTTTTTTCAACAAAGTGCAGATACTGTGGGGTTATTTTTGTGTGAACTTGTCAATTTATTCCCCATCTCCTGACTCAACTAGCAGATGAGCCATTTTTATTTATGTAACTGTGCATTATAACTGAAATCAAGTGAGAAGGGAACCAAACAAAGAATATAAAAAAGGAACCCAGATTTCTCCGAAGTTCAGCAAAGGGCTTGTTCCACCATTGCCAAGCAAAGGAATGTTCTGTGCCTTAAGGAGGAATGGTTGATCAGAAGTGCACAGATGTTTGTTTTACCATGAAAAATTAAAGGCAATTTGTCTTCCATCTTTCCATCAGACCTTTTTTTTTTTTTTTTTTTGCGTCATGTGAATTAGCATTGACTGTGGCTATCACATACACTTTTACCTTGTTCTGTTCATTTGCCATATGGGTTCCATGATGTTCAATATTTCTATGTTTTTCTGAGTTCATCCAGTAGAAAATGCCACAAAACCTCAGATCTAATTATAATGCATGTAGCAGTCTCAGCTTCAGACTAAAGACCAGTTCTGTCTATCTGATTGTCAGCCTCAAAGTAATACTTGGTTCTTGCCAAAGAGAAGCTCATCAATTACCTGTTAAGTGAAATTGTGCATTTCTTTTCTCTTTTTGAGCATAGTACTCTAAGATGTATCACTTCTCTGTTGAAAATGAAAGTATTTCGCTGAGTCGCAACACAAAATTTAAAATAGGGAAAGGTACCCAGCGCTTTCCTGATAGAATCACTCAAGCAAATAATAGGTGAAGGAGGAAATTTCTTTGCACAACCTTGACGTTAAGACCTTCCCTTAGCACAGAAATACAAAACTGAAAGTTTGTCAAACCAGTCAGCTCTGCACAACTAGTTTTGTCTTGATTTAGGCAATGGCTTCTTCTAGCATACAAAACATACGAATGCACAATTAATCCTTTAAGTCTCTTTCCTGGAGTAAATCTATAATAAAAAAGGTATTGACATTCAAAAGATTACAATGTAAATGTCCCTTTATATCCTGGAGAATTAAGGAATTTGCCAGTCTATGTAGTTCCTAAATAGCTTTTTTTTTTTCTAAAGAAGGAATAATTATGTTTTTGAATTACAGATAAGCAGAAACAGAAGAAATACAAAGATACTACATATCTGTGCAAAAGGAATAAAATTAAGCCTTTTGTGTTAAATGAAATTCTATTCACATTCAAAGTCCTTTTTTAATAATGCACAAAATTTAGAGTTCAAGGAACGTGAGGTTGTTCCCGGTTCCCCAAATCCCTCATTTCAGAATTCTCTCCAGCGCAAGGGCTCAGGGTGGCAGAGCTAGCAATGTGCTCACTTCTGGGCCAGGCGTTTTGGAGGCAGATCTGAAACCAGGGTTTCAACACCGTGCTGAGCTTTGCTAATCCCATACCCCATCAGAGGGTTCGCAAGGCTCCATGAAGGTCCCATGGGCTGTCAATGCAACGTTGCCCGAGGTTGTTCTCCATTTCCGAGAAACAGCAGAAATATATCTGGTAGATAGAATTAACAGGCATAACTGGAAGATGGAGGAGAGACTCATCTTGCCTGGGTTTGGGTGTCCTTTAGGATGTATCTATCTCATCCAAGCTGGATGTCTAAGTCCCTTTATAAACCATGGCAACCTGTTCACTACACTCAAAGGAGGCCCTTCAAGCAGGTGCCTACCTGTGGTCCGAGCGGGTGCACTCTAGATGCTCTCAGTGTAGTTAGCAGTGGAAAATGCTGCCGTGGGTATTGGTGAATGCCATAAGTTTGCGTTATTAAAGACAATCAGACCAATTCATGAGAGACTTGAGTGAGGGCTGTGAACCACAAAGATACTTCGAGCTCAGTGAAAGCTGCAGATCAGTGAGGCCTGGGGGAATATGCTGTAGAAGAGTCCCTGTATTCTTTGCCTGATCCTATACCCCGTTCTTACACCCTTAGCTTAGTTATAGTTTTGAGGGTGAAAGGGCTCAGCGGGCAGATGTTGCCTCAGGGCCAGAGCGCAGCCCTCGACTGTTTCATTTCCTGGTACAGAGACACATCCGTAGGGCCCAGGGCTGTAGATGTTACTGGACAAGATGCTGTGGAGAGCAGAATGGCTCTCCTATTCTCACTGGAAATAGATGTGAGCTGGAAATTAGGAGACGCTTTCTAAACATCACAGACACAGGAATTGAAATTGCTGTTGCTGATGATGACAAGGGGAAAAAAAATCTATCTAGTTGTAACATTCAGCGTATCAGCCTGTGAAAGAAACTATTTGACATGGTCGTTTGAAATAGTTAAGCGGTGCACATCATGTCCTGGGGGGCTCCTAGCCAGATTCTTTCTCCTGTTTTTAGCTGAATACAGCAAGGATACAGAGGGGTTTCAGTGTCTCTCTGTAGATATGTAAGACGATAAACTGAAAGGGAAAAAAAAACCATGGCAACATTTTTTATATTGAAGCAAAATGGATGTAGGTTGACCTTTAATTAATAAGTAAATAAATAATAATGATGATAGTTCCTTACTATCAGGAGGGTGCAGATTTTAAATGGTCTTCAGTAGGAGCACTGCGATTGGGGAAAAAAGTAAACCCCTACCAAGATGCAATTGTATACATCAGAGAATGTATATAGTGCCCTGGTTGCATGTGTCCCCAGATGAGTGAGCCGAGTTCGCCGCGGCTCTTCCCATACACTGGAATTGCAGAGGCCCCAGGCTGTTCTCCCGCAGCCAGGCCGGCTGGCTCAGGAACGGGCCCTGGATGCAGTGGCAAAGCTGCTGTCCCTCAGGCTGCAGTCACGGGTCGCAGGAGCCACACGGGCCACAGCCAGGCAGCCTCGGAGCAAAGCGGCAGCCAGGGCGGCTCCGCAGCTGAACCCTGCCGGCGATCAAGTTCCAGTGCCCGTGGCCACGTTTCATTTACTAGTATAGATGTCACCTTTTACTCTGGCTTCTCCAGTTCCTTTGGTCCCTTACAGCCTCCGCTTTATCTCCTGCCTGTTTAATTCTCTATTTGGTAAAAGATAAGCCCAGCTTTCTGTGCCAACACACACAGAAAGAGGCAGGTACCAGGTTATGACATTTCCATAACATTTCCATTTGTTTCTTTTGATTTCTTGTTTTGCTTCTGACAAAAAAAAAAAAAAAAAAAAAAGTTATTTTCAGTCTCTGAGTGGGCTGGTATGAAGGAAACTATGTGCTGGCTCCAAGTCCTTAGTTATTTCAGCATTTCACAGCCATTCCCGAGGAGTCGCCAGCATCCAGGCACAAACCCTTTCAACTCCATCGCTCCTTCCTCAAATAGAGATTATCACCAGGAATCCGAGTCCTTGTTTTGTCTTGTGCTTGCTGTGCTGCAAGTTTCTCTGCTGATTTTTCTTGCTGTTTATGTCTGTCCATTTGTTTTCCACTGGAAATGGAAAAGAAACCATTGCAACATATCTCATTGCTCTGAGGCTGTAGTAGCCGAAGTGATGCAGCCAGCGCTGCCCTTGGCTCTGTTGTCTCCTCTGCTTCTAGCCAACAGTGAGTCATTCTGGTTTTTCACTAGAGAGCGAACCATGAAAGAAATTCATCAAAAGAGATTGCCTGGGCTTTAGCTTTTATTATTATTATTATAAATAATAAATGTGATTTGTCATTAGAAAGAATGGAGTATAGTGTCATAGCAGTGCTGGTTTTGAGCCCTAAGCTGATGAGTAAGATGTGTGGGCTAGATCACAGCTTTGTGGGTGCTGTGGTGCATAAAAGAGGGGAAAAGAAAGACTTTCTCCTTGCCAGAGCCCTTTCCAGAGCCTTCTCCCCCAGCCTCAGGGCCTCTCGGTGCCGTGCAGGCTGTAAGGGCCAGGCTCTGCTGAGTGGGGCTGGCACAGCATGAGAGGCACAAATTCCATATAACACAACTGTTATTAAATGTCCAGGTTCACTCATTATCAAAGTCACGGATTTGTGTAATTGTAAACTTCATTTTTGAATTTTTTGAAATTTTTAATAATTGCTAAACTTTTTAGTGCAAAAATTAATGGCAAATATTCTTTAGCATTTTAGATAGGGAAAGAGGCTCATGCCTGCTTTGAACCCAATGAAATACAAAAAAAAAGTCAAAAATATGTTAATTTTTAGCTGTTTCTAATTAGTTCAGTCCCTAATTAGAAAGTCTGGAAGCACTGTGCATACTAGGTCATGACTTGAGCAAGGCTTCGTGTGCGAGCTCCATGCCCTGCTTTCCATTGCAAGGTGAGGATCCCTTCCTGCGGGGCGGCGGGACAGGTGCCTTATGACAGAGCCGTGCGGCGCCGGTGACGGTTTCGATCGTGACGACACCGTGTCCTACATGGGAGGAGTCCCAGGGCTGTAGAGAGCAGCTGAGCCAAGATAAAAGCTGTTAACACCAACCAAGTTTTCATTACAAGGAAGTAACAGCTGTAAGTATGTAAAATGCAATTGATAAACAAATACGTAGAAGGTGCTTCCAGTTACGAAATAAGAACTGCACCTTAGGGATGAATAAACTCTAGTAAAGCCAGGGAGAGGTGTTCGCTGGTTAGGATTTTATTCTCGCTTTGTTTACAGTTAATGAAAAGGGGGAGAAGGTTGTTAAGCTTCCTGCCAAGGCAAGAAAAGGAAGGGGGGAAAGAAAACTAAAAACAAAACTAGCTTTTAATCTAGGTCAAAACAAATTCAACTGTGAATGTTTCTATGCCAAAACAAAGACCTTGTAGTTTAATTGAAATGAAGCAGAAACAGGATTTTAAAGTCTGTTTACCACCTCTGTCAGATTAGCATCCTGACCATGAGACCATCATTTTAAAGTGGCCACCTTCACTCACTCTGCTCAGCCCCCTTTTGGTTTGTCAAAATTATATGAAGTCATTCAAACACTCAAATGCTTCTTAGCTTCAAATCCCCGGCTGTGATGGATGATATCTGAAGCTCAGTTCCTCTGGCAGTGAACATTTAATTATTAATGCAGAGTGAAACAGCAGCCAGAGGAGAGACTGTGGGCACCCCCAGATATTTAATGGTGTGATGGTTAGTGTGTGAAGTACTGAGAAGGAGGTGATGTGACTTGAGTCCCTAAGTGGACACTGAACCTGTCCTTCACCTTTAGAGTGAGTCTTAAAAGAGAGACCAGCCCCTCCCCATGGTTTACAAATGCTTTGGGAATGAATGAAACCATGTTTTTGGTGATTTTACTATTAATTGAGAGAATCCTCCATACTTGTTTATTACTTGTTTAATGGAAAGAGTTTAAGGGCATTAGTAACCTCATGTCATCACTAGTGAAACCCAATATTTACAGGCGTAAAGATGAAGCCCAGGACAGTCTGTTCTGAGTGGGTCTCTGCAGCTGCCACTGGTCACCTCCCTGTGTCACCTTTTCTTAACTAAGAGCTGGCAACCTTGACCACATGCTCCATCCATGCCACAAACAGGATGTCTCTTTAGGTGCTGAACATGCAACAGGTCAAAAATAATCATGAAACAAGTTGTTGCTGTGGGTTCCTAGAAGCTGTCATGTCAACAATAATCAAAACAGGTCTGTTAGCACAGCGGGAGATGGGGGAAATAACACAAATTACTATATTTTAGCAGATTCAGGCCTTCAGCTATTGCCTTTTCAATTACCTAATTCTTAAGATCTGAGTCACATCACCACCAAAACCAATTATTTTGCTCAGCCCTTTCATGCGATTGTTGTGAGTAGGTAAAGCCAAAGCAATAAGGGAAGAATTGTCTTTTCTTATAGGATTATCTCAGTATTATTCCACGTGTTGTTGTTGTTGTTCTGATTTTTTTTTTTTGAGTAAGAATTACCCTTTTTTTCTTACTGCTTTATTTTGCCTATTTTTTCAGAGACTGAAAAAAAAAAATAAAATGCTTTGTTTTATGGGAGAGGCCAGTACAAGAAAGCATGAGAAAAAGAAATAGAACATCATGGTAAAGCGAGAGCAGATCAGGAGTTTCATGATTACTCTGCCTCATAAGCAGCAAAGAAAAAAAGAGGGGGAGAGGGGCATTCAGTGATACAGAAATCTTACAAATTTGAAACTGAGAAACACAGCTTGAACTCCTTGCCAAAATCTTTCAGCGATCTCAAGAGGAAAAAACAAGAGGAGCTTTGGACAGATAGCCCTGCAATAACAGTGGTTATAAACTCTCAGGTTTTACCACATAAACCACGCAATAGAGCTTCCCCCTGGTGAAAAGAAACCCAGGGCAGGTTGTCTTATTTACTACTCCTTCAAAACAGCTTAAAATGTTTGGCTTTTAGAGAAGGGATATTGGTGCAGATGGATCCAGATCTGCCATTACGGGACTGTATTTATGTGCATTTCTGTAATCCTCCAGATAATTTTGAGGCTCTTGACAACTGTTTGACATCTTGACAAGTGCCGGGAATGGGTTTATCACATAAAATTGCCACTTCTAGTCACCTACATGCCTGATTCCTGAGGAATCATCATGCATGAATTTGATGTTAGTTGACCCGTGCTGTTCCCCTGGGTTTTGTTGTTTTTTTTTCTGTAAGAACGTGAGAAAGTTGAGTGCGACAACGGCCCACTTTCCCCCCGACCCAATGGCTTGCGAAGTGAACAGGATGGTGAGCAAGAAACGAGAAGACAGAGATGCCTCTGTGATATTATCAGGAGCTACGAAACAGTCATTCCCGGACAGTCCCAGAAGTGTTCCCTAGTCTTCTTGAAGCTGCACCTCCTGCAGCCGCCGCTGTTGCCTGCAGCGTCACGGGCTCTAGTGCTTTCCGGGTCACGCTCTGACGTCCCTTGTGTGACCGGCCACGTCACCGGGCAGACAGCACAGTAGCAGCCAGGGCACCTTGGCAATCCAAGGCACAGGCGGGTGAGCAAGGACACGCTTTGAAAAAGAGCTAAACTTCTAAAAGAAGCAAAGGGAATGTGTCTCTCTACTCTCTTTAGAATTCCTCCCACCCCCTCCAGCAATTAGAGAGGAATTATGCGCTCTCCCCTCCCCGTGTATGCACTTTCCCGGCGGCTGGATGCAAGTGATCTATAATTCATTGGCTGCCTCTCTCTTCTCTGCTCGTCCGTCCCTGGGCACTGGAGGGACTTGGGGCTGGAGGCGGCTGCCCCACGAGCGGGCGCAGGCCGTCCCGTGGCCCGCTCGCGCGCTGTGGGTTATTGCCACCTGCTGGAAAATGGGGCTGACTAACCGGGAGCCGTGTCCGGATTCCGGAAATACAGTCAGGGGCGCTGAAGCTGCCAACAGCGGGAACTAACCGGCTCGGGCACCGCTGCTGTAGGCTGGCGGCACCGCTGGGAACAGGCGGCCCTGGGTGCCGGGTGAGTCACGCAGCAAGGGCACTGCCACAGGCAGAGTTAGCACCGAGAGAGCGGGGCTGTTAACCAACCCGCAGGCCCTTTTTTTTTCTTTTCAAGTGCAGTTCTTTACATGTCATTTGGTTAGCTGTACGAAGAAACTTTCTTTTTTTTTCTCTCCCAATTGTTAATCCACAAAACAAGAAAAACTTATTTAAAACCCCTCTAAGCCACCAGATATTCTATAAAGAATAAGATCTTTCACATCTTAAAAAAAATAAAAAATCTTAAATCCCCTCATGAACTAGGAACACTCTCCAGTGTCAGGAGCTCCTGCACACAGGAGCAAACACCGCTCCCGGCTTCCTCCAGGCTCCGACACACCGTGACAAACCCTACAGAACATTATGTGATCCAGGCAGGTGACTACCAGCGCACACCTAAAAGAAACTTTTAGATTTTCATATTGTGTATCTTTTTGCTGAAGCTCAACTGATATCATTGTCAAATGAAAATTAATTAATCTCTTAATGTGAGATGAAATGACAGCTCCAATTTGCAGTGTTACTTCTTTTTTTTCTCACTGTATGTTACAGTCATTTAATTTCCCACAGAAAGACGTTTTTATAGAGATATGCAGATTGCTTTTTCGTGATTCTAGATCTTCATTTACTTTTTTTTCTTAATTGGTTTGTCAGATAGCAGAAGGCTATGGTAAGGTACGCAAGGAGGTAATTATCTTGACCAAGAGAAACAGAATTCAGACCGAGACTAATAAAATTACTGGATAAGCCCATGGTGTATCACAAAGGCCTAGTTCATATTATAGATGAGGAATCATTTCACAGTTTTATCTGTAAGATATACTATAGGCTTGTCCAGTAAGTAATGCTTCCTCTGGAATAATTTTTAATCAAAAGTTCACCTACTTAAATAGTCCCATTTTAGTTTCCTGAATGCTTGGCTTAGTGTCAGTGCTGAGAAATCTAGGGAATTGCTAGACCACAACCAGTGTTCAGATAAGCCTTCCAGGCTGAGGAAATCTGATGCTCATTTGTCTCCAGATAAATCACAGTATGACAGGCTGATCTGCTGGTTGCTATTTTGCTGTAAATTCTGCCTTTTTTATTATTCTGCAATTGCATAGCAAGAAGAAGACAAATGAGCTTGTTAAAATCAGTCCTCCCAAAAGCCGAAGCAGCCTCTGAGTTGTTCAAGATCTTGTTTTCCACCACTTAAAAGTGAAGGCTACTAAAACATTCCTATAAGTATAAATTGATTTTAATCCTTGCAAGCAGACACTGAAAACTGATTCTTGCAGGGGCTTGTGCAAGAGGTTGCAGGAACTTCTTAAACTGTGAATTTTGTCACATGCGTTTCACCTATGAATTTGTTCTTGTTAATTGACAGGACTAACATTCAGATTATTATTTTATTTTATTTTATTGTCCACCAGTGTGCTGGAGGCTTGTGCTTGTGCTATGGAGGGGAGTATATAATGAGAGCCAACAGTCAGTAAAGAATTCGGAACTGCAGCAGTCTGTACTGCTGTGCACTAGTGACAGCAGGTGTAATAGCGTAGAAGAGGGATCCCAGGCTGACAAGTCAGTACTGGATACAAGAGAGAAGTGGTACAGGGCAGGCGGAGATGCTGCGACCAAGAACCACATGACAAAGTGATCAGAGCTGCTGGGGGGACCTAGCTTCCCCATTCACCTTCCTTCCTTCCAGCAAATCTCCTGCTACAGAAACAACTAAAAGAACTGGGACTGAGTGGCAGCATCGGCCCTGCTCTGCTCGATTCAAGGGATGTTTTGCTGGAGTGTTTCACTGGCTTTTGGCAAGAATAAATCAAGTAATGCAGCGCAAACACAAAAAGTGTACCTATCAGGGGCTCATTTAGAGCTATGGGGTGTTTTTTTGGAGGAGAAATTATTGATTTTAGAAATGCTCTGGGGCAGGAGACAAGAGAGTGAAAGCAGCGCAGCTGATTCTTGCCGTTTTCTTTGTGTTTTGCTGGATGCAAACGGAGGCCGTCATGGAGAAGCGTTTGCAGCCCCGGGCTGCCCCTCTCTCCTTCCCCTGGGCAGAGGGTCCCATGCGCTGCCATTGGGGCAGGAGGCACTCCCTGCCCTGCAGCCCCGTGGGGTTAAGGTAGCAAAGGACCCTTCATAGATTTGTGTTTCAAAACCTGAAAGATTTTATATAGTGTGGTAGGGATTTTTCAGTCAAGCCTAATCCAGGCCAATGCCATGCTATAATCTCCTAATTGTGCAGCGGGATCAGGCTGCCTAATCCTTAATTAGATCTTTGCTTGGAAAAGGTTTTATCTCACTTGCATCATGAGCTCTGTGTGCCCAGGGAACGTCACAATTACTGGTTAATTGCTGGGCCTGGGTAGTTTCTTCAAGTCAAGAAGAAAATTCAAATGAAATTGTAATTTCTGTGCCAACCTGAGCCTGACATTTATCTGCCAAAGCTTTTCATGGTGATTGGCCCACTTTTCATTTCATTCATTTGTGAAATGAAGAGAAAAAATATGGAGAGAAAAACATCCATCACAGCAGAACATGATAGTTACCAATGTAAAGGTACATTCTGTACTTTAAAGGCGATGGTGCTAAATTATTTGACAACCTGAAACAATTTATCAAGGAAAGATATTGTTGGCTTAGTCTCTACACGCAGGTCCTCCTGCAGGTCCATGCTACAAGCCAAGGGGACTCCAGCACAAGCTGAATCGCCCCTGCCTTCGCTCAAGCTGCGTTACCTGACCATTCAGATACCCCAAGAACTTGTATTCACTAAAACTGAGAAAAACAAACACATGGAAGTCAGCATCCTCCTTGATTCCCAAACATTCCACAGTACTCCTCTAGCTGCCGTGTAAGGAGCAGGGAATAGAGGCATCATGAGCAGCTGGGCAGTGTTCTCCTGCACGATGCTTTTGCAATGGAAAATATTATTGGTAGATGGGTCACACACTTAGTCATGGCACAAACAGCTCAGCTATGAGATAGATGCTCTGGATGTGTGAAAATGAAGATAGCAAAACTATGAGTAAACAGCACATAACTCCATGGTTTCAGTTAGCCCTAATAGCGAGGCAGCAGGTAAAAGCTGCTAGATTTTGTAAAATGGCTTATTTGACTCAACCATGAGGAGAAGATGCTGCTGTGCAGATCTCATGCTTCAAAACCGCCTGGCATGACAGGCATCGGAACACAAGCTGTTCTTCTTGCTTGGTGCTTGATGGACGGGTGAGGAGAGCTCGTCCCAGGCTGCTGTCAGCAGGACACCCTCCTGAGTCACATAAGTGCTGTATTAATCTGTCCTGCCAGGGACTGCAGCGGAGGGAAGCGGTGCTGTCGCTGTCGCCGGGCCCTCGCACAAGTCAGCGGGTTAGAGCCCTGCGTCCTCCTCTTCTCCACTGTCTCCATAGAGGAAGGAGGGCAGGTTGCAAAAGAACTCCTGAGAGATGAAAACAGCCCTGCTGTTGGGAGGAATGGATTGATAGCAGAAAAGGTTAATTGCTCAGGGACAATTTCTACAAGATGAGTGGCATTTTTGGCATATCAAGTGCCCTAAAATGTTGGAATTCTTATTTACCATCGGACTGCTGCCATTGATGACTGATACTTGGTATGTGAAAAAGGATTAATCATATATTTCAAGCCAGAAGTTGCAACTAATGACTATTATTCTGACAAGTGCTTCTGCACTTCCTTGTGTTCACACGTGTGGGATTGATGGGTATTAGTCAGATATTTGATCTGTCAAAGTTAGTCATTCAGGTATAAAATTACAGCAAATCTTAAGTAGAAGTAGTGTCACCAAGAAGGCCAAGGGTCAACAGGAGGTACCATCCCATGTCATAATATAAAAGCAAAATTTATACATACTTTTGTCAAGTAGAAATAGTGCATTTGACCTCCTTATTTGTAAACATAGCATTTTTCTGGCTTCACATTTGACCTGAAGGTTAATCTAGTGAAACACTGATATGAATAATACTTCTCCAAACAACTTAATTTCGTAACTTCTGAAGAGTTGAGAGAGCCTCCGGGGCTGCCGGCGCTCCCGAGGCCCCGGCTCTTTCCACTGAGTCACAGATTCTCTTCACGCTCCGGTGCCGCAGGCTCCTCCCTGCACAAACACCCTCTGCAAACGTCCTCCATCGCTCTGAGTTACCTAATCATGGAGCAACTAAGGGGATGGCTCTTCTCACAGGCAACACACTGGTCACTGTAATAAGCAGCGAAGAGAGCTCTGAAAGGGCCCGGAAAGCAAGCAAAACGCCCCGACACCGCAGTGTCGAGTCTGGTACATCTTTGTTTTACTGCAGGAACGGTGGTGTTTACCAAGGCCCTTCCACTCGCGACCCAAGCCTCTGGTTTAGTCTAAACATGCCCATCGCTGCCCCTGGAATCCATCAACATCCTGATTAAAATTCAGGCTTTAGTTGCTGCTCACAATCTTCAAGGACGTGACTCAACGCGGAGTGAGTGAGCAAGCTGCCTTGCTCTGCAATTCAGTCCAAAACACAATGCCCTTTCCTGTCTTGGGTGTTGTTTTCTTTAATATTCCCTTTCCTTTGGGCAAATGCAGGCCTCCTCTTCAGGAGGAGATAGCGGTGGCCTTGGACAGCACTCTGTTATGGCAGCCAAATCCTGCAGATAGGAGCAAGACAGTCAGCTTGCTTCAGAGCTCCCAGGAAAGCAAGAAGAAAGCAGCTTAAGCAGCAGATTGAAAGCAAGGTACTTCGGTGTAAAGGCAGTCCCACCACTCACATACACTCCATCAACTTCTTAATTAATTATTAAAGAAGTGAATTATTTAAAACTAATTAACAAAAGATAGTCTATCTCTTCAAATGACATTATGAGCCTTTCAGAAAATCATTCCATACTCCCATTTGTGACCTGTAAGCAGAGAAGTTTGGCCTCTGTGAAGTATTTCATAAACTAAGCAAAATAAAAATGTTGCCACTTTTTCCCCAAGGAGTTGTTTTCTAGGTTTCAAACAGGAGTTTCCCAATATTTATTTGTCTGCTTTACATTTCTAAGAAATAGTTTAAAAGTATTCGTGTTAAAAATAGTGCTACAGAAATAAACTGCACAGCATCTCCAGCATGTGACACTCTTGGGTAATCCCCATGACAGCATTGCACACTCATTAGCACACACACTTTTCAAGTAAAAATGAGGTTCTAGAGGGGATTGTGCTCCACATCACGCTCTGCAAGAGTATTCAGAGGGCAGGAGGGACCTGCAGCTGCTTGGAAAGTGTTAGTCTCTGCAGAGTGACTCAATGCTTGGTGACATACATTTTTCCAAGAAAATCAGAGTATAGGACAAGATCTTCCACTTTCCTGATGCTCCGGGGCTGCTTGCACAGAAAGAGCAGCGGTGGCAACGGTCTCGGCACCCTGTGCCCAGGGTGGCCGGCCTGGCCCTGTGGTGCTGGTGTCACCTGCCAGACGGGGCCTGCCGGCTCCTGCCCTGGTCCGGCCGCAGCAGTGGGAGCGGCGCGGCGCCGGTTTGACCCTCCGCACGCCCAGGGCTCGGGCGCAGTCACTCAGCTCCAGGAGCGGGCGCCGTTCTGGGCCTCCAGCCCCGGCTCTGCCTCCGAGGAGGCCGTATCAAACCACCCGCAAGCTCTTCTGCCCCTGGCGCAGCACCCAGCCTGCGCCCAGCTGCTTTTCGCAGCTAAAGCCCCTGTGGGGATGGCGCGGGCCAGGGCCTCTGCTCCCTCTGCAGCAGCTGCCGGGCCATGAGGTGGGCGCTCGTTGGGCAAGTGCTGCTGCCGAGGATCCCGCTGGGGCCTGGACACACATACACATATATATATATTCTATATATATACACACGCATATATATACGTACACATATCAAAATGGGATAAATACTGCTTACAATGTGTAGTGCTGTGAGTAGCTTGAGTTATGAAAGATAGCAATCTAGCTTCTTTCTGAGCTTAATGAATCTTCCTTAACGAATGCAGCTTGGATACAAACTCACTGAGTCATATATCAACAATCGTGTAAGGATCGTGTGCAGAACTTAGAACTGCCATCCCTGCTAGATGCATTCCCCCACTCTCTCTCTTTCTTTATCCATCATTTTCAGCTCCAAGCCTAGCAAACAATCCTGCTGCCTAGTACTACCCTCAGGCAAGGAGAAGATTTGCACCTCACCACGAGATTAAATACCAGTGCAGTCAGCATGAAGGAGCCTCTAATAGACTGTGCAGTAACTGCGAGGGAAGGCAGGTCCCAGCCCCTTTTCGTGCAAGGGTTTAAACACTTCTTTCCAAATATTCTTTCTAACTATCTAATCCCATATTAAAAAAAAAAAAAAAAAAAAAAAAGGAAAATTTCCAGCTCTGTGAAGATATAGAGGAAGTGGGAGTAGGGAATCCTCTCTGAGGACCCATGCATGAATCACGACTTTCTGTTGTGGTTCATTTAGGTTCTGGGTTTTGTTTTCCTTTCTGCTACTTTCACCCACGGGTTTTGTGGTTAAAATGCTGTTTAAGTTGTGGGAAACCCTAGTGCAGCCCCTTCCTCCACCCAAAGCCAACTGTGCACTCTCCCTGCCCTGCTGAAGCTCTCCCTGTTTAGTACAGGAGCCATAAATATTTATTGGGCTAAGTAAGCCTGAATCTCTGGGCTAGAGATCACCACTCATCAAAAAATGTGGAGAAGACCTTCCCCGCCCTTGCTCGTGTAATTATGGAATACAAAATCCTGGAGCACGGTCACCACAGCAAGGACAACCACAAGCTCGGCCTGTCCCCAGATGGGCTGTGGGGTGGCCTGGGGGGACCGTCAGCTGCGCCCCATGCCTGGACCTTCCTGTGGGGCACCAGGAGATGCTGTCCTGCAGCCATGGGCACACAGGGACTTTGGTGGCATCGGGCATGGAAATGGTAGCAGAGCCAGGGCCTCTCAGGAAGGGGGCAGAGCACAGTGGATACACCAACGAATTGGCTCAGGCTCCCCTCAGGGGGCTAGGGGTCCTCAGCTAGGTGAATGCAAAGAACTGCTTGACTCAGGGCCAGCAGAGTATTTGGCAGGGGGCTTTTCCTGGGATAGCATTAGGGTAAATGTGGGGGCAGTGGAAAAAATAAAGACAAAAAAAAAGCTATACACTTTAATTCCTTTCCAGCCAAACACAGCACACACTTCTCTAAAGAAGTTCCCATGACTTTGCCCCAAACCACATAAACCGATTCTTATTTGAACTTATCTCTAGGTTTTTGTTTGCACTTGGTTTTGTTTACTCTTACGAACAAACTCAGCTGGTCTTCCTCTTCTGCTGCCGCCAGTATTAAATTGCAAGCTCTTTGCAGCAAGGCCAGTGGAAGTGGGAGCAGCACAGCCATGGCAGACGGCTCCGCTTTGAGGGTGGAGAACCCACCACCAGACGGTTCCTCCCTGGCGGTGCCAGACCAGCTCTCTCACTTTTTGCCAAATTCCTGCACATCAAAGAAGCAACCAAGGTTGCTTCTCAAAGGAGCTCAAACCAGCAGAAACTGATAACAGCAGGAACGCTTTGTGGAATCAAACCTTTGGCACTGCAGTGCTACATAAATACTTTCCTGATCACTATCTCCTTCCCTGAGGAGCAATTTGCGTGCAGCACTCAGAAGATACGTCCCATCCAGGTCCACCACGGCAAAATGAGCGAAGTCCTGACTGCCTCTCTACCCCCCAGCTATAGGACTTGGCCTGTAGCAAACACGTTTGCACACATGCACACGCACACGCACACGCACACGCATGCACTCACTTCCACGCGGTGAGTCCTGCAGGCTCTGCACGCTTGCCTGGGCTCATACCCATCACGGCTGTTCTCTCTGCGCTCCTACCAGGAAGACCGCGATCGTGCCCGTGATTTTTTTTAACCCCTTGGCAGTGTGAATTAGGGCATAGCTAATTCGCAACAGCTCATGCCAGGGGGTGGGGGCTGACGATCTGACTCCTTTGGGAGGAAACTTGCTCTTTTTGTTTTCAGCAGTAACAAGATCTTAGAGTCCAAAACCTTCACGAGACGAGTGGCCAGGATTGACTCTAGCACTTAGCAAAACATATCCACAACCACCCCCCGCCTCCAGCACCGAGAGGGTGACAGCGTGTCCCCTGCTCCGCTCCGCTGCCTGCCGGGCTCTCCCGCCTCCTCCGGCCTCCAGGAACAATCCTCGCCTTGTCCGCGCTCCTGGCCAGCCGCAGGGAGTAGCAGCACGAGCAGCCGCCGTGACAGCCCCGCCGGTGCTGCCCCCGCTGCCACCATCCAGGGCGGAAGGAGATTCCACTTAACCCGGGGCAGATGTTGCAAAAAGTGGTTCTCGGGGATGATTAAATTAAGAGGCCAGTCCATAAGTGCAGCTTTATTGCATGAGTTGCTGGGTGGATAGGGCGGACCTCCAACCACTGGGTAAGGGCCACGTCCTGGTGGGGCCACAGGGCCGTGGGTAGCAGGAGCTTGCTGCAGCCCCGTTACACAGAAGTGCTGATCTGCTCTCCAGCTACTAACCCGTTTTCAACACTGGCACCTATTCAGGAATGTTACTGGAGCCACCAGAGTATTTTGCAGTGATTACTGACTGCGAGCGAGGGGAACAGCGTCCTACCACTTCCATCGTAGGGAAGGAGCTTTGGGGGCCGTTGGTGCCTATAACCTGGTGTCTCAGCAGTTCCAAGGGGCTGATGTTTTTTCACCTGCTCAAACAATGACTTAAAAGGATAAATCTCTTGAAACTTAAGAAGGAAGCCCTTTATACCCTTGGATTCTTGCCGAGCTGCAGGAGGCTGGCAGCCATAGCTTGGTGGCTCTGCCCTTCTGCTTCCCACAGAGGCTCGGGCAGACAACCTGCTCGCACTGCAGGAGGCCCTTGGGGGCCCCGGGGCTGTGATGGCCTCCACCCACCACTTCGCTTGTTCTATGTACGTTCTGGTGACCCTCTTCCTATTTTCAACTACCTACCCCTACAGCTACCTCAGATTTCTCCAGATGTCCCCCAGTTTTCCTCTCAGCCCACTCCTGACACGGGTCTGTCCCAGCATCAGTGTTTCCAAGCTCTTGGGCAACGCTGCTGCTAAGGAGGATGAAGCAGCAAGTGCTTCATGTCCCCTCCGAGCCCAGCACAGGACTGGGATGCAGAGCAGAAGGCAACCTCGTGCCAGGCTACCTTCAGCCCTCATTTTAGAGAGGGGGCAGGCGCCAGCACGGGCACAGCTGGGTAAATCCCTGAAAGGAAGAGCACAGCAGTGCTGGCAGCGCCCAAGAGCTTCCGCAGCAGATGTAGCTGTCAGAAGGATCTCCCATCCATTATTTACTGCATCAAATTAGAAAAATTGGGGCCAGCTACAGAAAATGTTCTTTAGTATTTCAATAATTTAAACAACCTGCTCCCCCTCACCTACTTTTTGTGGAGTTAGGCTGACATTAAAAAAAAAAGAAAAAAAGTGTTTCTATAGCTACCGAGATCAGCTTCCAGCCACGAGATTATGATCAATAAAACATGTCAGATGTGGCTCCAGGAGTTTTTGTTAATACAAAAAGCAAGTATGATGAGAATCTTTATAATAATTCTAGGGAGATATGGATAAGATGCTTTAAAATCATCTGTTATTTAAAATAAATGTTCTGATGAAAATAAAAAAAGCTACTAGGGCCTGTAAGATTTTATTCCAAGCTATGATTGAGGCATTGCCCTCCTGGAGAACACATGTTACAAAATAGCTGTTCAGAAACACGCAGCATCTGCAGCGAGCACGGGTTGAGGGGAGCCGTCCAGCCCCACTTTGCTAACGGGAGGCCTGCCCGTCCTCCCACTCACTCAGATGAGCTGATGAACAAAACCCCGAGGCAGCTTGCAATAGTAGGGGCTGAATTCCCTCTCCTTGCAAATCTCTTCCACTTTGCAGGTTGTCTCAGGATCTTAGTATCTTGTACCTTCTAGAGCATCTACAGATCAGCTGTGCTGTATATTGAAGAGGAAGCTGCATTCACTGTTGGACCTAGCAAAGCCCCATCCTCAGTCAGGCTCCAGCTGCGCACCCAACAGAAGGGGCAAAAACAGAAGCCAACAGAAGGGGTAAAAGCAGCAGAGGAGCTGGGAGAGCAGCATCTCTGAGGGGCTGTCGCTGTTGTCCAGGGTCTGCAACTTCATTCCCAGGCAGCCGGTGGGCAGCAGAGGCTCAGGTCGCCCCTCTGGCCCCCACAAACCACATGGTCTCTCTGCTGCAAACGTCCCCTGCCAGCTTCATCACCCTGTACATGGGGGTCACCCTTTGGCTCGGCTCCATGTACGCTCACACTTGCCTATACGCGCATCTTCTCCTGGCAGTTCCAGCAAAGGCTCTAGTGAAAGCTGGATGAAAAGGAGAAGGAAACTTTTATTAAAATCCCCACTTTTTTTATTCATGTTTTTAATCTGCATAAGCCCACTTTTGACACATATGCTCTCATTTCCCTTTTCCCGGCTCAACTGCACCACAGACTCCAGGTTAATAAACTTGCTCTAGGCTACGAGGGTAGTTTTAGCCCCATTCAAACTCTGTGTCTCTTATTAGCCCTTAAGAGGCTAAGTAAGTGCTTTGCTTTCTGCCATCCTGTCGTTGAATTATCCTGGTCTGGAACTGAATTCCACTGTTTGTAACCATGGGAATGAAACATTAATTTAAGACTATCTGCATTTATTACAGACCGACGCCATTGTGCAGGGCTGCCCAGGGAACCTGACAGCCCTCTCAAATAATGAACGTGGGGGGAAAAAGTCCATTTATCATGTGGAATGCCTCTTCCTGCTTCTCTCATGCTGTTTATGGGCCTGGGGATCAATGGAGACATGTCAGTTGGAAATGAGGGAAAAGCACATAAACGCCTACATTTCACCTATGAGTATGTTTAATAGTGGTTCACCCACTGCATAGATGAGAGGGTTTTTTTCTGCATCCCATGACACTGTTTTGCAGTTGAAATAAAAATCAAATTGCAATATTTAAAAATGCTCCCTGAAAAAAACAAACAAACAAACAAACAAACAAACAAAACCATTGGAGTAGAAATGTCTAGAAGAATATTATGGCATTTATCCAGAAATAAAACTTGCAGTCTTTCACAGTATTTTACTGTCAACATTCCTTTGAGGCATCTCTGTATGACAGAGCAATCCTAGCACCACTTTATACGTGAAGATATCAAAAGCCACACAGAGAGATCTGCTCCCGATGTCTTTCTTTGTAAGGAATGGCACTGCTTCCGCATGCCAGCATGGAAAAATAATGGTACTGAGCATAAAGGCCGGAGCAGCCTTAGTGCCTCTACAAGGGTCACGCATCCGGCCTCAGCTCTGCCGTGGGAGCACGGGAAAGGTTTCTCCGTGCAGACATGGTGCGTTAGCCGAGCCCCAGCGGAGGAGCCGCTCGCAGGGAAGGGCTCGGGGTGATGGGGGACGCGAGGCCCCGCGCGAGCCCCCAGCGCCGGGCGCTGCAGAAGCGCGGTCTCTGTGCTCAGCTGCACGTGGGGAACGCGGCCAGCAGCCCGCGGCGTGGGCTCTCCTCTCAGCTCAGCGTGGCGAGGCTGGACGCGCGCTTGGAAACACCAGAGAGCAATAAAAAAAAAGAGGGTGAAGCGTCCACCTAAGTTCAGACACACTTAACAGGGGATGTTTGCTGGAGAAGACGTTACGGAAAGACCTCTTTAAAACATAGCTAAAACATGTTCTAAGGAAGAAAAATATCTAGCAATGTGAAAAAAAAAAAAAAAAAACAGCTAACAAAACCCCAGGCATCTGAGCGCACAGCTGCACCAGTGTCATCCAGCTGCTCTGTGCCCGCTGGCAAGCGAATGAGTGTGAGAAAATGCAGCTTTTTTGCAGGGGCGGGGAGAACAAAAATGAAGAAAACGCTGGTAAGAATAAGGCAACAAAAGAAAAAAGTTCCACACGATTGACACAAAGGAGCTAAGCAACCCTTGGGGGTAATTAGCATCTGCAAGTCAAACTAAATAGCCTTTTGGAAGCGGCAGCGCACACGCGCGCAGGCCGCGCAGCGCCGGCGGCCCCGGCGGCTGCCGGAACCGCCAAGGAGGGACCGGGCCGGGACCGGCACCGGAGCCGCCGGGAAGGGACCGGGAGCGTCGGGAAAAGACCAGGAGCCGCCGGGAATCGAGCGGCACCGGAACCACCGGGAAGGCACCGGGAAAACACCGGGAGCGTCGGGAATCGACCGGCACCGGAGCCGCCGGGAAGCGACTGGGCCGGTACCGGAGCCGCCGGGAAAAGACCGGGAGCGCCGGGAAAGGATTGGGCCGGTACCGGAGCCGTCGGGAAGCGACCGGCACCGGAACCGCTAGGAAGAAACCGGGAGGCGCCGGGAAGAGACCGGGCCGGCATCGCCGGGAAGGGACCGGAGCGGCCGGGAAGGGAGCGGGCGCCGCCGGGAAGGGAGTGGGAAGGGAGCGGGAGCCACTGGGTAGGGAGCGGGACGGGACCGGAGCCGCCGGTTCCAATCCCGACGATCCCGGTCCCGGAGCCGCCTCCCCGCGGAGCCGCCGGTTCCGATCCCGATCCCGATCCCGGAGCCGCCGGTTCTGCACCCGCCGGGGGGGCCGTCCCGGCTGCAGCCCCCGGGATCCCGGTCCCGGCTCCGGATCCAGCCCCGTTCCCGACTCCAGCCCCATTCCCGGCTCCGGATCCAGCCCCATTCCCGGCTCCGGATCCAGCCCCATCCCCGGCTCCGGATCCAGCCCCACTCCTGGCTCCGGATCCAGCCCCGCTCCCGGCTCCGGATCCAGCCCCATTCCCGGCTCCTGCAGTGGACGCTCCCAGCTCCAGCTCCAGCTCCGGTCCTGATCCCGGTTCGGCAGCGCCCGGGCCGGGCTGGATCGTCCCCCCGGTTCCGAGCGGAATTCCCTGCCCTTCCCGTCCCGCAGGCGCCATGCAGGAGAGCTACGAGGCCCTGATCCTGCTCGGTGAGCATTCCCGGTATTCCCGGCATTCCCGGTATTCCCAGCCCTTCAGCCGGCTCATCCCGCGTTGGCCTGGGGCCGGAGTTGCCTTTTCCCGGTGCAAACTGCCATTCCCGGGGTTCCTTTCCATGCGGATAGGGGTTAAGACCGGAGCCAGCGTTCCCGCCCGGATAACGGGAAAGGCCGGGAATGGGGCTGGCCGCGACGCGCTTCCATGCTGGTTCGAGCCGGGAAGCGCATCCGGATGCAAGGCCTCGCTATTCCCTTAAATTAAACCCGGATAAACGCGCGCGGGGTACCCGTACGGACGCGCATCCGTGTTTTCCCTCGGAGCAGATTTCCCGATCCCGAAGCCCAACGTCATCTCCCGGCTGGAGCCGGAGGAGGAGCTGGGCGTGCCGGACCCCAACGATTCCAAGGAATGGGAGATCCTGCGCGTGGCGCCCACAGGTGAGCCCGGAGCTTCCCGCCTTTCCCGGCGGGAAAGCCATTCCCGGACGACGTTCCCGGCGTTCCCGCAGATGACGAGGAGCCCGAGGAGGAGGAAGCTCCGGAGCGGGAAGCGCCCGAGACGCCCGAGCTGCATCTCATGGGAAGAGCGGAGAGCGCCGTGCGGAGGAGCCCGGAGCCGGGCGGCCGCCTCCCGGATTGGGAATTCCGGAGCCTCGCGGACTCGGAGGAGCCCCGGAGCGGCCGGCGGAGCCTCCGGCGCCGCGCGGAGCCCCGGAGCCGCCG
>JAWLRI010000951.1:79117-139275 GCA_034781795.1 Crypturellus tataupa | reverse complement strand
GGACTCCCGCGCGGGCGGGACCGGGATCGGGATTGGGAGCGGCAACAGGAGGGATCGGGATCGGGACCGGGACCGGGACCGGGACCGGGAGGAGGAAGCGGCAGGATGGGGGATCCCCAGCCCCACGGCGCCCCACGCGGGTCCCGCAGAGACCAGCGCACACGTTGTGGCGAAGCGTCCTTTATTGACTGACACACGGCCACGCGCGCGGGGGAGCAGGGGCGCGCGGCCGCGGGAGCCGGCGCCGAGCGGGCCCGTCACACGCGCAGCGGTGCCTCCAACCCGCGCCGGGAGCGGGGACACAGAGCAGCACGAAATAACAGGCACCGCGGCGGCCGTGGCCAGCGCGCAGCCCCACGAGCGCCTGCGGGAGCAGCTCCGCGCCCGCTCCCGCTCCGCGCACACCCAGGCGGTTTCATGTCGCCAACATGATGGGATTTAACACGCACACGTCTGAACCCCCCCTCTTTTAGCGCGCGCTCGGCCTGCCGGAGACAGCAGCGACTTGGGGCTGACAAAGCAGGCAATATTTACCAGTAGCTACAATACTTAAAGCAATTTAAATGCTGCTTTTTCACACACACACACACACACACAAAAACCCTCATCTGATTGATTATCCAGTTCCTCCCGGACGCTAATGCTGCTTCCCTGCAAGCACAGCCTAATTAAAAGCAGATGAATCACAAACCCCATCTCCGCGAGGCTGCTGTAGAGCCGCGCACACCCAAGTACGTCACTCTGGAAGGAGTCGCATCAGCAAATCACAAATCTTAAAAGCTCATTTTGTGGTTTTCTTTTTTTCCCCTGGAAAGTTTATCACCTCACAGCTATAGAAAGAAAAAAGAAATAAAATAAAATAAAATCATTGGTCCTTCCTGGGGAAGTTTGGGAAGGGCTGGAGCAAACAGGACTTCGTGTCAGCCGAGATAACTGACTCATGTCGTGTTACAGAGAGCAGCTCTTCCGACGCACTGTGTGTACAGGGCGAAAACCAAGGGGGATTTACGGCCGGATCCCAGCCAGCCCTGGCTGCAAGGGGACCCCGGTGTTAGCCCAGGAATTCAGCTGGAGATTGGCGTCCGTGCGGCTCAGTGCCCAGAGGGCATTCCCGCCGCTAACACCGGCACACCCGGCCACCTCCCGCTCTGCGCGGCGGGAAGGACCCTCTGTCCCTGCAGGAAAGCCGCGGGAGCAGCGGGTGGCTCCGTCCTGGCACAGCCCTCAGTTTCTCGCCCCAAAAGCACGCGGCTGTTGTCCACGGTGCTGCCCTGGCCAGTGAAGTCAGACTAGAGACCGAGCCCTGTCCACGCAGGAGCTCAGCTTGCCCCAGGCCCTCTGAGTAACCTACCAAGGACCAAAAGTGTCAGTGCTTCTCAGCTACAACAACTGTAACAGGTTAACGCAAAACCAGAACGCACAACACAGACAAGCCAAGCGTGGAGCCTACAGCAGACAAAGGTGTGTTCTCCGCTAGAAGACTTGCAGGAGTCCTGCCGGAGACACGACCAACACTGCGTGCTATAGCACTCCTTTCCGAAAGCATCACCTAAAGACACTTAAATATTACAGATGATTTGGCATCAGAGGTGTGAGCATCAGCGCCAGCGCAGGGTACAAGTTGGAAAGATGATTCCACATGGCAAGAGTTTTCGCATCCCTTGAGGCTACAAAGTGCTACCGCTCCTCTTGGGACCGAGGCTGGCGCTGCTCTGAGGACAGCTGCCCGCACACGCACGAGCCCAGCTCACCGCAGGCACCTTCACCCAGGCCTCACGCCACGAGCCCGGCGGGTCGTCCACGCCAGGTGCGACGTGCGGCTCCTCTCGGGTCACGAGTCAGTGACAAAGCATCCCTGCAGGCCCGGCAGATCTCATTTCACAGCCGCTTTGTGACGTGAAGGCTCAAAGTCTTCCTGATCTGCCTCAGGGAGGATGCTGCTTCTGCTTCTTTACACACCACAGATACCCCAAAAGCCAGGAAAGCTTTCCTCCTTCTCCCCACTGGAGGAGAGCACGGGTACTGTAGGGCAGGTGGGAAGTTTACACCAAGATATCTCCTGCCCAAAGGGTAAAAAAAAGCATTTTCTAGGGCCAAATTGTGAAACTGTCTCAATTCAAACCTTTGGAAGTGCCCGTCAAGGTCTGCTCTGCCCCCATAGTCACTACTCTGGTCACCTGAGCACCTGCCACGGGCAGGCAAAGCCACACATCTCATGTAAACGAGCAAGCACAACACACACAAGCACACGCCTAAAGCCATCCAGGCCTCCTCTGCACATCACAAAGCAGCAGTAAAGATTTCAAAGCCCATTTTAGTCCTTTGCATCTTTCCTTTACAGATGACTTAAAAGCAGGGCTAGGAAGCTCTTTGTACATTCAACTGTAAAACACGACGTGAGGAAGAGGAGCGAGACAACTCTCCTGATTGTTGCTACTGCCTACAGCAAGTTTTGGTACAGATATCCTCTCTTATAGGCACTCAGTGGGTAAAACGTAGCCACAACAAACTTGCCATCAAAAATCTTGCCAGTCAGCATTTTTTGGGCAGCTTTGGAATCACCAGCGTTTGCATATTCAACAAAGACCTGGAAGAGAGAGAGGAGAAACTGCACTTCCACTGCAGGGTGCCTTCCACTCCCTCCCACTTCTGCGCCGCTTCCGAGAAACGGCTTCTCATCAGGTGTTTTCCCTCCCATCCGTGGCCGAGCACAGAAATGTGGAGCTAGAAAAAGGAGGCAGCTGTGCCTCTGGACTGGAATTTTGCCTCTTGTTCCCCATTTCTAGAGGGAGTGCCCTTGGAAAGATGGGAGAAAACACGCTAATACTCTACACCCTCAGCACTTCCTCTGCCACCCACTGTTTGCTCCTCTTGTCTTTCCTACCCCAGCTCCTCTTCTAACACTCTTCATGGTCCTCCCAGGTTAGGGAACCTTACATATGCAGAAATTAACCTTACATATGCAGAAATGAGCTCATACTCAAGGTAAGCAGCTATACCTAGCACTGTCATCACCCAGGAAATTTAAGCGGAGAAGCTGTGCTGGGACACATGCAGGCAATACGGGAACCTAGAGCCTCTTTCCTCCAACTCACTTACTTGGCCTTTACCAGGATTCTCCTTTGGAATAAGCAAGGAAACCACCGGACCATATTTCTGACACTCCTCTCTTATGTCTTCCAGGATATCTGAGAAAAGAAAGAGATGGTTCTTTAACTTTGCAAACTGGGATGAGTTAAGAAGGAAAGCAGTGCCAGATGAACCATTCAACAACATTTAGTCAACATACATATCTTCCTCCCTCACAGTTTAAGGTAAATAATCAAGAGACTTCTCAGAGAGACTGGCACTCTGTAACAGCCAAACCATAAGACAAAGTATCCAAACTGAGGCCCAGGAACACAGATCTGCAGGGCACTGAATCCTTCTGAGAAGGGGGCTTGGAGCACATGGCCAGTGCTCTCTTCCTTGCACACACAAACCTTGGCCTTCCAGTAGCTAGAACATCCATACACTCAATATTTGATGTTTTTTTCTTTTTTGGGTCATAGAGGTTGGAGGAGGGGAACCAAAGTAGCTGCTACAAACCCTTCTTTGTGCGAGCAGAACTCAAACTTCTAAACTCATATCCCCAGAGAAAGCTGCGTAGCTTTTGCCACTTACTTGGGTTTGAGAGCAAGCAGAAACGCGAGTTCACAAACAGGCCTTGCCACCTATCACGTACAGTTCTGCTACAGCTGCAGAACTCAAACAAGTTGAGCTCTTTGTCAGGATCTTGGATAAGCTGATTAGCAAAGGAGGATTCCTGCTGTTGGACTCAACAAGGTTCTGGTCATATCCAGCAGAAGCTAAGAGCCACAAATACACGTCTGTGGGCACTTAACCAAAGGAAAGTTTTTTTAAAAAAATCTTCAATTCCTCCAGAGACTCACTACAAACTGTTTCCATCTTTTAGCTCCAGTCTATCCTCTGTTGACACTACTCAACTACGTCAGCTAAGAAACTCCTTGCTTGATCTCCTTACACCTTCTCTTGCTCCTTCACTTGCTCTCATGTCCCCAATTCCAAACAAAACAGTTTCTTGGACAACACTGCTATCTGGGAATCTCATAGCAAAAACCAACCTTCATATTCTTCTTCGCACTGTAGAGAAGCATCACTTAGAATATTCAGCAGCCTTAGCACAGGTGTTGGGAGCATCACCAGATCTTCGATGTGGGGAGCTGTTGGACACCCACAAAATTAGAGAAAAAAGAAGAAAGGAATCAGAGGCCAAAGTAACAACAGAACAGGGAGCAGATGTAATATGCAATCTTATCATACACAAGTGCTTACTGTTCCTCATAGCACAGTTCTTCTCTCTACTATTGCTTGTGCTTACAGCTTTTACCCACTCTTTTTCCAACAGATTGTTTTCACTGAAACTCTCCCCAAAGAGTCACTGCATTTCAATAATACAAAGGACAACACTGAAAATCAAAGCTACAAAGTTAGTGGCAACTGAGACCAGAATTAGGACTGCTTAGCTCAGATTTAGAAGTTGAGGCATCAGTCAATGGCTAAGACAGCTGAATACCTGCCCCTTATATACGGGGATCCAAGGAGATGAAAGAACTACTTGTAGTAACAGCAGAAACAGGATGTAGAGATTCCCACCGTGGCGGTACCACACAAGCTGAAAACAGGCTGATCATCTTCTGCGTCTCCAGTCCCTAAACTGCACTAGGACACAAGCCTTGGCTCTCTCTATGATGTCTCCTAATTGCTGCCTAATTGCCATGGAAAACAAGAGCCCCTCCAAAATCTAAGTTCACCCCGCTGTTTCAAAGACGACCACGTTATTCCAGCAGAGAGAAAAGGAAAACCAATTTAACTTAATGCCATAGCATAGTATAGGGTATGGCCACAAGAGGGAGGCAGATATGCAGTGAGCCTGTGAGCAACTTTCCAGGAGCAGAAATAAAGCCTGTGGCCATGGGTCCTGCTCTCACACGACTGGGAATAATGCTGCATACATCTTATTGAGGCACTGAGGAACTCTCCAGGAGGGCAGAGCAGTGCCAAATTACAAAAACTTATTTGGAGAGAAGACTTCTAGAAACCCAAAGCAGCAAAGGTATGTGGTGTCACTTCTCCAAGGATAAAACCCTGATTTCACATTCTGGAAAGGGACCAGCAGACCAGTTGTGATTTTTGTTAGCCAGTACCATATCTGGAAGCTACAGAGTAGAACATAGTACCAGGACCTTGTGGCTCTCATATCTGAAGTTCTGCTTGAAACCTGGTGTGCACGGACTGCTGCTTTAAGGTAAATACATGCAATCCACACTCCCAAATCCAGCTTCAGGGACAAAGCTGGAGGAGGCAAGGTAAAAATCACAACAGAGACATTTTAACTCCATAGAGCAAATAAATACTGTGCATAGGGCCAAATAACTTTGTTTGGTAAAGCTGAAAGACTCCTTATGAAAAACCTGGAGAGCAAAGGGCCTTATCAGTGTAGTCTGCAGCAGAGAGTGCTCAGGGCCAGCGCTTTGGGAAAAAGTGTCACATTCAGATAAGCAGGCACGTCCCAGCCACAAGCAAACCCTATCAACCATTCTTCCACAGTTCTGCTGGCAATTAAGAGACAACATCAGAAGAACAGGAGATTGAAAGAACAACCTAACTGTTGTCTCAGTCTTATCACGGGCCCTTTCTATTTAAGTCTACCTTTCATTTCATGTGTCTTTTTTTCCAAGGAAGGGAGATAAACAAACCCCTAGTACTTAAAACTATTTGTTTTCCCTGCCACCGAGTGAGAAATACATTTCCTGCAATTCCCCTCTGTCCTAGGAGGTGCTTCTGCCCCACGTCTCTGCTCCTGCTCTCGCATTCCTGATGTTATCAACCACACAACACAAAAGGGCTGTGGCCTGTGAGCAGCTCAGGAAAGAAGCTGCTGATCTGGAAAGCCACAATTTGGCTGTAAACGACAGGGAAAATCATCCTCAGACGTCTCCTGAAAAGTGAAAGTAATGACAGAGTGAAAAGTAATGACAGGGATTGTTTTCTGAGTTCCTAGGAAAAAAACAGCAAATGCTTCTTTGTGCAGACAAGCTGATGGCACCAAGTTTGGCAAAGAAGAGAACCAGTACCTAAGAAAACCTGCAGTTATTGTATAAAGCTGTTGAACCAGCCCCAGAAGCACCTTCTAGTACAAACAGGTACGGTCAGAGGACTGTGTATTTAAAATCTGACCAGGGAGCACTGCCTGCCCACTGCTCCCCATGCTCCAAAGCAGTATTGGCTACAAGATTCATGGAAGGTGACAACAGCCCCAGTTTCTGAGATGCAGTTTCCCTACAGAAGGAAACAGGGACAAGCTTGTTACCTTTGCCTAATAAATAGGGATTTCAGCCTCTTGATGCAGCCTCGGAAGAGACAACAGCTAACGCTCACTGCAAGGTATGTCAAGCAGCTAATGAAAAGCAGGGCTGAGATTCAAGAGAGAACCCTAGTACAGCTAGGAGCTGGATGCCCTAAGCATTGATTTATGAAGCAGAAGAGCTCTTCATGACTGTTCTTGAAAGCAGACGAGCTCTGGGGAATGTTACTGTGTTGCCTTTGAAACAGAAATCCAGGAGGGACATAAGGCTAAGGAGAGTCATCCCAGTCCATTTTGGGGGGATAAAGTGCAACTTGTGTGGGAAACCTTGGCAAAACACTATCACCTTCTTCAGTGACATCAGAGGGACTGCCAGTGTTTGTGATTTGCAACACTGACTCCAGAAGAGGCAAGCTCTGACCTCCGAGTCCCTGCAAAACTAGGCTAGCACCTCCTTTGCCAGAGCTCAAAACAGCCACCAGCACCGTGATAACAACCTGGCACTGCTGAGCCTGCCAAAGTGACAGCAGCTTCGGATGCCACCACAAGAGACAGAGAGCACCTGACACCGCAGTAGGGCTGATGATTGCCACAGGAGACACGAGAGCGGCCAAGGGGCCAGAACCCCACACACGCCAGTCCAAGAGCACCCTTGCACTGCCGAGAAGTGGGGGCGTGCACGCAGGCCTTACCGAAGGGAATGCTGAAGAAGGGGCTGCACAGCGCCGTCTCGGCGGAGGCTCGCTGTCCTTGGTCACAATGAAGCATGCTGCAAGAGAAGGGACACTCGGGCACCTGCAAGCTCACAGCAGGCAGGAAGCCAGTACAGAAGAACTCCCCGTTTTTGGGGTGCTTATGGTACAAGGAGAACAGCAGAAGCAGATCTCCCCATTCTGAGCTGCAAGGCCACTAGGGCTACTTGGAAGTGTTTTGGGTACTCAGTACAATAGGATTTCCCTCTTTATGTCCTTCAGCTCCAAGACATGAATATTACTCACTCCCAAGTTTACAAAATGCACAAGTTGCAGCTCCACCTCTTCAGAACATGCAAACCCCGTCTCAAATGTGCACACAGAGTCTCACGGATGCAAGGACGCTGTGAGCCCCACACTTTTTTGCAAATGGGATTCCAAGCTGCTAAAAGATGATGACTGACAGTCACTCTGTGCCAAAACCAAAGGGGCTGAAGCATCCCTGCTAATGCTCCTACTTTTTACCAGCACAACAGCAGGGAGGATTTAGAAATCAGTGTGAACTGTGGGCTCCAAGTCACCGAAAACAAGACAAAGGCTTTCCAAGTATATTAAGAAACATTTAGTAAACGTTAGAAGGTACCTTTTGATAAGGTCTCTGAGGTGATAAGCTGGAATGGCTGAATTAACCACCCCTTCACTGGCAAAAATGCGATCTATGATGGCAGAACTGTTTGTCTGCAAAGAAAAAGCAGCAATGCTTAGTGAGGAAGGAAAATACTAGTGCAAAACCTGTTGTAATATCCTCATACTAGAGTCCTGCTCATCCACTTCAGAAACTGATGCCTAACCCCCTTTTCCTGGGCGCTACATCACAAAACTGGACCTGCAGAAGGACCTGTTTGGTGTCAGCATGAACATCAGCAGCAGCTCTCACTCACCTTCCATTCCTGAGATTGGACTGTATGTTTCAGTTTCATTCCTGAGAACATTTCCAGTAAAACGATTCCCAGACTCCACAGATCCACAGCAGAGGTACACTCCGTTTCACTCTGGAGCCCTGCCTGCGCCAGGCAGTTCTGCAGTTCTGCCTCTGGAGCCCGATACCCGTCTGTTTGAATATATTTCACATCCTAAAGGAGATAAAACAAACACAAGAAGTTAAATTTCCCAGACGCAGGTTTTCCACTCCACCCTTAAATCAGCTTACAGGCCCTTTCAAATGGGTCAGCTAAATACTATTGCCAAATTACCAGGCAGCACTATACAGCCAGTTAGACAGGTAGTTCATCTTGCTAAATTGCTGGGCTGATGAGGAAAAAAAACCCAAAACGGCCTAGAAGAGGAAACACCTCGAAGCAACACAGTAAGAATGTCACCAACGTCCAGTCTGTCAAGAAGAAGGCATTGCCGAGAGGAAAAGACGCCTAATATAAATCCTAGAGCTCACTGCAAACTGGTCCATTAAACTAAGCGTGGAAGGCTCTGGAAACGTCAGGGTGAGTGCTGAATCCCTGTACTGTGCTCCCACATCGACTGAGCAGGAGCACGAATAGCCTTGCCTGAACAGCGAGTGCCGGTAAGTGTCGTTGTTCAGCTACTGGTGCTCACAGGGAAAAAAAATGTTAAAAGAACAAGCAAGGCATCTAACACTCCGACAGGGAAATTACCAGCGGCGCTTCCCACGCACCTCTTTCTTCCCCTGCTTTGCAGTCAGAAGCACTGCAGCAATCAATAACTGCTTAGCTGCTGGGGCTGCAGAGAGCAAAATACCCCCACGCTGTCTGGTGAAAAGGAAATGGGTAAAGCACAATCACAGAAGCGCTGGCTGGAAGAGCTGCTCCGAACATCTCCAGCCCAACTGCCTACCCTGAGCTAAAACGAGATCAGCTGGGCTCCAGCATGGCCCAGTCAAACCCCAAAAGCCTCCAGCAATGAACTGTGCACCTCCTTTAACACAGCGTTTTAAAACACTGTAATGCGAATATGCAAGTCTGCTTCCTGGATAAAGCACAAGATCAAGAATCCTTATCCTAGGAATCTATTTAGACCATGACTATCTGGTTGACTTCTACGAAAATATAGTTGCAGGCAACAAAGTGAGAAGCGCTTTTCAAACTTAAAACCAACAAACACGTTGCTCAGAAGGGTCCCTCCCCCTATCAGCAAAGGGAGCAGTTAGACAACAGCGCGAACAGAGATGGAGGAAACACCGCGACCAGCACTAGCAGCAGAGACGCCCAAATTTCTCTCCTACCACTAAAGTTTTGTGAGACGTTTACATGGCTGAGACCTCCCCCTACATATACCCGTCAAACAGTAACAGCAGGAACAGCTATGCAAGGAAAAGCTCTGTGGAGCTGCCACAAATGCCTGCAGTGTGGTCTGGGCTCAGATAAGGCGAGCGAGACAGGCAGGGTCAGAAGGTTCATCCGTCCAGCCAGGATGTTCCTGAGAATGGGCAGAGGAAACTCAGCCTAAAGAGAGCCCGTGAGGAGGAATGGTAGAAGCAAACGAAACACAAGATCATCTGCTAAAGAGGAAACTCACAGAGCAATCAGCAACATACAGACCCGGAGAGAAAAAAAACAAAAAGTAATATATATATCTGCATCAGACACGGGACACCAGGAGAGTGTTTTTTGCTGATAGACAGCAAGAAATTGCCAACACAAAATAGCGTTTGGCCAAAAACATGAGAGAACTGAACAGCCTTGAGGAGTCATTAAGAAGGGCATGTTAAAATCAGCTACCAAAGAATCCAGTGGCAGGCACTCAGGCAATCCTCTAAAACTCAATCCCCACAGATTGGTGAGCTTTGCTGTCAATACCAGGTAAACCACAAACAGAATACGAATTTAAAGCCTCTAGATGAAAAGGGTCAACAGAGACAATCCAGAATATCTGCAACGAAAAACTGAAGCTTGTTCACTAGGCTCCTTACCACACACCACCAGGTGAAGGGAGACAAATTTGCTGAGACTCAGTGATCAAAAAGCTTCACTGAAATCCCTCACAGACTGCTGCTGAGGGAGAGAGAAGGATGAAAAGAAATTCTACCAAGCTGACCGCTGAATCTCCTGACGTTCTCTGCAGGAAGCTGAGCAGGCCCTGTTTTCATCAAAGGCCATCAGAGGGAGTTAAAAAAGGCAAGGACAAACCTCAAGAAGAAAAAGTGACAGTCTGAAAGGGGTCTGGAACCTCAGCAAACAGAAGCAGAGACAAGTCTTTGTCTCTTCTGCTCTGTGTGTGTAAGGCACAGACACTTACCTTCCTGAGCTTGGGTCAACACACAGCATAGAGACCTACTGGAAAAGGGGAGCTGAGGAAGAGGGGATGGAACTACAGAGAACAGAGACTGGGTGCTACTAACTGGGCAGGCTGATGATGAGGCCTCCATAACTAACGTAATGGCTGGTATATCCAGAACCAAAGGCACAACTAGGGGAATGCAAAAACAGGCTTCTGTTTTAAGGGCCAAACAGCACCATTAAGGCTCCAGGAAAGCCTCGGCTACTACGCTGATCACGTGGATTCTTGTGCTCCCATACACAGGAATGCCAGCTCAGATGTGACCCTTAAAAATCAGACCCCATCCCAACTTCCTCACAACCCGAGCTCTCCTCCCACCCAAAACTTCGGGAGCAGCAGGTGCCAAACCTGATTCCCCTCTTTGAAGCTAAGTCCAAAGTCAATGAGCTTAAAGCACTCCTCCTCGGCGCTCCACAGGATGTTGCGCGGCTTGAGGTCCGCGTGCACGTAGCCCTTGTGGTGCAGGAAAGCCAGCGCCTCGAGGACGTCCCGGGCGCAGTGCTGGATCATCCACATGGAGCAGCCCTGGTTGCTGGAGTGCAGCAGCAGCTCGGACACGCTGACGTCCAGCAGCTCGAGGAGCAGACAGCGGGACGGGCCGTTGGCGCCGTAGTGGTTGGTGAACACGCCGTAGAGCGTCACTGCGGCGAGAAGCGGCGTCGGTAACGCGCGGGGGCCGCGTGCCGCCACCCCGGGGACGCGGAGGCTGCTGGAGGCGGCGCAGCCGAGCGGGGCCCCGGCCTCCCTGGTGGGGCTGCGGGGCCGCGGGCTGGCGCTGCCCAAGGGAGTCGGGACCCCAAGGGGAATCAAGGCGAGCTGCTGCCTCGGCCGGGGGGAACGGACCCCCGCAGGGCAAACGCGGCAGGTCTGGGGAGAGCAGGGCTTTACGCGCCCTGAACTTCCCGAGTTGGAGATATCTGGGATTGAAAACTTCACTTTTTGAAATGAAACTCACACACGGGGGCACGGCCGTGATTCCGGAAGAGAGTAGCTCCGTGCGGCACAAGCATCTGCAGGGGCCCAGGGGCCCAGGCGCCATCCCCTCTGCGGCCTGAGGAGGGGAGGTCTGGGCAGCCGGCTCTAGGTGACCAGTTCAAGTAGGGCTCCATCTCCTGAGGCAGCTCCAGACCCAAAAGAAAACATCAACAATGTCTTCCTTTTTGTATTGTAAACCAAAATAGAGACCTGCAAAGCACCACTCACCAAGCCCTTCCTCCTCCGCACTTCGACCTCTCTGTGCTCCCCTGGAGGAACGGCATTTTGGCCCCTCTCCAGTCATAGGGCCAGGTGACAGAGGGTCCCACGCGGGGGCACAAATTGAGGCAGCTGTAAGAGCAGGAATAAATATTTCTTTCAGGAAAAGCAGACAAATCTCCCCTTATCTCAGCATGGGCGCTACTCACTTACCCTGGAGGACAAGGGGAGCTGCCCGGGCTCAAGGAGAGAGAAGAGCCGGGGTGGGAAGGACAGCGGTAGTGGAGGCCCAGGCTCCCGCTGCGCTGAGGGGGCTGGACTACACTATAACCAAGTAACCTCCGGGCCTGCGCGTCTGAGCAGCACCTCTCTGCTAGCAGAAAGCAAAACAAACCCAACAAAACCAACGAAAAGTTGTAGTTTTAAAGACTCCTCTCAAAGGAACCGCTAACCCTTTGGTCAGAGCTCAGCACGGCCCTCCTGCCCCAGCCCAGCTGCAAAGCAGAGGCAGGAGCCGGGTCAGAGAGGCCTCGCGATGAGGAGCAAGTTTGCCGCGAGCTTCCCTGGCGGAGTAGCATCAGTCACGCTTTCTCTGAGAGGCATCACTTGCCTTGGAAGCGTCCAAAGGCTCGTTTGCAGCCCGTCACGAAGAGCCCGCACAAAACCCTCCGTCCAGGGCTGGCTGCTAACGGGGATCCCGCAGGGCAGCTCTCACCACAGCACAACAGCCCTGGGCCGCCCAGCGCGGCACCTGCCCACACAGTGAAGAGCAGATAGGATAACCGAGACATTTGCACTCTGTTAAGCTAATTTACTGTAACTCCCCTGCTGAAATAAAGCCACTTCAAGCGCCCTCTGGCACTGCAACTGCCAAGAGAGCTCCAGGATCTTGGGATCAGCTAGGAAGCACATTCTTCTCCTAGGGACCCCACCTGGGCTGAAGGTAAATTGGGCTCCTTTACAAAGCACCGTGGTCCTCTGTGCTCCTTGCTACTCAGGAGAATGATGTGAAAGCACCTATGTGAATGTGGCATTGCACCTTTTACCAGCCCCCGTTTTGTGGATTCAGGAATACTGAGAGTTGGGGTTACGCTGCTCGCTTTACTTGCTGGGGATACGCACCAGAAGAGCACTCTCGCTACCTTAGGAAGCAAGGCACTTATTAAATTGAGTTTCATTCAATAATACAAATGTCTACTCTTTGACAGTAGACATTTGTCTACTCTTTACAATATAACTTTACTGCTGAAATACATAGCTGCAAGGTTTGTTTCTCTTCAGATCCCGAATTACTTGCTACTGGAATACACAAGATGCAGATATGCCATGTTCTGTGTAGAGAACCTTTTTTTTTTTTTCTTTTTTAGTCATCATATAGGCTAAATATTCTGTTACAATCTCACTTGCAGGTTTTACTTTTTTTTCTTTTCTTCAGCTAACTCTTCCTCTCCTAATTACAGTGGATAGCCTGGAGTTGACCAATACTCTCCTCATCTTTGGCTTCTGTAATGAAACATTAAAGGACATCGGAAGCTGAAGCTACTCTTCTCCCAGTGCCACTTCACTTCTGATTTCCTCCATCAGGCATCAGTTAAAAATAAAATGTGAACTGAGTCCTGAGGGAAGTTCAGGAAGATTCATCAGCTAAAAACTGCATAGGCAGAAAGTCTGGCTTCCTGGCAAGTCTTAAGTAATGATTTTGAAGACTCTTCTTTGCATCATGTAGTGAGGTTATGTTACATGCTTACATGAAACAGTTTTGCACATAGCCCATAATAAATACAGTGAGCAAAAAATGTATTTTGACACATTCAAAAACATCTTCTTGCTTCATTCAATAGTGAATTCATCCCAAACCAGTCAATAAGGGAAACTGAAACTTTTGGCAATGTATTTTTCCACTCCTGCAAATTAATTCCATAGGTTATCCATATAGGTTATTTGTACAGATAAGTGCAGTTCCTCCTTTCAGGAAATATAACTTTTTTGTTGTTTCTTAATTTCAGCGGTCATTTTAGCTCACCTTACACACACAAAAGACTTTATAGAATAAGGAATTTTATTTGCATTTTTGCAGGCATCCCCTGATACTTGACTACAAATGGAAGGGTTTGCGTTGTGCGTTGGCAATGCCCTTGCAGAGATATACCTATACAAAAGGGAGCACTGCCGAGTAGCTGAACCTTATAGAGAATACGCTGTGAAGTGTTTTCCAGTGTAATATTAGTCCATTACAGAACAGTTTTACGGGTACAATTTCTTCCACCAGGGAACAGCAAATTTAAACTGAGACTAAGCCTTCTTTATGCATTTTATACATACACATTCACAAATGCATCTGAGCTGTATGAATTTAACTAAAACATTTTTTTCTGAGAAAGTTATCTTGAAGATGATTGCAGCCTGACATAACCAGGCTGGCCCATAAACACATAATCTCAGTAGCACTCAGAAAAACCAAAATCAAATGTTTCAGTTTATTGAGAAGGTAGAATTAGCCTCAAGAATGAAAGAAAGACCACCTAGGAGACAGATTAAACAAGCAAGTAAGCAAAAAGCAAGTGTGAGGCAGAGAGACAGAAGTCTGAGGCACAGACAGACATGTTGGACAAGGATCAATCTCTCCCTAACACAAGACTCGGGGGTCAGCAAATCAGGAACCAAACTCGAAAACAAAATGACGCTCATGAAACAACTGCTAAATCAGGAGCCAGTGAGAGAAGCTTATGTGGGTCCCAAAGAAAACTGCCCAAACACATGGAAGAGGAGCTCCTCGGGTGTTACCAGGCAGACCAATTGCCCTGGGCTCAAAAGCTACCAAGCTGAAACCCTGGAGAAGACTAGTGAGAGAAATCCTGTTCATTTAACTACTTTAATTTTCAAGACCTTTTAGCAGGCACCTCTGGAAACAGATTTAGCTAGAGGAGCTCTAAAACTAAAGCTACTACTTGCCAGCTGGGCAGAGGGTGAGGCCACCACGGCACATCCTTCCTCTGCTGAGACTAGATTAAAGCACAAACCTCCTAAAAGCCCTGCGGAGGCACAAGTGCTGTAATGCCTTTAGGAGCTGTCCTTTGCAGGCTGAGCTGCTGTAAGCAGGCACGCCAGGTAAATCATTTTTACCTTAACAAGCCTTTTAAAGAATGCTTCATGTTGCTCATTAATCAAATGCCAATCATACCCAAGCACTGAGCAACTTCCACATTAAACATTTTATTTTAAAAGATGGCCATGGAACACCAGCTTTCCCAAGGCTCCTTCCTTGTCTTAACAGGGGCTTCGTGGCCAGTGCCTCAGCTCCTTAGATTTTGACTGAATTCCAATTCACTCCAGAATTCAATCATAAAGAAATAAACAAACATACCATTTACGAGTAGAATGCAGTTATAGTCCAAGTAGGTGATTCCCAATTAAGGGGAGAAGTTACTTGCAGACATATTTTAAAGGGTTTAGAAAAGGTTGTGCTTGATTTGTAGGTTTTCTTTTTTTTTTTTTTTTTCTCCTTTTGCAAAACATATTAGTAAGAGAGAGAACAGCTGCTCTGAGCAATAGAGAAAATATCTGTTCAGAAAGAGGGAAGGTCAGTGCCTACGCCCCATGCCAAGGGAGAATTCCTTGTGAAGTACGTCACAGAGCAGCCTACTCCCACCACAGGCCTTCTTATTGTTGCATTCTTCTTAAAATAATATAAAGAGGAAGAGGAGCCATTAAAAAGTGATTAATTGGGCCCATTTACAGAAATTGTTTGCTTTTGTCATGAGTCAAAAAATCCCAGGCTGACAAGAGTTCACATGGTAATCTCAGGACCTAATCAAATTATGAATGTTTTCACAGGCATAAGATGGTCTTCCTCATGAACAATCTTTTAGTAAAAATTATCCATATTTGTGGAGGAAGGACTTACATGGACTAGCAAACAGAGCAATAAAATATTAAAGATGTTAAGCGACCTTACTTTACTTGAAGGTAATGGTCAGGAATCCTGTTAAGGGAAAAATATTTAAGACACTTGAATACACTGGTGTGAGATCTGAATAAATACATTAAGTTCTTTTTTTTTTTTTTGTCTCTTTATTTAAACACAAATACATTTACAGCATGCAGGTAAGTTAAAACTATATGGCGTCTTCCCCAAACCAATTGTTTTAATGCATCTTATGTGTACTGAAGTTAAATTCGTATTCCACAGGTAGACTTGTCCTCTCATGTCAAATTTAGATACACACAGTAGTGAGTCAGCATTTAAATTATGTAAATAATTTAGTTGTTCACCAGAAATAAATATTATTTCACCAAGTTCCTACCCTAAACCATCTTTTAAAAAAATATGATTTAGAGGAACATAAAAATAAGAAGCAAAGACTGCATGTTGAAAGAGCAGTGTACTGAACATTCCCCGTACAGAGTATTTTAATTTACAAAAAACAGTAATTGTCCTGTCCAGCTGACATATGACAGCCAAACCAGCAAAACAAAACCAAAAAAACACTTTTATTTAACATTTTAAGAGGCAGTTCTCAGTAAACTTGAAAGTTAAAAAAAAAAAAGTTTAAATATAAAAAGGTGATGTACACTTCAAGAGCTACAGGCTAGATTTTTATTTATTTCAACACAGCAATTTTCAGCACCAAACCCCCTGATAATTACCTACAGGAATGAACCTCCCACTTACAGGCAAGAGAAAAAATATCCTGCTTCATTTGAATATAGTTTCAAGAAAGTTAGTTATGATTGCAGCTCAAGTAGTGAAGGTCTGAAAACCTGTGGTTAACATTGAAAGAAATAATGAACAGTCCTATTTCCATCATGTGAAATTTCATTTAAACATTTGCCATTTTTTTCTCTTCTTTGTGTGCAGTCTTTAATCGTGCTCTAAAACAACTGCAAGTTTGGAGTGTTTGGCAGCCTTAAACAAAAGAGCTTTCAAAAGCTGAAAATCCAAAATAGTGAGATTCCTAACTGATACATTCAGCCCTTAAAAGTCAAATTATTAAAAATTCAGGCTATTGCAGTTATAGAAAAAAAGTGAGTAAAGGTCTAAAATTGGACTATGCTCCATCATAATACAAATATTTTGTAATTTATAATACAAAAGTGATTTGCCCTCTAAAGAGTCATAGAATCTCTACTTCCACAATAACTGATCAATATCCAGCAAAAAGTGGTATAATCGTCTAATACACAAAGTGGTATTAACAGGCTCTGAAAAGCTCAATCAATATTAAGCCTCTTCTCTCTCAAAAATCTGGTGGCTAATTTTTATCCAGAGGAAGGTTGTTCTAAAAACGGTAGTGGCTAAAACCCTGTAAGTTATGCAAATTGTGCAAGAAAATTTTAAAACTCAGGTTCAGGAGTCCTGGAGCTCCGCACACAAACAAAAACCCATGTGTCACTTCTTTAGCCACTTTACAGGACTTTATTGCAAAGAGAAGAAAAATATTTGACAACTACTACCTTGAACATTTCAAATACCTACTTACAAATGCATTACAAATACAGTTCAGTGTAGCACTTCTTTTAACACATGCCCCTGGGATTTCTAGACACATCAGCTTCAGAAAGACTGAACCTTTATTAGTAAACCTGAACTCATCATCCAGTTGCTGAAATCAATTCCTATTTTCTTCCCCCAAATGCAAAGTTAAAATTTCAACCCGAACTCCAATACTGTGTACGTGCTGGAGTAGCAGGACAAGTCCCAGACGGCGTTATCTCATGCCTCTGCTCTGAGCGTGAAATGGGACAGCCCCAGAGACAGCTCAAGGATGTGTCGACTCCTGAATGAAGCAGAACCTTTTCACTTCACCGTACTGCACTGGGTGTAGAACCAGGAACAAGACAGATGAGATACTCCATTGCCAAAGCCTCTTTTTTAAACTGAGGTTTACTCTTATTACTGTACAATATTTATTTCCAAATAACCCGATAAACGGGCATTTTATAGATAACAGTTAAATAGCCTTGTTCAAACTGAACTTCTGAGCTCTGTGTTGTGGAGACTGCAGTGCCTGATGGCAGTTGTCATAAGCACACTTCAGTATTCTTATACTGTACAAGCACATTTAGGTCCAATGCTTTGTGTAACATTCCAGGAAAATTTTAATACAGAGTGCTGTCCTAAGTCAGAGTGGAACATGTAGTGTTATGTAGAGTGACAAAAAAATGAACATATACTTAAACATTGTTGCACATTCCCTAAGACAATAAAAATGTACACAAATTAAGCCAAAAAATCAAACTAAGATTTTCTTAACGTACATTCAGCTTGGCACAGTGCAGACTAAATTTAAGACATGAAAGACAAACCATGTAATGAACAGAGCTACACTGTAAGTAACGTACTTTTTCAAGACGCCAAAATTGCACTCTAGTTTTTTGGGGGAATCAGTTAGCAGAATTTGTAGAAGGGGGAGAGAGCTGTACAGGCCAGGTATAATTTATACATTTTCAAAAAAATAATCCTACAATCCCCAAAGGGAAAGATTATTGTCATGGAATGACTCCCTCTGTACGATATCCAATCCTCCTCACATAGCACTTACTTTTCAGCAACTGCAAAAGAGAACAACAAAAGTAGGTAAGTGCCTGTACACATCAGCCCCAAAGCCAGGCTTATACTTTACACTTCAAGTAGAACACATTCACTATTTACATAGCTTTTAAGTTCTCAATCATTAGATCATGTAAATAGCTGCCAATAAAGCACTTGCTTTACAGTAAATTATGCAATACTAGGCACTTAATCTCTGTTACTAAGACAATAACTGAAGGAGTCAAAATTAGATACCCAAAGTTGTGAATATTACAAACACAGGTCAATTTTAACATAGCTCCATTTGCCATGACTATTGTTGCCTTTTCATCAAAGTGAGAACTGTCTTGATACCACCTGATTACCTACAAGCTTCTGCACATCTTGCTTTTGGTGTTTTAGAAAGATGAGGTATGGAACCAAGATATCTTACAGCACTATCCATAAAAAAGGTAGCAGTTGAAATATCTTTGTATGTTTTTAATATATGCAGAATACTTTGTTAGAGGGTGATCTTGGAACGTAACCCAGTACATGATGCTCCTACTGTAGCAAAACTTCTACTCTAACCAGAAGTTCTCAATTGCTTAGCATCTGTATTAATCTACAAAACAACTGGTAAAATACACATTACTACAGAGAAAAATGCTACAGACTTTGCAAATTGTGAAGAGGAGACAAATCTGTAGTTAAGCTCTTTATGCAAGTTTTCAATACTACCAAAAAACTTATTAATAAAAATGAAGATTTTCAAAATTTTGTTCTCTTCTTTCCACATAATTGATGAATTCTTCCAAGAAAGAAAATAGAAAAAAAACGGAATAAAGACCATTGTCTCTTCTTCTACCTGCCAAACTGCAGGTAGAAGACTCCAGTTGGCACTACAGCCAAGATGTACACATGAAAAGAATTATACAGAGATTTTACAGTTCCTCAGGGGATTCTGTCAGACTATTATCTTTCTAGGGGGGCTGTTATGCTTTTTTGTATTTTACCAGGACACAGACATCACCCACATGATTCATCTACAAATCACCTGAAAGTCAAAATGCTACGTGCCTCTATTTAAATTCCTCACTGACCAACACTGAAAGCTCCTTCTCTAAAGTGAGATGCAAGCTCAAATTTTACTTATTGCTGATTATATCAATTATTATGAGTACTCTTAAAGATAGGATCTCTTTAGTTAAAGTTCTAGGCAAAAGAGTTTGAAGCATATAGAAATTCACCCTACAGAGAGAATCTAAAATTACATCTTATATATGCCTCTCTACTGACTATAAATGCAGTCTGGACAACTCTGCCAAAGCTGACCAAGCTCAAAGTAAATGTCCGAAAATTAATTTAATCTTGGCACCATCATAAACAAGTTTCTGAGTTACTAGCACCGCACTCAGAGTAAATATTACGTGAGACTGAAGTACATACAACTTCTTCATGTTCTTAAGGGACACAACTAAATAGAAATAGATTTCTTAACTAGTCCACAGATTTTTTTTTCCTGAATACAGGAGGCAGCTTTGAAAAGTCAGCTAATAACTTCAATTCATTTTTTTTTTTTTTCCTGTTTAACACACTACTCTGAAGCCATTCAAGAGAGAAACACCTAGGGAATCCAATACCTTGTAATCATTCTAGGTGTATTTTCAAACTGAAGACAGACTAATTTAGCCATGAGAATGTTGCATCAGAACATGAAAAAAAAAAAAAAAAAAAAAAAAAAAACCCACCCACACAAATCTATTAACTTAAGCATATTAAGTACCGAACTCTGTGTAGTTATGTAGAAGACTACAGACACCGTTTCCATTTAAAAAAATGGCATTTTTAGTTCAAGTACTGTATCCATATTGTAACTAGGATAACATTCTGAAGTTACTGAAAAACATGAATATTTCTTTTAACTATGCCCAAATCACTGGCATACAAAACCAATGAGCGAACTTAACATCTGCAAGGAAACAGCACGATAGGTTCAATTTAATTGTTGAATGCTTTTTGAAGAAAACCACATTGTTTTGGTTTGCTAGTATTTAAAGCCAAATTGTCTGACCACTTGCATCCACCAAAGAAAAAAATAGCCACAAGTTACCTGCTGCAGCAAGTAACTAGATCTATTACTGATTTTACTTTTTTGTCTTGCTTGCAGTAGAATTTTCAGCTCTAGATCTACCCTTTTGCAACAAATACCTTTTTTTTTTTTTTTTTTTAAAGGCAGCATTATTTCTAATATGTCCACGTTTGTATTATTTCTCTAGCTGCAAAAATTCATGAAAAGACAAGTTAGATGATGCGACTTCACTGTAAGCCTCTCCAGGGGAAGTTTGATGACAGCATAAGGACCTCTTTGCGAGGAGGGCTGCAGACACTCACCCCCTGTCCTGTCGCACGCCACCACCACCACGCAGCACAGCTGCTGGTCCGGCCTGCGGGAACGCGCCACCCCCACGAATTGCACTTGGGTGAGTTGGAGACGCGGCAGGATGTTGTCCGGGACGGATGGGCTTGGCTGCAGGAGAGGAGACACAACTTAAGAATATATACATCACAGTTCAATTATTCATGTTGACTAGCACTTTATTTTGTGACATCCTAGGAAGGATCAAAATTATGCACTTTGAATTACAGGAAAAAAGCTTAGAGATGGTATCCTGAGAAAGAGTCACTAGCTGCAAATGGCTCCACATACTGGCTGCTCCACAGCTCACTGGGCTTCAGCAGCTTCTCACCTACACAGCAGTGCAGAGCCAACTCTACTGCTGAACTTCAGAAAAGTAGTTTCTATAGGTAATTCACAAACTGTATTGCTTTTTGTAAACAAAACACACTGTCAATTAGTTTTACACCACCACTAAGACATATATGTTTAACTGACACACAATTTTGTAAAGTTCTGTCATATTGAACAGCTTTCCCCTCACCTCCACCAAAAAAAAAAAAAAAAAAAATCAGAGACGGGTGTTTGAGAAGGCAAGGGTTTCTTTTACTAACCAATCTGTGCAGAATGTCCTCGCCTGGCCATGTTCTTGGATCTCACAGCTTCCTTGATACGGTCCACCTCCTGCTGATAGCGCTTGCGATCCCGAGAGGCATTCTCTTTGGCCTCCTTCAGTGCTGACTCCAGAGCTTTAACTCTCTCAGCTGTAGCCCTAAGGCGCTTCTCCAGTTTAGGAAGTTCACAGCGAAGATCTGCATTATCACGTACCAGCTTAAATAAATACATGGAATTGAATTATTTTCTTGCTGAAGAAGGTATGACAGAACCAAGCAAAAAAGCTAAAAAGTCACCCTAAACCATGCAAAGTAGTAAGACTACTACAGTATATTTCCTTAAGCTTTTATTTAATCTAAGGGTTCAGCAGCAAGATTGTCATTTGAAAATTAGTCACTGTGGAAGCACATAGTATTCCATATAGGTGCTTAAGATCTACATTCTTCACTCAGGGACAGTCAGGCATCTCACCAGATTAATACACTGACTGTAAATGCTAACCTGGGTCTTCTCTGATTTGAATTCAATTATTTCATTACATACCCACATGCAGTTAAAGTATCTTTTAAGCAACTTTTAAAGATTATTTTAGTCTATTGTTGCATATTGAAAACACATTCAAACCATGGAAGCACTCAATTTTATCAGAACAATTTCATTATGAACAATATGCATTCTAAAATAATTAATCCTAAGTCACTTTAAATTTAAAACTTGAAATTAAACCTCATACCTGCTTGTGGACCTTTGTGAGCTGCTCAAGATTATTCTCAAGGAAAGAAATCTTCTGCTTTTGTGCAGCGCTGCCTCCCGTGTCATCCGAGTCAATCTCGGCACTCTGTAGTGGGTAAGGATAGGGCAAGAAGAATACAAATCTGAATTGAGACAGACCAAACCAGAACAATTGCACTGCAAGGAAAGAGACTAACTGGTAATCCAGTTTTAAAATGAAATTCATGTAACATTCTCAGAAACAACAAGTTTAACCATAGCATCACATTACCTTTTTCACTCTAGTAGCCAGATCTTGAACAAATAGCTTTCGAAGATTATGAAGAGTCTGAAGTTCTTTAGCCTACAGGTAAAAAGAACATTTTTAAAGACAATCAAAATTAACCCAGTGAAGAAAAAAAAAAAAAAGAAAGAAAAAAAAAAAAGGACATTGGCTTTGGAATGTATCCTGACTAGCTTACCACAGTCTCTTCCAAACCCTTTAGATCTTGCCTTGCTTGTTCCCGTCTGTCCTGCATAACCCTAAAAGAGAACACATGAATCCTAAGATATTTGATCAAAACTGAAAATGGAATGTTCCAAGGGGTTGGAGTCAAAAAAAAGACAACATCTTTCTTTTAAGTCCTTAAGTAAAGATATAGCCAACAGATGACACCACTTAGAAGTCTAAATCAGAGTTGAAAAGAAAGGCAGGAGACAAGGTAATTTTTATTGTTGGCTGAGCACCCAAAAGTATGTTCAGTTCTATCAACTGCAGTTTTCTAGAATATGTAAAAAAAGGATTCTCAAAATCAAAGTCAGGACAAATAATTGGAAAAAATCTTACCCTACCAATATTCTTACCTTTAATCAGATGATATGCTAAGTGAAAGAGCATAGGATTTCCATTTTGTCCTCCCTCTCTGCTAATAAGTTTGCCAAAGCTTTAAACATACACAATGGAAACTCAGTTTCCAAGAATAAAAGCCATTGGCAGCACTTTGCTTTCAGCTTGAACAGGAAGATAGAAGCCCTACACATGCTTTGCACTACAAAGGCTCATTTTTTGGAATGGCTTTGATATTATGGTTAAATTTCTAACGATTAGCTGACCAATGGCTGAACTAGTGGATAATGCCACAATTTTATAAAGCCTTAAAAACTACACTGACCTGAAAAGTAGAATGCTGCATCAACTATACAGCCTCTAATTCATTAAGATATTCTCCTTAGTTTTTCCATGAAGTATAGAGAGGTTGACCCCCAAGCACAGACACTACACCAAAACCCTTAAATCACAGAAGAACCAAAAAGTAGGGAGTTGCTCAACTGAGGAAGAACTTTTCCAGCTTTAGAACAAGCAATACTTAATTGTGAGGGGAGAGCTACAGGTTGGAGCATTTAACAGAGAAAGATACACCCCTCCCAATATATCTTTCATTCTTTCATCTCCTATCTTAAATATTAAGGCTGTGAAAAGACACCATCATTCTAAGAGTACAAAAATTAAGTCAAAGAGCTTTGCTAGCACTTTTTTTTTTTAATAAGCATATTATCAAATGAGAGCCACTTCCCTTATCATACTAGGTCACTAGTTATTAAAATTGTGACTGTTCTATATGCTGTTGACACTTACGTAAGTTCGTGCAGCTTTCTGCTTTTTTCCTGATCTGTTGCCTTCAACTTCTCATGTTCAACTCTCAGACGCTCCTGTTCAAGCATCATTTTCTGATTTTGGCTGAACAGAGAAAGTAAATATTAAATGTTAGTACTTCAAAAAAGTAGAGGGAAGAGTAAGGAACAAATTGGCATATCTTTAACCCTTTTAGCTTAAACTTGCTAGACATGCTTAAGACTTTTCTCCCTGATAAGACAGAAGATCCAAAAACTAAACAAAACAAACAAAACAAACAAACAAACAAAAATTAAGTTACAATCTAAATCACATCAGCAACAAGTAACTTAAGCTTCTGATATGTTGGCTCAATCAGCCAAACTTGTCAGGTATGATGCAGGAAAAGGCAAAACTGAAGTTAGAACATAGTGTTGGAGGAAAATCTTTTCACCTCCTGCCCGCCCTACTACATTTCCTTACAAAGCCTAGAAATATATGGCTAATAGCTAACAAAGTAACTGCAATTACTTACTCTTGTAGTTCAGTGATAAGTTTCTCCTTTGCATCAACTTCATCTCTTAGGCTGCTAATTTGTTTCTGATGTGTCTCACGATGGCTCTGAATCTGCTGTTCCACAGCTTGCTATTAGCAGAGGGAAAAAAAAAAAAAAAACTCATATTACATTCTTTAAAGTTATGTTTCACTTAACTTAAAGGACAAAAAAAGTTTACCTTAACTTCATTTGCAGTTTGAACTTTATTTAAGTGCTCTTTCTCCATTTCATGAACTTTTTCTGATAGGGATAGGGAAAAGAAGAGAGAAAAAAAAATTAGCAGCCAGGTAACTGTGTAATCACAATGACGACAGGGATAACTGTTGTGCAACTCATCTGCATACCCCCATCCCTAATCCTCCCAGGACTTTTTTCCCCAGAGTTTATCAGTTAAATTAGCAACATCTTCAATTTAACCCTGTTCTTAGTAGTTCTTTCAAACAAGGCAGCAAGTGTGCCTCCCTCTTCATTTAATTCTGTATGCTCATGCAAAAGAAAAGCCATTTTGCAGCTCCACTGCTTACCGATGGCTACATACTTAGGTTAAAAGGGCAGGAGAGGTAATGATCACAAAAAGGTATTCCTACCCTGTGCTCGAAGTTGAACTAATTCTTCATTAAGAGAATCTACAGACTCTTCCAGTTGCCTCTTTTTCTGCTCCACATTCTGAAGATACTCAGTCAATGACTTGATCTTAGCTTCATGCTTGTAAAATGGAAAGAATCATTTACTTTTGAACCAAGTAAAACAGAACTATGTCTGCATAGTGACATCAGTCTTTAACAATCTAATCTCAAAACGAAAGTGATGTCAACTAAGTTCTCTCTAAAGAAAGAAAGAAAGAAAGAAAAAAATCTATTACGCAGATCTATAATGCAGCCTACAAGATAGTTTTCATTCTGGAATCAAGTATATATTTGCCTGAAAAATTAGATGTTTTGAAGGTTAAATATTATTAGAGAAAAGACAAGCTTACTATATTTTAGAAGATTGACTGAAATATGCACTTCCTGATATAACAAAAGATGAGGGTCTGCATGTGAAATATAATATAACGAAATTTGCATATGTAGATCACAATTTAAGTGTACTAAAACTCTAGTTACTGATCCTTTCTAACAATGAACATGGCAAATCTTGCATTAGAAATGAGCTTAAACTGCTGAGCAAGCCCACTATACTCAAGTGGTGTTATCTTTGTGTGCTCACTGCCTTTCCAGCTCGGACTCACTGTGTTGCAAGGCAGAGTGGTCACTAGCCACAGTTTTCACAGTACTGGCATTTGTCAAACATCCTGTGATGGAGAATACGTAGCTTCTAGTATTCAACGGAAATACTACAAAAGCATTATTAAGCTACCTCCATATTGTGGAAGTTCTGGCAAGTTCTGGAAGTTCTCATTCAGCTCACTCAGAAGCATGCCAACTTAATAAAGTATTAAGGATACAGAGAAGAATCTTGCGACTCGTGTGGTGTCAGAGCCATTAAGCAACCGCAATATTTCATTTTCTTCCAATAGGCTAATGGATGTGAAAGAATATTTAGGAAAAATTCTAGAGAAACCATTACCTGTGAGATACGGAGCTGACAGGCAGCCAACTCCTTCTCGTTTTCTTCCATTTTCTTATTGCTTTCAGTTTGGGTGCCTTCTAACTGTTTGCAACGTTTTACCATTGTTTTCACTTCTGATTTCATTTTACTAATGTACAGTCTTGCAACTGTGAACTCTTCATCTATCATGCCAGTTCCCTCAGGCTGCTGAAAAGTTTGAAATTGCACATTGAAAAAGTTTAGACGACTAAAATACTTCTTGTACAGAGAATTAAGCATGAGATGGAACAGCTTAGCACTTAGCATTCCTACTACTATTCCAATTCCATGGAATTGGAGACACGAACAATGGATATTATTCCTATCCACTGCCAGACTTGTGTGAACAAACTAGAAGTATTACATGCTTAGTAAATTACCTTAACTCCTCACCCCCTACAAACTTATTCTAAAATTTCCAGCAACTCTTACAGCTTTGTTTTACAGTTACGTTAGTTACCTTTACTATAGCAAGAACTCTGATCCTAGATATTCAAAAGGTACAGGTGTAGAAAGTGTCATTAAAAAAATTGCACTAACTAATCTTTACCTTGACATCATTATTTCCTACTGCAATTCCTATTTCTGCAAGATCTTTTAGTAAGGAGGCCATCATCTCTGTTGCTCGTTTCTTCTGATGGTTGGTCATTTCTTTCAGTTTTTGAAGCTCTGCATCTATACTGGCTAAAGTAACCTGGAACAAAAGAAATTACATTTTACTAAAAAAAAAACAAAACAAACAAACAAACAAAAAAAATCACACAAACAAAAAAACCCTAGAACTAGTTTTGTCTTTTTTCAAGAATGTATCAACATATAAGTTGCCTACTGAAGTGTCCCAAACAAATTATATCAACCTATTTAAGTATACTATGCAGTAAAGAGATATGTATATTTTCATCTTCAAGATCTCTTTGAAAGAAGAGAGAACTGCATCCTCACAGTATTCTGCTTGTAATGCCTACAAACAAGCATATCCTTTCTAGTACGTAGTATTTTAAGACTAGAGACTATTAGCTATCTGTAATGGTTTGAAGTCTGCCAAATACTTGGCTACCACTGCTGTCAGTCATTCCATAAAGCTGTGCAGATATATGATGGTTAGTGGTATGCATTCTGTGGGACTGATACAAGACACAGATTGCAATATGGGCCCTCCCTCAGAATAGGTCCTCAGTGTTCTGTTCCTTTCAGAATGTAAAATAAATCCCCTCTTCTTCACAGCATCAAGATATGGCATGCAGAACACTCCTTAAACACAAGATGCAAATACAGGCTTCTTCTGAGGAAGACTTGCATGTTCACTGCAATTTTAGGACTGGAAAGAGTTTGGAGCAGATTGTGTTGCTGCTACAGCACAGGCACTCCTCAGATAACCAAACTCAAACAGGTCACCAGTATGTAATAAAAGCATTAATCTCTAGGATTTTTTAAATTGCTCTTAAGGTGGGGAAATGCCATAGATGCTACATAGAGAGTTGTAAGGTCAAATATTCAGTGTAGATTTCACTCTTTTTAATAAAGCCTCCCTTGCTAAGGCGAGTGTTAGACACCACAAACTGAGGAAGCTTCAAGCTTAACTACCTGTTAGTATTTAGGCATTTCAGAGAAAGGCAAGTTTGGAGTGAAAAAAATATTAACTCTTACTTCATATTCAACAGTGGTGACTCAAGGCTCAAGTTACTTCTTCACTGGGCAAAATGACTCAACACTTTCATATTTGCATCTCAGCTCTATCTCAACATTACAGAGAAGATGAGCATTGTTTCATGCCATTGAGCTCTACAGACCTAGCGAAACTGTCCATGAGAACTACCAAACTGACAAACTAAAGGGGAAAACAAATCCAACACACGAAGAAACCTTTCAGATCATCTCTTCCATGGAAGGTTTTTTAGAGGTTCTTATATAGGGAAAAACAAAACAAGGGAGAAAGAGAGAGCCATATAAAAAGCCATCGAAAAAGTGACTTCAAGGAATCCAAGTAATGGAAAAAAAAAAAAAAAATTAGGTTGAGACAGTAATTCCTTTTTTCAGTTTCCTACCGATTTTTGATTGAGTTCATCACTAAGCAGCTCATACTCCTTTGCCTTATCTTCTACTTCCTGAGACTTCTGGTCATAGTTGACCGCTAGCTCTTCAAGGGCCTGTAGCACCTCTTTCACTTCTTCTTTAGACGCATCATTTTCAGCTTGGAGGCGATTCAGCTCTGCTTGCAGGTTGTCTTGGTCCCGTCTGGTAGAAGCGAGAAGCTACAACATCAACAGTGATATATAATTAATAATTATCATCAAGAAATGGATGCTTTCACCCACAGTATTACTGTGTGTTAGCAGGGTCCAGCATCATAAAATAGGTATGGTCAGGACAGATACAGCAAGAGCATCATAATAGAAAAATTCAACCGCTCATCTATAACCAGAGTTGTTAGTTTCTTTTAAAAGTTCTCACACCTAAAATAATTATTAATCAAACCCTTTCAATATGGCACCTGAGCATACACACAAAACGCAGCAAGCATTCAAAAGAGAAGCCGGACAGTGATCATAAACTGTGATTCATCTTAAAACATCTCCATTTTTTAAAATTAAGAAAAAGAAAAATTATAAAGATACTAGACATACTCACCTCCTCCTGATCTAACATTTGTGTTTTTAGTTTTTCTACTAGTTGGCTCTGCTGATTAATCTCTTCATCCTGTAGTTGTAACAGTGATAGAAAATAGACGATAAATATTCAACTTTCCATATTTTGCAATAAAATTAAAAAGAATCATCCTTTTGATTCACTGGCCTATGCATTAGGCTCCTCATCTAGTGTGTACTTACAAAACATGATGCTTCAAAGACAAAATTCTTACACCTACGTTTTGCAGATCTTCTTAATTCCTCTAACTTTCAAGAAGCACGTAAAAATGAATTCAAAGATACTCTCTCTCTAAACTTAGTGCATTGCTTAAGATTTACAGTATGTTCAAATGAACTATGCATAAATTGAAAACAGTAGCTTTTTAAAATCTGTTTTCTGCCTACCAATAAGTTTTTTTTTTTTGACAGGAAGATAAAGCGAGACAGAATACTCATTCAGCACCAGATAAGCCAATTTATGATTTCTCTTTAAAATTAAAGCACTCCAGATATACATTCAAGCAAGTAGAGTTGCAAATTAAGTATTATCTAATGTATGTCAAGATATTTTTCCACAAAGTCTTATATTAAATAAGAATGTACCTTGTCATCTAGTTGTTTGTATAGTTTGGCAATTTCTTCCTCACATTTTCTTCTCTCAGTGTCAGTGAAATTGCCAGTTACTCCAATTGTAGCAGCTGGTTTATCATTAATAACAGTAATGTCCTTGTCCACTGTGAAAGCTTCTAAATTGGCCTTTTCTTTGTCAAATTGCTCATCAACTGGTACAGTCTCCCCTTAAATAAGAGATATGCTTATAAAGTATTTTTAGTATTTATGGACTACCTTTCAGAAAGCTAGCCTTGAAACGCATTGCATATTTGCTAATAGCAATACAGTTCCATGGTTAATAAATAACCATGTTCACAGATTTCATGAAAAAAATCATTAGATCATCTAGACTGACCCTTTATTTATCAAAGGCTATTATATTTTCATACAGTTATTCTGCCAGAAGCTCCAAATCCCACAAGAAATTGTACTTCCTAGAATTCTAACTTGTCCCAAAGACATTAAACCCTCAGAAGTCTGTTTTGATAGCAAGGCGTATTTACTGTGAAGTTGTTTTACTTCAATTTAAATATTGGAAGTAATATATTTAAATACATACTTGCTGTCATTTTCATGTTAAGCCTCTTCTGATGAGAGTACTTCACTAACTTCACAGGGAGAAAATGCCACACACTAATGAAGGCACTTAGCAGTGCCTGAACTCCTAGCACTTTACTACAAAACATTTTGTGCAGTCCTTGAATGACAGGGGCTCTTTACAACACTCCAGTAACTTCTGTCAACATTCTGAAAGAACTACACTTAACTTTTCAGGTGTGGCCTCATAACCATCTCCAGACAAGGAAGAATATGGGGAATGGAAGAGTATAGAAAAATATAAATATACTTTAAATAATAAGAATTACATTTTATTCATCTTATTTAGATAAGCTTTTTGGGGAGGGGGGTTGGGGGGGAGTCAGATTTACAGCAGGAGATGGTGCATAAGTTGTCTACATAATTGCAAAACCATCTTCAGCTGCCAAACTCCAGGCTTTGTCTGCTTCTGTAAGCACAACCTATGCTCTTTTCCCAAATTTAGCACTTCATATTTAATTTACACTTTGACATATCCTGCAAACCAAGAATCCAAACATTCAGGAAGAAAGCAGGATGCATCTTCTGTGCTATCAGAAATTTTTTTGTGCCCATTGAAGTGATTGATAGTTTTAGGTGAGGAAGTATCCTTATGAAATTGACTTGAATCAAAAAAGAGAGGCAATATTTGTTCAGCTTCTACATTTACAGCTAATATCACTATAAAACATATATTTTCAATATTAATTCTAAAAATTAAGTCTAGTTTTCCCATTTAACCAACTGTTGAAAATCTAACCAACAAACTTTCAGACATTTTTTCCTATTGCACAATTACTAAAAATTGTTACATCTGAAATACAAACTGGGTAAGCCAGCTTGTCTAAGGCCCACTAGTAACTCAGGCCAGCTTCTTGTTTAAGTTCACATAACAATTTTTTTCTCACCATTCCGCCATCTGTTGAGTTCATTTTCTAGCCACTGTATGGTGTTACGCAGAGTCTTGTTCTTCTCTTTTTCTTTTTCATATTTCTTCTTCCACTGTTCTGCGGTGAGCTCCACATTGACACAGACTGTGTTCTTAATGGTCTTGGCTCTGCAGAGAAGGAGCAAGAAGCTTCAAAATAAGAATATCGATTCCCCTCCCCAAGACTAAATTAAACTGCATTTTGAAGCAAATGATATACCATCCTCTTGAGGATGTAGTCTTCAGGATCCAGACAAACTAAGGATTTTTTTTATATATATCTTAAATTTATATTAAGGATTTTATATGAAAATAAAAGTTTATATTTAGATATATATTATTTATATAAATACAAAAATATATATAATGAATCACAACACAATAGTTATATGTGTGCAGCAGAATTAGAACAAGAAAACAAACACTCAACTTCATGCAGAATGAGAAAAGAAGTTACTTCTTTTCTTAACTTAAACTTTACTTAAACTATCTATGTAAGTTAATATGCAAGTAAATTACCCGTAGCATTTACCATCTCAGGATATATGCTTATTAAAAACAGATTCCTTTAAGAGTTCGCTTACTCTTAGAGATTCACTTACACCAAGAAGTAATTTGTTGTTAGGCAGGAAACATAACCTTGTTAAGGCACTTAACAGGGACAAGAAGCAAAATTTCATAGAGAGAATTACCTTGCAAGTCATTTATTTACCTTTGGCCAAACAGAAGAGTAGATTTAGTTTCAGATTCATTGTATGAAGATGGAGAACAGCAAATAACAATAGTGGTTCTGCAATTACCCCCTAGCGAGTCCTGAAGGATTCTTGTCATTTTGCTATCACGATATGGGACGTAAGTCTACCAAGAAAACAAGAATTGAACAAGAATTAAAGATTCCATGCACATCACCGAACAGGTCAGTAAAGGATTTCTGTACATTACAGTGCACTGAGATGCAAGACTTGAAAAATCCAAAGAGCACACTTACACTGCTTTCAGCCAAAGCTGAAATGACGTTTCCAAGTGCAGACAAAGACTTGTTGATATTCTTAGCCTCATCCAGCACAGCACCTTCTGCTCCGGTTTTACTAACCTATATAACATTTCAGAAAGGTATTAAATGCACCTTCAGACACACCTCCCACATTTAATACAAAACTTCAATAACTTTCTACTACTAAAGGCAATTTGGATTTTAGGAGGTACACATCAGCAACTTGGTTTAGAATAATGAAAACCCTCCCTAGATTCTCTTCCTATTTTACCATTGATTTTCATTGAGAACTCGGGATTTGGAGATGCTTCTGCTATTTCAACAAAAGCGAGTATTTTCCTTTGGAAAGCAGGCCTTTCTTTAAAAGATAAAGAGATAGCTGAAAGCTTGCATTTAAGAATTGAAACTTTTTCATAAGTTGTTTCATTCCTTTTAAAAAATAAAGGAAATCTGGGTGATTTGAAACCGCCAATTATTCACAATACAAACTAGAACTACAAACCTTCATAAGAAGGTCTATATAGTTTGCTCAGAAGCCATTCCAGAAGCCAGGAAAGCAGTGAGTCTATTTTAAAAGAAGTTCTTGAGAACAGAGTTTTTAGAAGGCAAAATTTGACCCACATGAATGCCCTATGAACCGAAAGTGATATTAACAGGAACTGAGGCAGTGGAAATCTATTCATACCATTCTTCATTCCAACTTTCCTGCCTGAGTGTTAAATTTGATGTTATAGTTCCATAATTCGCCTTTTATAAGCCTTCTCATCAAGATGCCATCATGTCTATAACTAAGCAACTCTATTTGTATTTCAAAAGACTGAGAAGAAGAAGAGCAGGATTCGACTTAAACAGCAAAAGAAACAGAAGTACCCTGAAATGAGACCTGCAGCTTGATTTTGCCCATCCTGCTTTAATGCTTCCAGTTTGATTCCAATTAAAAGAGACAACCACTAAGAAATACATCCTAGAGTAAGAACAGGATCAGAAAGAACAGAAAAGCCACAGAACAATGACACACACAAGCACTGCCAAGCAGAAATGACTGAAAAAGCTGGAGACAATGATAGAGATAAACCCCGGGAGGAAAGATTAAAAGGGCAATGTCAGAAATCCAGGTCTTAAAGGAGTAAGCTACAATGTATAAAGCTTAATAACAGTAATATACAATAAGCAACATGAAATACGATGTTCCATTCTTTCTTTTAAGTACTGATTCAGGAAAGAAAGTTGTCATCATTGTGATAATGCTGATAAGAATTAGGAAGAATTACGACAAAAAAAAATGTAGATACTCCACACTCGGAAACACTCTTTGATTTTAGTATCTAATTTATGTAATGCACTCAGATGATTTTTCTCTCTCGAATATCAAGAATGAACCTATTGTCTCATCCTATTCCACATTTACAAACTTCCTGCATTAATGCAAATCAGTTTAAGGAGAGAGTATCTGAAGAATGAAAATTCTTTTGAATTTTTGATTCTGAGTATCACATGACTGGTCAGTCAAGTGTTTTAAACGAATGTAAAAGTTATCTCAGTTTTTCAAACCATGAAAAGAGAAATTAGAAGTTACCTTTTCACTACCTGCCAAGTCCACAAGGTAAAGTTTTCCACTTAGTTTCTGTTCTGTTTGAGTATTCTCTTGTTTTACATTAATAAGAAAAATACTATGACTTCGGGAGCTGTGTTCATTCATATCTATAATCCAAAATAGATAAATTGTCAAAAAAAGTATAATTAACATTACTTGACTAATACAGTATCTTTCTAAACTGAATTGACAGATCTACAGGTAATGCAACTATTTACAGTTGTCAAACAAGACAGTAAGACACAGCAAAACCAATAGTCAGCATCACCTAATTACGTAATCAAGATCCACTCTCCCTTGGGCTTCCATTAATATCACATATGCTCACTGACAAGATTTGTTAATGTCATCTATGGATTTTACACATTTAATTCACTCTATTAGAAGACCAAGTACATTGACATCTTGACACCAGAGCGCACTTCAAAAATTTAGTATCACTTTCTATAATTTTCTGAAAGTTTAAATTAGGCGATTAAGTCATCTCTCAACCCTTGCTTCTTGAAATACATATTGCCATCTGTGCTGTGAAACATACAACATAAACAAGACTCATGATGAATTTAAAAAACTGTTTCAATTTATTAACAAGATTTAAGCTGCCAGCAGTCACAGTGAGAACAGGAGTCTAATTCTTCCTTTTAACCATAAATCCCTCATAGACCTAAAAGAATCAGTTGATTAATTCCACACATGATGCTCTACATGACAGAGTATCTCTGTATCCAACTTTCTGTTATTTCTCCATTACTTAGCTTTGCCCTCATTTCACTACTATGTCACCTAGAATTAATCAAGTTGAAGTCCAACACTAATTCTTTCCTTAAGATTAAGACCATTTTTATTTCAGGTCCTTACCAAAAAAATAAGATTTTTCCTTCTCATGTTTTCTTAAAGAACGCATGTTCTCTTTTTCAAAGAAATAACCGGGCACACACACACACACACACACACACACACACACAAAAGAAATTCCTCCTCCAGCCAGCTCACAAAGACTTCTAATCGAAGACTGAAGTATTATTCTGCATTAATCTTATTTTCCCTTGTCATTTTTTGCCTTTCTTTTTCTTTATTCTGTTTCTTGTGGGAATGTGGACATCAGTGCCATTGCTCCTGCCAACTCCGCTGCCAGAAAGCAAAACTTGGCATCCTGGAATGCTGCTTGGATCTGCAGTATGTCCAAATACATCTTCAAACAGCTTTTCTTAGAGACATCATGCCCAAAGTTTATGTGAGACACTGTGGATTACTTTTAGATTCACAGGTTAACCTGGAGCAAATTCTACAAACCAGAACTTGGCATTTTTCCTAACACAAAACCACACTTTTTTCCTGTTCCCACAGCGAGAGCTCCTGAACTGAGAACTGAGAGTTGTTTCCAAAACATGCGCTGAAATCGTTTGCACTAGGTCTTAAAAAAAAAAAGTCTTTCCTATTTTTGAATACATATAATAAACAGAAAAATAAGGCACTAAAAGAAATAGATACTTACTTGTAACTGCTACATGTCGATTAGATTTTCCTTCATCTATAGTATCCATAACTTCTTCTGGACTACATACAAAACGCTCTGTGCAACCCTTTAAAAAAATATCAACAAGCCAGATATAAGTGCTGCATGTGACAGAAATGAAAGATTAAGACAACACCAAGTTATCACTCACCTTTACGTAGGGAACTCTATTTTTATCTTCATGAACAGAAAGATTGGTCTTCGAAACTGGAAGACAAAAAACTCTAAAGCTAAAGCACATATCAAGCCCTCACCAAACGAACTAGCTATTCACAACATACACCTCAGGAGTTAGAGGTGTTATTATTTTCACAGAGGTATATTATTTTCACAGCAATACTCTCTAAAAACACAGTATATACAAAACAATCGCTAATGTAGCTTAATTTTTTTTTTTTTACATATTAGTTCCATGCCTTCTCATTTTGATGCAGCTATATCACCTACAGGTTACTGTTACTATACTACATAGTTAAGCATCATAAAGTTTTTATTTTAATCTCTTCCTCCAGAATAAATTTTTATTTCATATAAAACACACTTACCATCCAAAAGGTCCCTTATTTTATCCAAGTATATTTCAAAATATGACACCTAAAAAAATTGGCAGAACATTACAAAGCAAAAATATGTAGCTTTGAGATAAGAAAAATCCACATCATTTATATCTCCCACATAAAACTACATCTAATTCACGTATTAGAGGCTGAACTAAAATTTAGCTTTAAAAAAAGAAGCTACTTTGATCAAAGCTTCAAGTACTATCAGTACTGACAGACACTATCAGGATAGATACCATCAATGTTTAAGGGAAACAAGATTAAAGTGTTAACTTAATTTTTCTTTAAGAAGAGACAGTTACTTTTGAAATAACTCATTTAGATTTTCCTACTTACTGGCATTCTGCAATGGTCCAGATAGAAAAAACACTGAACTACAGATTACCTCCAGTTTTAAGCGTGAAGCAACAGTTACTTAAAAAGATAGCAATGAAGAAAGCTTACTTTAATATGAAACTCGAGATTCTCATCCATAGAGTAAATATAATTAAAAATATCTTGCACTATTCTTGGAATAATTCCCATTCCGTCTGGGTCATGAAGCTTCCCCTTATTAGAAAAAGATACAATAAAATGAAACATCACAAGCAGTATTTAAAGGCAAAACAAAGTCAACGGACAACAGCCTCGTTTTAAATACATCATATCTGTCAGCCTTTTCTTTTATCTATAAAAGAAAGTCTTGACCATCCACTTGAGCCCAGCATTTACCAGGAGACAAAAACAGCCTCAGATCTCTCTCAAACAACTAAAAGTGAAAATCTACTATTAGAAAACTATGTTTCTTCTACTATTAAGGAATAAAAGACTACAGTTATTGCCCTTTCTAGTTCTGATAAACATTTTGGTTATCCAAATATTGCAGTGAAAAGGTAAGAAAGTTAAAATTCAGGATGAAAACAGCAGATAGGTCTTATTTCTAGAAATAAGATAACAGTTCTTCTCAACACAGAACCACAGTTCTGTGTTGAGAAGAAATCATGACAGTAAGAGAGAACTATTTTAAGATTTCTTACTTCCATAGTGTGCGTTTTCCCAGATGATGTTTGCCCATAAGCAAATATTGTACCATTGTATCCCTCAAGTACATCTAGAAGAAAAGAGTATTTTCATTAGGGTTCTTTTCCTGTTTCTACACAAACATCAAATGAAACAGAATGCAAGCAAACAATTGCAAAAGTATTTAGGAAGTTAAACGATTGATTAAATAGATCAACATTTAGTAATACAGTAGTAGGGTTTGGATCGGGGGAGGTAATTACATTTTAAGAAGTTTACTAGTTTTGAAGGAGCTCTTCCTTCAAACAGAACTTTAACCGAATTTCCTTTCTATTCCCAATTCTAATGTCCTGGTACAACTGTAGGTTGAACAGCAGATAGTCTTCAATGACTTAAGAGGAAGAAGAAATCATGCACAAGAATGTTATGATATCGTCAGCCTTCCCAGGAAAGTTCTAACGTCTAACTGTTAAAAGAAGGAGCTATGCCATAAATTTCAGCAGCTTATACTTCACCCACAAGGAGAGTTGGTTGCATTTTAAATTGTACATGTACCAACCTTGGGGTGGGGGGGATTGTTTACCAGTGTTACTGTTGAGCCTCATGTTGAAAGCAAACTTTTGTTTTCTGTAAACAACCACAGGCTACTCCCAAATGGAGAGGTCTTATCTAACCCATCATACCCTGAATCCATTTGTACCATCACTACATTCAGCTGTCACAAGATACATAAAAACCTAAGAAAACACACTGAGGGGAAGGAAAAAAAACAAGTTTTTCAGATGGGTCAGATGAGAATGATGAGGAGGAACATAAAGGAGGTGGTAGGAAACAATTACAGTTCTCAGTCAACTCCAATTCTGAATTGTCGAAAAAAAAAGAATTTCTACTCCCTAATAAAATAAAAAAGAAAAATATGTGAACTAATTCTAATCCCTAACTCCTTTAAGATTTAAATTCTTACCATAGTATGAATTTTTCACAACAATTCACTTAAGAAATGAGTTTTTAACCAACTTTTCTTTTACTTTCCTTGTCCTTTTACTAATAAAATATCCCTAAAATATCAACTATTAGTGGTTTCTTGCAAGGCTTTGTTAAATTGTAGTTGACTACTTTCAAAATATTGAACTATCCTCCTCCAAAAACTGTAAAAAAAGAAGAGAGACAGAGAGAGAGAGAGAGAGAGAGAGAGAGAGAGAAAGAGAAATAGCCAATACTACAGCAATGTAGTATTTTGTGACCTTGTAGAGCTTGATCTTTCAAATTTACTACGGGAATTCTGACAATTCAAATTTGAAACTGTGTATCCTAAGATTACCATAAGAATTATATTTTCTGATGCCAGACTACTAAAAAAAAAAAAAAAAAAAAAATCAAGAAACTACTTAGAAGAATTGTTTTCAAGAAGTTGTTGGTTTTGATTTTTAATTTCTAATAAATTGCTTTAAATGTTTTCACCATTAAAACCCAAATAAATATGTAAAACATGTCCATAAGGGAAGAGCTATTCTCCCACCTTACCTTTGACAATCTTTTTAGCACAATCATTGTATACTTGTTCCTGTGATGTGTTCGACTGGAATACACGGTCAAATATGTATGGCTTGGACTGGAAAGAAAAAAAAGACACAAGTCACCTACAAGTTACCTGTTAACTTGTAAGTTAAATAAGTTAAGAGTTACTTAAAAGACAAATCCTAGAAATACAACTGAAAGTTTTGAATATTGCTTTGGAAGTAATCCTTACTGTCTCCATATCTTATGTTTTAGTTACTTTAAAGATAATAATATGGAAAATGGCATAAATATAGCATTGTCAAAGTCTTTATATGCTTGCCCAGAAATAAGGTCTTGAATTAAATATATTTTGTTAAAAAGTGTAGTCTACAGAGGTTACCAAAACAACTCTCCCACATGACCTCCATCTATGCAAGTTGCAATGTAAACCAACACCTGGACTATATTTCCAAGAAGCCTTTACTCCTTTCCACAACTCCAATAGACCCAAATTATTAAAAAACTTTTACAACACATTATACAGAATGTTTATCTTGGTAGTATCTGGTAAAACAAATATTCAGGTTTTACACTGACTGCAGGTAACCTATCTCCCCCTCCCCCACAGGAATTTTTCATCCCTCCCCATCCTTCCCAAAAAGCACTATCCATAAGCTGAAAGAAAGTGTCAGTTTTGGAACAAAAGAACTGATCACAGAAGACTTTGAACTTGGAAGACACTAAAAAAGAAGCAGTTCTGATACAGCTTTCTGAAAGTAATATTAGATTTTTGCTTTGTTTAAAATACAAGAGATTTTTATAGAACAGCTCTAAACAGGTGACAAATCATTAGAGTAACAACTATTACACTCATCTTGCGAAGTTCAATTTTTTGCAGCATTTTTCAAGTTTTATTCAACATTTTTTGCAAATAGTCAAGACTAATGAGGGACCCAGGTCACTTCCTGTTGCTAATCGCATTGCAACTGTTAACTGCTCAATTTTACTTAGATTCAGTTATCATCCATCTCCCAAGGATATTCTCAAACAGCCTCCCTAGCAGAGCAGCAAGTCCAGCTTCCATCTTTCACATTCCTTTCCCCAGGCTCACCTTCCTTGTGCCTTTCAGTAAGGTCTAGCATAACATCAAATACAGCTTTTTAGTTCCAACACAAAGCCAATTGCTGAGAGGGCCTGCATCAAGCTACATGACTTCCCTCTCAGGGAAAAAACAAACAAACAAAAACCTCCCAAAAGCACATATACACACACAATATTTATTACAGCATTCAAAATGCAGGTATGTTTAGGAAGCCACAAGACTTAACGGGCAGAAACCATCCCTAGGGTGCTACAGTTTGTCAGATGACGCACACTTTGACATTAGGGAAATCACAAGTCCTCTCAATTAGTCGTGTTTTTTACTTACAAATATACATCAAATTCTTAAGTTGCAAAGGAAGAATTGAGACCATTGTATTGACCAAGTACACCAGGAGAAATTAACCTTAACGTAAGAGGCTTAAGACTGAAAATGTGTCATATAAAACATAAATCACTGCCGAAGAAAGAATGCTGGCCATACATTTTCTTTCTCACTAGCAGCTGTAATTTTAAAAAGCTTCCACCCACGCAAACATCAGTCAGCTACACTATACTCCGCAAGTCAACTGCATCATAAAACATATTCATAATTTCTTACATACCTATGTTCTTCTATGCATTTGTGTGCACCGAAATAGTAGTGTTTAGGTTGATCATATTCGCCATGACAAATTGCAAGAATATGATGGGAAAAGTCACAGGGTCCATGCTCTATCCAGCAACCATTAATAGCACTCACTACTTTCCTCACAGATTCCCAGCATCTGATCTTTGCTGTTCCCCAAAGAACTTGACAACTATTTTTACCTCCTCAGAGAAATAAAAGTACTTTGAAATGTAAATAATATTGTGTGTTGTATTATGTTTCAATGAATCTATACACATTGATGTACACATATATTATTGCAAAATACTGCTAGCGTAAAACAGAAGGTTTACAGTTTCTTGAAAGAAATCCAACTTGGAAAAAAATCAAGTTTATTTTCTGGTACCTTGCAATACCTTGTTTAGAAGGTACTGCAAGCATAAAATCTGAACTAGAGTGCACGTATTCTGCAACACAAAGAAATTTTTTTACAGCTGCTTCATTTTCTAACAGCATTTAGAGAAGAATGCCTTTTTTAATTCTTCTGCCAAGAAAAGTCTGCTGGAAATAAACTATTAATCTATGATCATGCAAATGCAAAATTATGTTTACTAACTTCCCTGAATACACCATATTTGTAGACTCTCTGCTCTCCAACTGTCATTCAGATGCCCTCATACTGCAATTTGGTTTTGCTCCTGTATCTCACATATTTCTATTTGTTCACAAAGTTTAATAAGATGAAAAATAGATGTATGATGAATGTCACGGATTAGTAAGAACAGAAACCTAAGCTGCAAGAACCTCACTCAGGCCATAATGCCTTTAATTGATCTTGTTTATTTATACAGTGAAAGATGGCAGGCACATGACAAATTCCAATTACCCTCAAATAACAACTGCTACCAGCATACCACAAAATTACTAGATCCCCTTTCACAATTTTGTAACATCTCCATTCCTTACGGGAGTGGAGAAGGGGAAAAAAAAAGTAGATTTGTCAAGATGCCCTCAATATTATCGCTTTCCAGATAAAGCTGGAACGCAACTTCAAAGCTTTCAAAAACCTAATTAAGTACTGCTCCCCACCCCCCACCTCTAGTATACTTATCACATTTATGAGAATCCACATTAGGCTGTTCCTTTTCCATCATCATTGAATATCTACCCCAGAGTTTTCCAGGATAATTATGTTTAGGAAAAAAAAACGGCATCCCCACTCAGTACACTCAGTCAGTATGTTTTTTTTGGCACCTGCCATGTTACGTCTTATCACTTCTCTTGCAGTCTACTCTCTGATGTAGACAAAGCCAAACCCAATCATACATAGATTACCCTGCCCCAGAAAGCCTAGCCATTACCTTTAAGAGCTTAAATCAGAAAGATTAAAGTAGACAGATACTTTTTTAGCAATCAGATGTCTTCCTCAAGAAGTAAACCATGAGGTATTATGATAGAACTGCAAACATAAGATGTCCAAGTAGAATGATCATGTGGTCTGCAAAAGTGTGGTAGTGTCACTGCCGTGACAATACTGTCTTGACCTACTCTGCAAAATTTGTTTTCAACATATTTACTTAAACCTTCATACAAATTTGACACATATGGCTCAAATGTCCCACAGCAAGAACTCTGCAAGCTCCCATAGCCCTCCAAGTACATTTGGCAACATGAATTAGGAGCAATTGTACCAAATCGGAACAAAGGATTTAAGTCCAAGTACACATAACTCAAAGATTATTTATCTTTTATATAGGAGAACATTCAATCTATCCAAATTGTACAAGATTAGTAGCATACTATAAAAAAAATTACATAAAATTATTTTGAATTATTTCTAAGAATTTTTTCCACTGTAATTCTCTGCAAGTTACAGAGCTAGTTAGTCCTAAGGGTATCCTAATTCACCTTATTTTCTAGGCATTAATATCTGAAGTAAGGTCTGTAGTGAAGGGTTACTTGTGATAGAAAGATACACAATTGGTTTTCAACACACACGGGTGCTCTTTAAGGTTAACCAAGGCATTCTTTTTTACTAGAATGGTTTGCTAAAACATTGTTTCATACATCTGTGTTTAGCTTATTCCTGGTGTGAGACTGAAGTGATGGGCTTACTTTCACCCTATGTTTAGATTTTTTGTTAAAGAAATCCTCACTTCCAGACTAAGATAAAGCAAAAATTCCACTTTGAACTATTTTTGGGAAATGTGATGCAAAATGCCTGACTCAGCTATTAGGAAGTCAGAGCACTGCTACCTTGACATACCAACTGGAGGCCAAGTGGCACACAAGTGAAAGGGCACAGTCCCAACATGATATTTTCAAGTTAAACAAAAGATTTTCTTCATATCCCAGCATTAGAAACTGCAGCTGATATAGAACAGTCAGTAGAACTCTGTTCTTTTTGCTTTCTCTCTCAGTTCTATGCAAATACCACAATTCAAATATAGACATAAGTTACATTATCTGTACACCCTGCACAAAACAGAACTATTACTGTTAGAGGACTAAAACATATAAGTTTATCATGAAAATTTGTGACTGGAAACTCAAATTCCAAACTCAACTCATCAATCCTGAGGATATTTGGAATAAGAGTTTCAGCAAAGCTTTTCTTGTGCAAAATTGTTTCTTCTAAAGCAAAAAGTAAACACCACACATAAACCATCATTAGATTTCAGAATGAAAACATGACATGAGTGATGAGGTGTTTTTAAGAAAGGGATACAACGATTAAGGAGAACTCTCTCTTTAAACACTGCCGTAAGCTAGAATAAAATTACTAGGCAAGTATCACGTGAATCATGTGAGACTTCTCTACTATCTACCATTCTTTACTGAAGACTGAAAAAAGTGACACTGAAAGAATCCAAACACTTCAGCTACAGATAATAACAACTTTAAGGATCAAGCAGAAACACACTACTTCACTATAAGTAAGTTCACTATAGTAAAATAACATCAAGAACTCTGGTTTAAGAATGCACTTTGCTCCCTGTATTTATACCTTTCTGCAATACACAAGTTGTATTTTATTTTGAATAATCTGCCAAAAGCTGCAGTAAAAACAAGTGATCTTCATTAATCAGATTCTAAACACAACTTAAACCAAGCTGTGTTTTCCTTTATTACTCTATAATAGTTTATGAAGGAAATGAAAAAGAAAGTAAAACAGTCTCTGTCAACAGTACGAGACATTTGTCTGAAGCAGGGAAAACTAAACAAATATTAAAACAAATATTAAAAATAGGCAGACAGCCAAGAGTTTTTCTTGAGAAAAGACTACATTATGACCATTGCTAGAAGTCTGGAGGAAAGGAGGACACTGTTCATTTGTGTATCAACACCCAGAGTGCCTTGTCACTTCAGTCTTTCGACTGCACTGATTTCAGTTTAGGCTTCTGTCTGAAATAGTTGAGCAGGACTGCTTTGAGTTACATCTCTTTTGGACAGCTGTAAGATGAGCAAGACTAGGGAAAGAGATTTTCTAAAAAGGTACTGAAACTTTAAGCAGAGCTCTCAATCTACCCAACTGCAATCAGTTTTTAAATTAAAAAATATATATAAAAATAAATTATAAACATAATATTAAGCTTGTTGGGTCCCACTGAAATCCTGGAGTAAATCCCTTTCAACTCCATGTTGATCAGCATAAATCCCAATATACAAGGTCCATATATTCATAGTGAGTCACATGACTAAATTAGTTGTTTCAACAAAGCCCCCCTATTGTTAAAAACATTTAATGGCCCTTTTTGCTGAAGTGTTAGAACACTTTACAGATTGTTGCCTTTGATTAATAATCAAAATGTTAAAACCACTTGACAAGTTAAACGAAGTGGCATCCTGTTAAAGAACAGCACCTTTTCAAAGCCTGCACTTTAAAATAAGCCAACAGCACTTGCCCACTCAGATTGCTGCTCTACACCAACTACAATTAAAGTAGTTTATCTATCACAAATCGAAACAACTCACTGGTCCAGAATGACAACCATGCCAGTAATTACACAGGAAGAGGTGGGGGCAGGAGGGGAAGGGGGAAAGAGATAGTTCAGAGAGGACAAGGGAGCCAAGAGAGGAGGAAGGTTTGGCTACAGCAACTTCTTTCCCTCCCCTCCTTCCTCCAGCAGAGTCAAACCTGCAACAGGGTCTGCCAGAAGTCTCCTGGTTTTCATCTCCTACCTATCATTTAAAGCAACATCTAAGTATTATTCAGAAGTCCTCAATATTTCAGCATAGACCCATTTTTTTAATATATATAAGTGACTCAATTCACTGTTCAAATGTCTGCAAGTATTACATATAAGTACAGAAAACCTAATGCACAGTTGAAAGCAGCAAACATGGAGCTGAGGAACATTTTTAGAAATTGTTTATTGAAGAATGGCTGTTACTATCCTCCCTGTGACTATTTCACAAAACACTGGCACAACGCAGGTGGCTAGCTACATCTTCACGTTGGAAGGTCACTTAGTAAATCCTTCATTAAAATAAGGTTCAAGTATTGTCTCTACTCCTGTAATCTAGTATTTTTTTTTTCCTTTTTACTATTTTTTCAAGGTCAGACATGGCAAATCTTGCACCTGGGATGACTGAAGATTTTATTTTGTTTTACCCATACAGAAAACACTAAAATACAGTTTTAATGATAAACATCAACTCCCTACCAATTCCCAGCACAGAACCCTGCATCATCCCTCACAAGCATGACATTACATTATCCTATACAGAGCCCAGCCCAGAGCTGAGCTATAAAAATTCTCTTCAACTCACAAACAATGAGAAATGCTAGTTTCAATGTTTAGTAGCCAACTGATTAAAAAAAAAAATATGTAGAACTGTAACTGTGAGAAGCAGAATATTAGAGATGAAAATGCAGAAGATTCTATTCAACCTGCAATCCACAAAAGGAAACATTTTAAGTCCACTCTAAAATACTTTCTTTCTGTTATTTGAGGTTTATTTCACTAGAAATAGCTGTAATTTAGCTCAGAAATTACTGAAAGAACCAAGATGCAGCAAATGCATCACTTAGTTATTTTTTCCTGTCTTTTAATTTTTTTTCCCTCTTTATTTTAAGAAAATGTTTGTGAAATTAATCTTGGATTTTAAACAAGAAATACGCCGTCTTAACCCATGGCTACTCACTAATGGAGTGAGATCGTTTTTTCTAGTTAAATTTTCCATTTCCAGCTTTGGTTCCAGCTCACTCTGAGAAGCTTACCTGTACAACCTCTGTCAGAAAAGATCTATTCCATGATAACAACTTGACAGCTGAAAGAGGCCCAAACTCTCTCATTTCACAAGCATTCTAGCTTTCTTGCAGCTAGAAGAATTCCACATCTTATTTAAAAAAATCAGTGGAATTCAAATATAATAAAGCAGCAGCATTCAGTAGGTCATATTTAAAATATATATAAAAGTTTTTAATGTCTTCTTCAAAGTTCAGATACTTTGAGAAAAAGCTAGTACTAGTTGCCTGAAGAAAGGGAATAACTAAGGCAAAATTCATAGAAAAATCATCAGCTAACAATTCTAAGCAGAATAGAGACCTCCCTGACAGAACCAGGGGGGTCTCTATGCAGTGATCAAAAGTTAGCAGAAATAAAACCCAAGCATCAGGAATAAGGGGCTTGTTTGTAGAATACCAGGCAGTAACTATACTTCATACTCCAGCTCCACTATGTAGCTAAATACGACAAGGCTTAATATGAGCAAGGCTAGGATTATCCTTGCTCCTGAACATCTAGACTGCCTTGTAAAAGCTCTCATAACATGACTTAGGTTAAAATAGATTTATAGACTTGTACCAAGTCAAAAAGTCTTAGTTCATTCTGCTTCAAAAGAAGTTACCAGCTGATGAGTGGTTTACAGAACATAAAGCACCAGGCAGATGGGGCAAATCACCGCTTTTTCCTTCCCAAACCTTTCTGTTGATCACCGCACCGCTGCGAGCCCCAGCGCACACCTTTGCGGGGGCTGCATCTGTTCAGCAGCCAAACACCACGGCCGCCACAGCCGCGCGCAGCGGGGCGGGGGGGACCCGCGTGCCGCACTCCGACCTCGCGCGCTTCCCGGGGGCGCCCCGGGGCCCAGGCCCGACAACGGCGCCCCGAGCTGCGCCCCGAGCCTCCTGCCAGGGCCTTTGTGCAGCTTTCCCGAGCCGCTACACGCGGCTCCCAGCCGCCCCCACCCCGCCTCTCTGGTCCCCCGTGCCCGTCCCGTCCACGCTGCCGTGTCCCACCCAAAACACCCCAGACGGCCCCCGCCTCCCCGCGCCCATCCCCGCCGCATCCGACCCCCGGGCCGAGCCTCCCCCTGCCTCTCTCCCGGCGTGGTCTCTCACCGCGATGACGACGGTGTCCTCGCCCTGAAACTTGGCGACGTACTTGTCGCCGCGGGTCACCTCGGACTCGTTGAGGGGCCTGAAGCGACACATCACTTTGATGTTGCACTCCGCCGGGTCCGCCATCTTAGGCCGCCGCCTCTGGGACGCTCAGCTCAGCTCAGCTCAGCTCAGCTCCGCCACCGCCCACCGCTGCCTCCGCGCCGCCCGCTCAGGGGGCACCTCACAAGGCGCCGTCGCCACCGGGAGGCCCCGCGCAGGCAGAAGGGAGAAGGGACGAGCTCGTCCGCGGCCGCGGCTGCCACCTCCCGCGCGCGCTCGCTCACTCCCTCCCCAACATGGCAGCCATGGCGGCGCCCGCAGCCCGCCAGACCCGGCCCTCCCCGGCGCGTCGGCGGCGCCGCTAGCGGTGACGTCACCCTCTGCAGCGCCCAAGCCCCGCCCCCCGCCCGCGAGGTGCTGCGCAGGCGCGATCCTACAACCGCCACCAGGGGCGCCCTATTGCGCAGGCGCAAAGCCGGGGCTGGGGGCGGGAGGAGGGGCGCGCGCAGCCGTAAGGGGGAGTGGCCACGGAGGGGCGGGGCTTTGGGTGTGGCTGGGGGCGGGGCCCCCGCGGGGTGGAGGCGGGGCCCGCGTTCCCGCCAGGAGGGCCGGCCCGGGGTCCGCGCGCGGCAGGAGACGCTCTCGGGGTGCCCGGTTCGAGGGTTTCTCCTTCGTTTGGCAGCGCTAAAAGGGAAATGAAGTATGAAGTATGAGGTAAAGCGTGTGGAAGCCTGCGCGGTGCCTCCCAGAGTGTGGCTTCGCGCAGGTTTGGGTCAGTGCAGATGAAGTGCAGCTTTAACGCGCACCCCAGAAACTTGCTGGCTGTACCTAGATTAGAGATGTTATCGGCAAGCAGCTGGGACCGGAGGCTCCCGGAGGCGTTCCGAGGGTTTATCTGCACACCGCCCTCCTCCAGGTGTAACGTGGACTTCCAGGCTGGGTCAGAGTGCGGCTTTACAGCTCGGCTAAGCCGACTTCCTGGCACAAGTCACCGCTGCGCTAGAAACTTCCAAAATGGCCTTGAATTAAAAATGAGGGAGACAAATCGGTGGTTTTCAGTAGGCCAGCATGACTCACAACAGCAGTTGTCCCTTTAAAAGCGTTCTCTTTTTTTCACTGGAAAAGGAAAAATGATTGTAGATGTTAATAGGGACCATCTGAAACCAACAGCCTCCGTTTGAAGCCCCTCATGCTGCAGGGTTTCCGAGGATGTGTTTTCACTTAGCATCCATGGAGGCTGTTTCAAAGCGCCTCCCTGCTAATCCGCAAGGCGGCAAAGCTACGTAGTCATCAAATTTCACCTGCAGCCTTTTTTCTCTTTCCAAACTGAAATACAAAAACTACCTTTTGTGCCTTGTTTCGTGTTATGAGGCAAACCTAAGTCATCCAAATTGAGCTCGTGTTGTGACAAGTCTATTTTTCTGCTGTAGTTAAAATGTCTGCAGGACTGGGCTGTCCTGATCAGAGCGGCAACACTTCCCCTCCCGGCCTACCAGCTGCCTGGTACCTATACGTGCAGGCTACGCAGCCTATAGGTTCAGCCTCTGCAAGGGGCACTGCTGCTCCACAGCACTTAGCATGTGATGTATGGGCACCCACCTAGAGTCCCGTTTAACTGGTTTGGATAAAATGCTTTAAACGTAATGGTTGTTCTCCTTAAAATGGGAGAAAAGCCTATTTTTATTGATTTCTATTTTAGAATCTGTGAATTTCTATCCCAGTCAGCAGGATATATTTATACGTCTAGCTCAGTTCTTCCTTGGGCTGTTCATGTGCTCGTGGGCAGGCATGTGTTTGTACAGCTGCTGCATTCGGGTCCTTGCAGATTTCCTGAGGCAGGAGGTTTTTATCTTTATGAAGGGGACATAAATTATTTACTACTTTTTCAATTCATTTTCTTTAACATGTGAGGAAAAATAAGTCTTAGCTGCTGCATCAACAACTTCATGATTGTTACTCCCAGCTGAAGCACTGCTGAGATATCATCCTTTGCCCCAGTCCATTTAGGAAACTTGTCATTATCATTATCCACAACCACAGGGGGTGTATCATTAGCTACATTTGCTGACACACAGTACTCAAAGTAAGAACAAATTGGTAAAGAAAAAAAACCTCAAAATGGTTCTCAAGAAAAGAAGTTCTTAGGCCTGCTTATCGTTAAACTGTCCCAAAGAGCTTCCGGCTTTCAGAAAAATAATTTTAATCAAAAAAATCTTTTATATGAATGTTCTTCGATTTGGAATTCTTTGATTCAAATTTTTTGATTGAAAACTTATCTTACCTCTTCTGTATTATGTAATTACCCATCCATACCATAGTCTTTCAGTCATTTAATTTGAAAGACTATTTAAATGCAATCTTGTACAGTAAGAAAATGTTATCAGTTTCATTTAAAAAAATGAATATTCCCATCTGCTATTGAAGCTGAGTATAACAAATAATAAAGTATGATAAATAATAAAGAAACATATTTTCTGAAGATATAATTCATCTAACAAACAAGTATGGCAAAGTTTCTCAGTACAGACCAATGTCATTTATTAAAAGCAAATTGCCTAACCAATTTATGTCTGCTAGTTCATTAACCATGTTTATTCTCATCTATGATCTGTACAGTAATCCTCTAAAAATTCTTTTACAAGTTGCAATTCCTTGAGATCTCTTGTATTTTCGTGGCATTAAAAGATCAGCATGTTAAGCAAAGGGAATTAGCAAACCCGAGCCTTACAATGAAACTATCTGGAAAATGATGTATTCAACCACGAAAATTATTTTGGCAGAGTGACAGTGATCTTGATTTGATCTTAAAAGAAATATTGCGTATTTTAATAAATCTTTAAACCAGGTGTTTGTGGAGAAGCAAATTAAAGCTGCTTCCTCCTGCCCTTTAAAGAATGAAGTCTGAGATGGTAGGTTCATCAGTCAACAGCACTTGTTGAAATTCCGTGTTCCTGATGAGAACACAAGTGCCCTTTTCGTTTTAATTTGCAGTGTGCTGGAAAAATATAGCATGTGGCTTTTGAAAATCCAAGGTGTATTCCAAGTCAAGTTTATTCTGAATTTGCAAATCCATTTGTAGGATAAAAGGGTGATTAGTTTGCTTGATATGCTGCACTTGTAACAAAATTCTTTGCTGCTTGTAACATCCTCCGTCAATAAAGGCTCTTAAGATAATTTATGAAGTCTACTTGACACAGAAAAAGCCTTCATTAAAAGTAGCAAGATTTTTTTTCAGACATTATTCAAATACATTTTAAAGTCTCTTTGCCAAAAAAAAAATGAGTGTGTTCAGTCAATTCAGTTTGGGGAATTCAATAACTAAACTGAGATTAACAGAAGGTTGAATGGGTGAAATTCAGTGGCCTAAGGTACTACTGGAGTCAATTTCTATCAAAATCTAAAGGTCTCATCCAGTTACGAAGTTAAGAACCTTAGTTTTGCTCCAGCAAGCAGTATGATGTTAGAAAGAATTTCCTGTCCCAGTCAAGTTTAGGCTTTTGTGCGAACTAGCAGGATGAAACATGCAGTAAGGATGCAGCTGCTGATGCACATCAAATTCCTGTCATAAGTATGAGTCATGATAAAAAAATATATTTTGTCTTTACGCCCCAGTCAGCCCAGCTCCGGGCACCCCGAGGGGTTTCTGCTCCGCGGCAGCCGCTGCGAACGTCTCCGGCAGGTCGCCGCTGCGGATGCAGCTCCCCTGCTCTGCCGCTCCGCAGGGGCTCCTGCTCCCGGTGCTCTCACACCCGGTGCTTTTCACGGTCACCACGCACACACAAGCTGGCTATGAAACGTGTATCTATTTCTAAGTGTAGTTCTGGCCAGAGAGATGAACATGCCTAGTTTTTAACTTGGTAAGTTTGAAACTTGTTTATACTGAAAGTCATGTCAGAGATCTGTTGGCAAAAATGCATTTATTTCTGCTTAGTAAGCTCTGCAGAAATAATACTGGTGGAGAGGATTCCCAACCCTTTTCTAGATCTTTCATCAACAGAATTAGCTAAATTCTGCTGTTTACTGCTGGTGACAGCAAGCAAGACACACAGAGCACAGCTGACTTGGAGAATCCAGTTTGAAACCATGAGGCTAAAGCCCTTGTTTGGGTTGTATGCTGGACAAATTCCCTGTCCAGGGTAAACACCACAGGAGGTGGCAGGGAGAGCAACTGGGGGTGCTTCAAAATGAGCTTTTTGTATTGTCTTAAGTTTCCGCTGGCCTCACGTAGACTTGCCAGCCTGACTTCTCATCTTCCCATAAATGGCTTTGTGCCCTGAATGCAGAGAAACAGAAGAATCTCCGTTAGCTGGAGAGCTGCCACAAGCAGCGGGCGCGGGCTGTGCGGGAGTGTGCACGCGCACGTAGTGCTCTTCATACACTCTTCTCCATCTCCCTAGAGTTATATTTGCACTAAGCTCATTTATCATCCTATCCAAAAGATCCAGTAGGGGGGTTTTGGCAGCTTTTCAACATCTTTAGTAGAACTCTCTTTTTTTTTTCTACTTACCTGGATTCTGCCAGACCTTGTGACATAGTGTTGCAAGGTGAGAAAACAGCAGCTCTGGGTCCTTACTCAGCAGCTTTGGCTCTAAAGTGCTGAGCTAGCACTCTGAGGAGTCGAAAACAGAAAATCAGGTAGGGGATGAGGCAGGTACTAATCTCTTTCTGGCAACATCTGAAAAGCTTTTGTCATCCTAAGCGAACTTCAGTCACATCCATATTTCATTCTGGTGAATAGCGCTGATGTAGCTCCACACTGCCTCTCCAGCCCTGTCAGGTTTTCCCTTGATGACTTTTCGTCTTGCTTTCCCAATGCCCAGTAGGTTCCTCAGGCAGCTCAAAAGCAGCAAAGCTACTGCTGTAGCCTTTCTTGCCCCTTGCTCTCATCGCATTTCATTTTCATTGAGAACTGTCCTTATTTCAAGACCCCTGGTTCTGAGCTTTGCCTAACTTTGCCACCAATCATTTAAATTTCTTCTCTCCTCCGTTTGTGTCTTTCTTGTTCTGTTTTCTCTGCTTTCTCTGTTTTCTCTCAGTTGTGCCAGGGTAGTTTTACCTTTTCTTCCAGAGGTGCCACAGTGCTTTATATATACTCCTCCAGCTATACTATATTCCTGCTCCTGTGTGGCCTGCAGTGTCTCTTACCCGCTATACCTGTAGCCAGTCCTGATCAGCAGGACATTTCGTCTGCATGGGCCTAATGTTGTGTCAGGCGGCAGCCTATTCTGAAATAAGGTGGTTACTCTGTGAACTTCATTTGTATAGAGAGATCTTGTTTTCTCCTTCCAATATTGATAGCTTGTGCTCCTATTAACTCCCATAGGGACGGAAGAGTGTGGAGAAAAGCAGGACCCTTTTTTTTTTTTTTAAACACAATTTATCCTCTTTGGAGACTTGGAACAGAGAAATTGGAAATTTTGGAAAAAAAATGAAATGCAACTTTGAAGGGAGATATTTTCAGTCATTACAGACAGTGAAATAGCTTTAGAATAATATGCAAAATGGTATTACAGACACACTTTAATTCTTCAGAATATTTTCCAAAGTGAATAGTCAGTCAACATTAATTCGGTTTATGTCAAACTTCTAGTAGTTCTTGTATGGCCAAGTTCACATTGCTGCTTATTGCTCAGATTTAGCTGCCTCCTAGCAGTTATCCCTATGGATGTCAGGTTCCTTTTGGCAAGTGTTTTCTCTGGAACGGACCCTTCTGTGTCTCTGCTATGCACCCGGGCCTTTGGTTGCCTATCAATTCTGAGCCTTGTCACCATGATTTTGCTTTTGTTCTGAGGTCAGTAATGCTGATGTTTTCAATTTTCAGCACTTTAATTCCACCCGTATTTCAAATATGTCGTCAACAGCAACAAATTTGTGAAGTAGTATTATTTGCATTTGTCATTGTTTAAAAGTGATTATCTTGAATTTATTGGCTTTTTACTTACACTATCATTATTTTATATGCAATATTTCTCACTCTTAAGAAAATCAAGTACTGATGATCTGGCAAAATTTTTGTAAAGAGGAGAGAGGAATTCACAATTTCTGGAAATCTTCACTCTCTAACTTTATTATCTGCCAGCAATTCATGATTAACAGTAACATAGGTGCTAGCCAGTCCTACCTATTAGGCTTTTAAAAATGTATATATAGTGTGTGTTTTGTTTTTAATCAAAAATATACAAGATTAATTGTAACAATCTTTTATACATAAATTTGCTAGATGACCAGCTATTTGGAGGTGCTGTCTTTGCTGGGTGAGGATGTATATGGGCTACAGGAACATTGGTCCTACTTCGGATGGGGCAGGTGCAGGAAGCAGCACTGATTGCTGTGGTTGTGGACTTAAGCAATGTTTAATGTTTAGATTTCCCTTGGAAAAGGTAGACAACAATAGCACATTGTTGTAAGAAATCCAAACAGTTTTAAGATTGAGTTTGATAAGTTCAAGTTCGTGGAGAGGGTTTGTGAAACAAGATAAGTTATAATTAAAGAGTGAGATAATTGTTCTTTTGTGTCCATTTTGTTAGCAAGTCTACTGCCCAAGTGCCTGCTGCAGACCAGACTCCAGCAGGTTTGCAGGGTGCTCCTGTTCCTCCTCATTTGCAGGACTGCAGCTGATGGGATTCAGGCGGGCTGGGATGGTGCTTCCAAACTGGCTGTGCTAGGAATTCTCTGAACATCTTTTGGACAATTTACTTAACAAAATTCCTACTATTGTAAGGACACACTGAAATGGGCACTCCTGGTTTTATTTTGTGGTACATCAGAGTCATGGCTTTGTCCTTTATCTCTGGATCTAAAGTCCGGAGAGCTGTGTACCCTGAGGAATGGGAGCGTGCACGGAGTAGCCGTATGGATACCTTGGAACTAAGTGTCCATTGCCGTGGTTCTTGCATCACCTGGGACGGACTTCATTCAGTGACTTAAGTGATCTGCTCCAGTTCTTCGTTCCTGTCATCTAAACTGTGCAAGGGTCTATGTCCAGCAGCTGAGAATCTTGGAAGACTATTTATAACTCTGAACTACTTAGACCTTTCTTAGTCAAATGAAAGATTTCTTGAGAGATCCCAAATGAGCATTTGTGGATATTGAGGGTGTGACAGGAGCTGGTTTTGCTTGGAGGGTGACATTAATTTTTGATTTCTGTCATTTGCGCATCACCGTGGGAAGCAGCACAGCTCTCACCCTGGGAGCCAACTGCAGCTCCTGGTCTTTAAGGAGAAGGGAAGGGGTGCAGGCACGCTGCTTGTATCAGTTAGGAATTCATTAGGAATTCCCATGCAGGATAAATCTTTACTAACATCACTAAAGACCTTATGGGAAATGAAAGTGCTTAGAGGAAACCTTTTTAAAAATATTGCGTATGTATTAATGAAAGGCTACAGTAGCAGACTCCTCAAAATAGTAGAAGTTTTTTTCTGCTTTAAATAGTATTTCCGTTCTGAGGAAAATGATTAAGTGAACATGGCACGTTTTTACTTAGCAAATCCATTTCTTCTGTCTGTAGATATTTTATTTGCACACACACTAGTGGCAAAAGTAATTTTGCTTTGCTTTTTATTCTTGTTAGACATACTTAAAGCTAATAAGCTAAATTCAACTCATTCCAACATGGTCTGCATCACTAACAAGTGTAGGGAGGATCCTGTAAAAGGGGCAACACTTTGGCTTGCTTCGGGTAAGCCTCTCATGGGATTAGTGGTGTTCATGGCTTTCACCACACCTTGACATCCAAAAATAAAAATAAGACTATCTAAACAAGACATAAAAGTTGTTATCAGCTGATAATTTGGATAATTTGGTTATTACTTTCCCACAAATAAAAACAGAGTAAAACAGCACAGTTCGAAAAACAGGCATATAGTTATGAGCACATTATTCTTTTGCTAGTAAAATTACTTTTTTTTGATAGAAGAGAAACCAGACTGACTAAGGAAGCATCATGTCCCATAGCACATGGGGTATTAGTATTCGTGGTGTGAGTGTTGTGCCGGCTCCAGAGACGTTGTTATCCGCAGTGTGCCTGGGTTCCAGGAGAATCTTTGCAGCATTTTGCCTGGGGAAGCTCTGCCTACCAGAGGGATGCGTGTCCTTTCTTTGACCTTGCCCTGGGGCAGGAGCATTAAATAACCAGAACAGTTAAAGCAGTTAAACATCTTGTGCATGCACAAAGCTGAGTGTCTCTAGAGGGTGGTCTGTGTCATTGTAAGACAGGTCTAATAAACAGTCCTTGGAGAAGCCCTCGTGCTTTCTGTACACTATAAAAAAGAGTCTAAGCCAACCAGTTCTTAGCTCTGGGCAGCTGAACTGTAGCTGCCTAAAGCTTAGGTAGGATGAATAGGGAGCCAGACTCTTAACTATGGGAATTTTATTCAGATGATTACATTTGCTCACGGAGCTCTAGACTGCAAATTTAATCCTCCTTCATAATGAGTTTTACAGAAAACTGCCTATAGGAGGGATGCATCAGCATCAGAACTTCCTTTTTGACTGCACTGTAGTCTAAGGGGGGCCGCATGGAGCTCGTACAGCGTTTTAAAACCCTCTTGTCAAAAGAGAGGCTCTAGTTGGCGCTCATTTGATAGTGTCTTAATGTGCCCTAGGATCAAATCATTTATATACCTGCATTTTGCAAAGACAGTTTTCGATTCAGAAATTTGCACTCTCCATGAAGAGCTGTGACTTCAGCCCTCTGCAGGGCTCATTAAACTCTGACGTGAGTTGTTAGAATATAGACGATGCAGCTGCCAAACCATGATCGTGAGGGCAGGGAAAAGCAGCGTCTGGCTAAAAGCAGTTTCTGGCGCAGACACGTGCCCTCCCCGACTCCCAGTGTGCCCCGACTTCTCAGGTGTTTCATCTGGCCTGTTATTACGCTGTAGTAAAAACAAAACGAACAAACGAACCCACAGAAACCATGCTGGAAAAAAAGTTAAAAATAAGCATTTTACTTTCATGTCAAAGAGACAAATTTGGCAAATGCCTCCAGTATATTTGAAAGAAAAGTAGTGAACAATCAGCTTCAAAACATTATCCTTTGCAGATTAGCTGAACAACCAGCCAGTAATGGGCTATTGTGCACCTTTTCTACCAGGTTCCAGAGACATTATCATCCATTATTATCCATGCAAGCACATTAAATTGGATGATAAATGGAGTTAGTTGAATGAAAACAAATCTAAATACAAAACTGGGTATTAAAATCATCCGCCTGAGTGGCATTAAAAATTTTTGATTTACTGATGTATCCTTTGTGTTTAATTAACACTTGCAATGGCCAAAATCAGCCATTTGATAGGCAAACGATTTTGCTGTTAGACTATTTGTTTTTTTATGTGGGTATGAAAGAGATTTTTTTTTAAGTGGAACAGCAAAGACAGTCACATGAAAAATAAGCCACCATGCATTATTTTAAGGAACATTTGTGCTATTTCTTTTTGCCCCTAAATGTACAGATTGTTCTCATAAGCTTCAGGTTATGTGATTTTTAAAATAGTCTTTATTGTTATTTAATGTATTTCAATCCTTTAAAATCAAATCATAAATCTCTCAGTGTGCACAGTCAAAAATGAAGAGTAGTATCAACATTTCACCGATTTCTGTGATCTTTTTAACTTTGTTTGTTCAGGTAATATTTTCACTGCGGCAACCTAGTTAGAGTGAACTCAGTGAACTCCACAAAATCTAAGATCTCGGTTTGGAGGGTATGAAATGGTATGATATGGTATGGTGTGAATGATTCTAATACCACCTGCTGAATCAGGTACTCACACTCGAATTAATCTATAAACAATATTTCTCATTCAAACAATCTATATGAGCATTTGGACGTTTAATCCTGCTGTAATGCTTGTGATTTCCTGAGGAGTCATTAGGGAAGGGTGTTGAAAGCTGTTGAGTAAGGCAATGGGAATTTTATTTGCTGCAATCAAAATGTGAAATGATCTATTTTGACTGAGTTAATTTCCCTTCTGATTTTATCTGCTTTGCCATATTGTGTTCTGGGGGGATCAAACTGAAGACCAGTGAATAAGTGGCATCTGTTAAAATTGCCTGCATATGATAATACATTGCCAAAATTCAAGATCTTTGCATTATACTTGATTATATTTTCAAATACTCTTAATGGAGTTTCTTTGCTGTCATATAAATAATCAATGAAATGATGGATGATTTGCTTTTCATCTGGGCAGATTACCATAATGAATGACTATCATAAATGTTGTGATGCTTTTGAGGTTGGCATAGAAAAAAATACCTTTTTCAACAGAATATCTTGCTTTTTTGTCAGAGGTACAAATATACTGTTGGCAAAACCTGACACGTTTGCCTTAGCAAGCTATATAATTTAAAACCACAAACACTAGGTCTATACAAATGACCACATTATTTCCACAAGACGGTGCACTGTCCAACCATCTGCTATTCTGCAGAAATTCTGGAAAGCCTGTGGCAGTATGCAGAAAGCTTAGAAAGTACAAGTATTTTCCTTTCTTCAATGTGATGTTTTTATTTTATTCCATGTGAAGTTGTCATTGTGTATCTATTTCACACAGAGTTTGAATTGGGAGTGTAACCAGGTAAAATTGCATAACGAATATGTATACTCAAGCAAACCCAGATCACTGTTTGCTCATGCAGACACTGCCTTTTGGGCCAACAGACTCCAAGTATTGGCTTTATACTAGTGTTTAGCTTGGGATGCATATATGGTTATATACATATTTATAAAATCTCTCGCTGTCAAGAGGTTGATTAATAGGGTAATCTTTGCTGCAGATCCTTTAGATCAATGAGGGCTATTTTGCAAATGCATTTTAATCTGAACTGGCATAGCTGTATAAACTTTGTAAAGAAATGCAGACTCCGCCAGTGTTGAGACTGGTGAATCTTAAAAAAAAAAAAAAAAAAAACTCAGTGCCCACACAAGGCAGGAATCTGGTATTTACACAGCCAGCAACGACCCCTCCCTGAAGCTTTCTCCCTCACATGCCATTTCTCTGCCTGGGTTACAAGTACAAAAGCAAAGCCCCAGAGTATGGCACAACTGTCAGCGTCAAACATGGAGCCATGGCCCTCATCTTTATTTCACGATACAATTCATCCTATTTTAATCCTCTTACTGACGCCCACTACTTTTGCGAATGAAGTCGTCCTTCATTTCTTTTTCTGCTTCTTGGTTGTTTTCTGGTCAGGAAGATAATATGCAAAACCATAAGCTTTTCAGAATCAGTGGCAAACAGCTCTATGCTTTGTCTGCAAATACAAGCCCTTAAACATGGGGCTGGTTTTGATTTTCTTGTTCTGCTTTGCTTTGCTTCCCATTTTCTGACTTTTCCTTTGGAGAGTAGAACATCTGTATAAGCTGAACAAGTCACGAACTATTCTACCCAATCTAACAACGTATTTCTCTAGAGGTGCCCAGGGGCTGTAAATCTTAATGGATCAAGGAAGCCAAACCCTCTTTCGGTATCCGCCACCTCTGAGAGGGCTGAAGAAGTGGGTGTCACTGCCAAGAGGAAAACGCAGCCATGTCTCGTACTGCACAAATGTCCTTGCACAGAGCCCAGAGACCTTGAGTAAGGAGGGCAAGAGTGGCAATAACCCTGCGTCCCCCGAGCCGGGCAGAGGGAGCAGTCAGCAGAGCGAGGACAAGGATGCGGGCCAAGCACTCCAGCTGGACCCACATCTATCCCAAGACCAACAGCCAAATTTAGCTGGGACAAATTTTGCTCTTGCCCATGGTGGAAATCTCTTGTCCCGCCCGTGGAAAGGAATCCTGCGTTTGGCACCAGATTTCCAGAAGCACGAGGCAGCTCCTCTGTGCTTGTTCTCTGCCCCTCTCAGCGTCAGCCAGAGCAGCATCCAGGCTATTGAAGATGGATTTTGGAAACTAAGCCGCAAGGCAGCATTTTGTCCCTAGCCTCTTGCGATTAGGCCTGCTTTCTAAGGCTTTTTTTTTTTTTCTTTTTTTTTTGCCTTACTGTCTGCTAAACAGTACATTGTATCTGTTCAGGAACTGTTTGACCTCAATTAACACTTAGAGGAACTAAGCTAATAAGTCTCTAAGATGTTACTTTGCCATCACATGAATATGTATGAACTGGAAACATGTACTTTGCTAAAAGGGGCTTGGAAGAGCTTCTACATGCCTCAGTGTCCTCTGGGATCGCCATTCCTTCTGTGCCGGCATTCCAGAGCTGCTGATTCACGGGCACGTCTGGTCCCGCTCCATTCTCACCAGCTCGAAGCCACGCGCGTTGTTTGGACACTCACTGGGCTTGCGACAGTCGTTTGCCTGCTGTCACTGACTCTTGTTCACTTTAACATCTTGTGTGTCATAAATAGGTTTCTGTGGGGCTTTTCCTCATTATATTTGATTGGATGATTCCATTTATAGTCAAAAATGAAGTATTTTCTTTCATTCCCTGGGCTCAGTTATGCAGTTGAGGTTATGAGGACAGTTGCTGATGCACATATGGAGCCCTCATGACTTTGGAAAGGCATGAGGTGGGTGAAGAAGTATGTTTAGGACAAGTGGTCAGGCCCAGGGTCAGGACACAACTGATCAGTTGTCATTGGTGAGGATAAAAACAAGCTTTCCAGATGTATTACTAAGAAGGGAAGTGTCTTGGGATTTTTGGAACCTAACATGCAGGTATTTATAGACAGACTTATACTCCAGTTTTTATGCTGAATTGCAGTTGTGCTAATCCATTTATAACTATTAATGAATCTTAATCATTCAGTCATGTACTGCAACTCTGACATCAAAGACAGCACATGAGATCAAAAAAAGGACCTGAGATTCCCACCCAATTAGTGGCTACAGAGAGGCCAGAAGCAGGAAAACAGCAGCGATGCTCATGCAGGCACTTAAGGAAGGATGGCTCTTGCTCTGCTTCAAATTCCATGGCTAAACTGAAAGATAATTTTAATGCTTTGCCATTCTGCGGGGTTCAACTCCTCTCTATCACCAGTGAACAAGATCCCATCCTACTGACGTTAATGGGGGGTTGCCGGTAACTTTAGTGGATCCAGGACTTCCTGGATTCTTGCTGTTTTTTTAGTTCCCAGCAAACTCTATGAGGCCACTCTTTAAAAAAGCTGCCTTCGTATAGGTAACAGAAGTTCAGACCTCTTCGTCAGTGCCCTTCACAAATCTTCCTTCCAGCTTTGCTTGTAATAAGTCATTCTCTAGGTGGGGATGGGAATTCAGTCCCTGTGGCCCTGCAGCCCTTTTGCCTGTCTTTGGAAACTAAGTTATCTTCCAACGTGGTGCCTTCAGGGATAAGCCCTGGGAACAGGGTGGACACGCTCCTAAGCCGTTTCACTGAGAAACTGTCTGTCTGCTTAGTGCTTTCCTCGCTTTGTTGAGGGGTCTGAGTGCTGCCTGCTTTCCAAAAGCCAGAACCAGCAATCTTGCAAGAGAGCCACTACTGACTTCTAACAGGGTTCACTTGGTATTTCAGGCGGACAGAGGCAGGCAGAGCATTTGCTGCAGTGCATTAGCACTAATGAGCAAAAGGTCCAGGATCAGCAGAGCAATCTGCATGCTGTCTGCTGGCCCTGGTTTACCCCAAGCTTTGTGACACCATTTATTTTCTCTTCAAAATGAGATTCTTGGAGCTATATGATACAGCTGTATGAGTGGGTTCACTTTCAGAGCTCTTCTTGCTAACAAGCATGATTCAGGTCTTTGAAAAACTGAAAAATGTGCACTTTACTGGCCAGGGAGCACAGTCTGGGTTTTTTAAATTTATTTTATGCTTATCATGATTTTTTAATTGCAGAGAGTTCATAGTCTGAGGAATGAAACAGCAGAAATGCAAAGCAAGATCAAAGTTCAAAGTAAGATCTTTTCTTCAAATGCACTTGTTTATAGCAAGTAAAATGGGTTAATTAAAGCAAGGAACAAAAAATCCTTGGTCCAGTTCCTGTGAGGTTTGTGTCAGTTCGCTGGCCTCCCTCCTTCTTCTGCTCTACCCTGTAGCCGTGCCCTCAGCGGCTGGAAGCTGCTTTGGGTTCTATAGCCTGGCAGCAGAACAGGCAGAGCTGATGATACCAAACTGGCCGACACTCCAGAGGGCTGTGCTGCCGTTCACAGGGACCTAGACAGGTTGGGCAGAGAGGAACCTCATGAGGTTCAACAAGGACAAGCGCAGGGTCCCGCACCTGGGGAGGAATAACCCCAGGCACCAGTGACCTACTGGAAAGCCGCTCTGCGGAGAGGGATTTGGGAGTCCTGGTTGACAACAGATTAACCATCTGTCAGCAATGTGTCCTCGTGGCCAAGAGGGCCAGTGGGGTCCTGGCTGCATGAGGAGGAGCATTGCCAGCAGGACGAGGGAGGGGATCCTGCCCCTCTACTCAGCTCTGCTGAGGCTGCGCCTGGAGTATTGGGTGCAGTTCTGGGCTCCCCAGGACAAGAGGGACGTGTTGCTTCTTAGAGAGGGTCCAGCATAGGGCCACGAAGATGATTAAGGGACTGGAACATCTATCGTATGAGGAAAGACTAAGCGGGCTGGGCCTGTTTAGTCTGGAGAAAAGAAGGCTGAGAGGAGATTTGATCAACATGTTCAAGTATCTGAGGGGTGGTTGTAGGGAGGATGGGGC
>JAWLRI010000951.1:16306-72691 GCA_034781795.1 Crypturellus tataupa | reverse complement strand
GGCGCCCACGCACGCGGCCACGCAGGGCTGTGCTGCCGCCTTAGCCCCCTCCTGCCACCACATCCAAAACCAGGGGACGGCTTATGGGAAGGAAAAACCAAATACGTGATTTCCTGGTGGGTGCACTTTAACGCCCTTCCTGAAGCTTACCTTGTGCTTTGCTCTCCAGAATATGAAGTGTACTTGTTAACTCCAGGGTAGAAGCAAAATGTCACGTGAGACCAAACTGGGCAAGTTATGCTGCTGAAATTTTTAATGTTGACCATATTGGCAACAAAATGCTAAAACACATTGCTGATTACAAATAGATGTGTCAACCCCCCCTTGCAGTTATTCCTGCGATAATGATCCAAAGGTTTTAATGTTTAAACTGGACGATTTTTGAAAAATGAAAATTATAACTGTTGTCTTGGTGCTATTCATGTACCTCAAACTAAAGGCTCTAAAGAAGGAAACGAGCTCTGAACTTAAAAGAGATTCCAAATGACAGATTTATCTAATGTTATATAACATCTCTGTTGGGATGTTCTGGTTTTTGATGTGGCTGGTTTTCTTTATCTGTGTGTATATACACACTTTAAGACACTGAGACATGCAAACAGAAACGACGGGAACTTTCAAACTTTATGAAATATCTATCTCTGGTACTAATATTCGTCTTACAGCGATGTCATTTGCATGATTGTGAAAATATTATTGAACGAGGCCATGTCCTCAGTTATGCAGTCAAACTCATTAAGCACATTGTTTCGCTTTTCAATTTAAATTCTTTCATGACAGCTATTGAGTTTATCCCAGATACTCAATGAAATAGAAATCCAGTTTAGAAAATATGATTTCTAAGAGAGTCTTGAGAAGTTGGACCATTACACGCAATACTGCAATGATCGGGGCTCAGTAATGTATTCATAGGTTTCTGCAGGGAGCAGAAACCCAATGCAGTGACTTGCTCTATTGCTGATGAGGAAGGGAATTGCTGTGACCCTGGGTCACTTGCACACGTGACACCATCTCAGAACTGTGCAAAGAGCAACTGTTTTGGGGGGCAGTACCCAGTGCTGGTCTGAATTGTGCTTCTTGAGCTCGGGCCCAGCACAGCATTAATTTTACCTTTCTAAGAATGGTTTCTCTCTTCCATTCCATCAGGTAGGGCCAGGCTGTTAAGATTTTAGCTAATATTTTCAGTGAACTTGCTTTAAAAAGTTTAACATTATTTAAAACCAATGTTTCCAAAGGTCTCCTTCCCAGGTAGGTAGGAGCTGACACAGATGAAGTTGCAGTAAAAAAAATGTGTTGCTACAAGCAGTACTGGAAATTAGTTTTAGTGACAGTGGCTGAAGTGATTTTGATCTAGGGATTGAAAAAAAACCCCTCTCTTCTTACTCAGCTTCCCTGCATCTGCTACAGCCCAAAGCACCATGACATGGTGGATCTTTTACCCTCCCCAAAATACCCCTTCCCTTATGGTGGCACCACAGTTGGGCCCATCTCAACCATCAGTTTTCCTCTGTAGCCTAGTAGACATAGTTATTAGGAGAGTGTATTTCTTCTGTGAGGGCTTGAAAGGAGAAGAGAACTTGAATTTTCAGTGCACTTACTTTATTATCACCCTCTAAGAGACCTGCCCATCTTGCTGTTAAGTGAAGGTGGACACTGCTGTCAAGTTATCTGCTGTTAGGAGTGCACATTGCACTATGAGACCCATTACACATCTAAACAAAATGTATTTGTTTTAAAATAACTAAGAAACAGTAAAATTATTAGTACTGTAAATTTTAAATACTAAACAAGACCAAAGTCTACATAGAAACTTCATTTTTTGGACTTGATTCAGCCTCACTGAATTAATTTTATATATACTAAATATATATTACACATTTTATATAATAATATATTAAAGTTATATATTATTCTATAAGAGCAAGATCTGTGAAGTGTTGGCTCCCTAATGTGACAGTTAAAATATCTCTTGTTTTCTAAATGCTTTTAAAGTTGCCTTTCACTTTCACAGTCAAAGGAATTAGTTTTGGAAGTGATTTGTGCAAAATTCAAAAGTCAGCTGAAAAAAGGCTGAATTTATGCCATGTTCTTTAATTAGCCTTTATGTTGCTGATTAAGGTAAACTACAAGGACACGAACCTCTAGTACATAATGTCATTAGCAGACTGTACCTGCAGTGGCGGATGCACTAATTTGCTTTTCCTAAGATTTGTTTTTTCACGCTTGGTACCAAGACCAATTATTCAACTGTGCTTCAAGCAGAACACAGTAAGAAAAAAAAGGCCATTTTAAAAGCAGCAATGGAGCAAGTTCAAGATTAAGAATATTTGGAATTGCGGGGAATCTTTTTCTCCCTAATGGCTCACCCTTTTGTGCTCAGTTTGCAGAAGTTTCACAATTGCTCAGCTTAGATCAGCTGCGTCCCAGTGTTAACCTGAACAGACAAACTTTTCTCTGTAAGTTTTACTGAGAATTATAAGGTAACGCTAACGTGTGAATACAGGAATAAAGAGCCCAAATTTAAGTATATTTATATTACCATTTTTTTCATAAATGCATAGATCTGGAATGTTCTTGTGATGTCCTTTTCCTATGCCTATCCCAATTTACCATAAAACACAATTCTTTTGATAGAGAGCTGTTTTTACAGAAATACCTTAGAAAAATCTCCTCGTGCCCCCATGCAACTACAAGCAGTTTTGCTGAACTGCAACTATCATATCAGCGGTTTTGCAGCCAGGGAAATGCAGTCGGTTCTGCAGCAGGAAAGGGCAGGAATGGCAGGTCTGGCTGTGGAGGCCACAGATCAGGATTCGCTTCTCAGTCTGCTCTGCACGGCCGTGCGGGATGATGATCCCTCGGTACTGCCCGTGACCTGCGCTAATTCCTTGTACAAGGGCACATCATACATCAAGCCTGATCGGGTATTCTTTGCATCCAAAGGATGTTCCTTAAATCATATAGCCACATTGTATTTAGTGAATATTTCTGGGAGAAAAAAAGGAAGAAATGTTATCAACCAGAAAGGTTGCAGAGCCCCTAATCTACCAGTTTCAAAACAGATCATATAAACACCCAAAGGCACTTTAAAGGGCAGTAGAAAGTCATGCACTCAAAACCCATGAACCCAGTAAAAGACACAGCAACAGATACTGTTGGTCTCATTTTTTTTCTCTGCATACCATCTATTCTCGTTCTTTCTCTCTTGATACATTGGCTCTGTGAAGTTTTTCACAGAGGTATAGCAAGGTTCCTACTCTTTTTCTAGGAAATCTTGTTTTCTATGAGATTGTGTTTGATGCAATCATATTAGACTAAATTAGCTTTCCTCTAGAAACCAAGTAAGATGATATTTTGTTCCTGATTGCTTGGACATTCATCTTGGAGTTCCTCTGTGACCATTCACAGTTTAGGACACGAAACATACAGAGAAAAATCAGTGCTGTGCATAAAGCCTGGACTCCAACGTAGGTTGTACTTCTATTTACCCATGGTAATATTTGGTACTAAAATGGGAAAGGGATTTGGCTGCACTACAATGGGGTGTTGAAAGGCTTTTGCTGAATAGGGATTAAAAGGTTAATTACCTCTGTTGCATGTACCTGAAAATAATCCATGGGGTAATCTCCCACGCGTGCAGCTAAAATCCCCTGCACACAAAGCCCTGCTGTGCAGAACCCACCTCGTCTTTGCCCGCCCAGAGGCAGGGAGCTCCCCTTGCCCCTCTGCCGAGGCCCCCTGCCGCGATGGGCATCTACTGGGGTGCCAAAATGAAGGGAATGGAAGCGACTGCCTTAAAGGCAAGTGCAGAGCAAAATATGAACACAGGCAAAAATAGCAATTGGAAATCGGTGGTTTCCATATCACTCAGTATTTGTGGGCTATGTTCCTTGGTTCTTCTGAGAGAATGATAAAAGTGCTGTCCAGAAAACGGCTGTAAATAAGACAAAAATTATGGGAACCCATGAAACAAGGCAATAAAGCAATGCAGGGCAGTAGCCGCAGCTACCACTTAGGTTGAAACAACTGATGTTGTTAAAGTCAATGCTGATATTTATGGCTGGGGATTGATTTGGCCTCAAGTTCTTTCCCTTTGTTATTCTGCCAGTAGTTAAAAGCACACACTGTACTAACAGAACAACATCTCCTCATGCCACTCTTAAGGCACATTTCTTGTTGGCCTTTCCTGAAGAGCTTGTGGCCAGAAACTCTTGTGCCATCTAATGCCATTAGCTCATTTGCTCTGCAGCTGGGAAAGCAAGGCAGGGAAGGGAAAGGAGCCTGAGAGAACTGAAATATTATGGGTAGAACATAGAAGGTTTCACCAAAAGGAATGCTGCACAAAGAAGGGCTGGGTGCTACAGATTTTTCTGTGGCTAGAACTTGTGCCTTTGATGGGTCATTCACAGTTATTTATAATTCACAACTTTAAAGGAGGAAATAAGTATAAACAAGATGGTTTGTCTTCTGACTTTGCCAAAAACTTTAGAGATGAAAAGAAGCTGACTTGGAATAATGGCCAAAATCTGCAAAATAGGAAAACAAAGGCCCCCTCGTAGAGTTTATGGGAATTCTCACCTAGTTATCCAGACTGTACTTCATATTTTATTATTATTTTGACTTCTTTAAGAATCTAGCAGACCACATAATTCTTGTTGTTTATTTGAAGTGATTTGTGCATCTTTTATTTAAAAGCTATGAGCAGGGAATTTATTTCCTAGCACTAGTAGCCTTGGGTCTTTGAATGTTTACTTGCTAGCCAGGTAGCACGTGTAAATATTTCTATTCCACTATCACCTCATACTTCCAGAAACATCACTAAACACTCAAATACCAAAGTAGCAGTTATATCCTTCTAATCTCTGCACTGGTATTCACAGAAGTTTCCTTGCCAGGTTAATGTCCCTGGGCTCTCTCTACAGACAGGAGAAAATCTCCACAGCGCAGTTTAGGACAAAAACACAAGATTTCAGTGCTCTGGATGGCTCCCCAGAGTAGTCTCCCTCTCTCAGCTATGGGAGGATCTCAGGAAAGAGCTTACCTAGGTGATACCTAGGTGATAGGTAGCCCTATATTCTACCACTTCCCCCTTGTTTTCCGTTTTAAAGGAGGTAAATCCCAATGCATCAAAACAAACACCAAACATGGGAAGGACGAGAAAAGAGCCACAGGAGAGAGATGCTGATCTCATGCTTCCGCAACGAGAAAATGAGGAAAGGGTGGAGAGTCTCTGGGACACGCTCTGATGGCCCCATGGCCGAGGATGGTAACACGGGCGCTGCGATCCCGCCTCGCCGCAGCACTTTCGCTTTGGCTCTTCAGCTAAGGCTGGCAGCAGTTTCCTTTTTAATGCCGACATTATGTGCACAGCTTTGAGATCAGCTCTCCAAGTCACTCAAGTTAATTGATACATCAGGGATGCTGAATTGGAACATTATGTCCTTGATGATACGTAAATGTATTTCAGAAATAGATGTTGCTTCTGCAAAAGGGATCAGAAAGACCCAAGTGCACTAGGAACAAGCGCTGGGCACGCAAGAAAGGGGTGGATTCACTGCAGCCATTTCCTTTAATGTGTGTCTCCGATTGAAGAACTGGGAGGTTATGTCTTCTGCGGAGCTTCTGGTGAGTAAGTGCCCTCCTGGCTCCCAAGCTGTGCTACACTTGGGTCTCATCTGTGGCTGACGCTGTGCTGGCTGGATATATAGTTTCATACAAAAGAATGGAGTCCTCTTTGCTCCGAATTTACAGCTGCCTGTTGCAATCCAGCCCTGGCGGGGATTTGAATTTGGTACAAGAGCTTGTTAGTGCAGAGACAGACGCGTCGTGCTTGTGAGTGCACGGACAGACAGACAGTTCTGACCGTCAGAGCAAGGAAACCTGCTAGTAGCTTCAGGCCGTGCCATCCACCAGCACACGTGTGCTGGGGAGAGCACGGCCTGTGACACGGGCACGGGCAGCCAGGCAGAGCCAGCAGCAGGGCCCAGTGCGCGGCAGAGCGCCACAGGAACCATCACGGGGGCCAGCGGGGCCTCCAGCTGCCGCCGCGGGTGACGCGGATTTCTCGTGCCTTGTGTGTCCCGTCTGCCAGCCGGGGGTATCCTGGGAATCCCAATCTGGATGCCCTGCCAAGCAACTGAACCCAGCTCTGCACCTCAAAGGCTGGGTATGACCAGCTGGTTTCCCCGTTTTCCCCTCCCGCAAGTCCCCATCTGTCAAAACTGTCCGGAGTGAAACCAGACGCTGCTTGTGCTGTAGTGGGAAGTGCCCTGTTCATGGAAGGGGATCTGCTCTGCCCCATTCTCCTCCGACACTCACAGCACCGGGGAGGCTCCTCCGAGCTCCGGAGACCTAGAGACAAGGCCTTGCTCCAGAAATGGCTGGTTGCTCTGCTGGGCATTTCTACTCATGTCTCATCTACCAGGACTGACCTAGAGCCTGCGAGAGCCAGGGAGGGAGGACTTGTAAGGACTGTAAGTGTCACAACAGTGTTTTCATAACCGGCCTCTTCCTGTGCACACTGGGTGCTGGGCGTAACCATAAATACGGATTACTTCCACCTTGTAATGCACGCTGGCGAGGTTTCCCCACTGCCGCCACGGGGACCGGCCGCCGAGCAGAGCGGGGGCCGCTGCTCTCAGAGCCAGCCGCAGCTGAAGCAGGTTTAGTCTCGCTGCTGCACGAGCTCCATAGGATAGCAACCTCCTGAAAGTCAAAACGGATTTCATGGTAAAAGTAGCTCTTCCAGTGAAACCGGAGACCTTAAGCACTTGAAACCTAGAAGACTTTCCAAACAGCTGTCAATTGTTTTTGCTGATGCACCAACATGTGACTGCTTTCATTTTCCTGCAGGAGGAAACACAGCGGAGATGAGGGGTGAATCCAGCACTGTGAGGAGGAAGGATTCTTGAGGCCCTCCCGGCTGATGCTCAGAAGATGCTGACTCCCATTTGCAGCTCCCACTTGCCTCATTCCAGCTGCATGTTCTGCTTAGTCCCTCACAAAACTAACTGGAGACAAGCTGTAGCTGTGCGTTACAGGACACCCTGTGGCAAACAGGCTTGCGTGCGGCATTCCTGGCCCTCAGCAGGGTCTGCCAGGGGTCTGGGTCGCCAGGGCCTGGCGTCTCTGTCTGCCCCGTCCCCACACATGTGACCCTGTTTGTGTGGCAGGGCCGCCCCCGAGAAGCCGCCCCTCTCGCTGCTGCTCACCCGGGATGCCAAGCACCTTCTTCCCCATGGGGCCGAGCAGGGCAGTCTTTCAGACACGGGGTGCCCTTGGCCATGAAGAGCTTCCTGAAGCCAGCAGAGCTCTGCTATCGGCACACGCGTGTTTATATTCTGTGCTGGCCTCAAGCCACATTTAACTTTTAATCGGGTTCATTACGAGAGTGTTGGCAGCCAAGATCAGCCTTTCAAACACAGTGGGATCCCACAGAAAGGTCTAGAGGCTCCAATAGCTGAGTAAATATGTGCCCAGGAAAATAGCTTTGATAGTGTTGTTTTCACAGTAAATTGATTTTTAACCTTAATCTTTACTCAGTGTAAAACATATTTTCTCTTTCAGATATATACATTAATTTTTAATGTAACTCATTGCATACGGCACTCCTGTGTACGATGCTAATGTAGGCAGCAGCACATTGGTATAAGCTCCTCCAGCTTTTCTAGTACAATTTTTGCATTTTCTTTTTTTTTTCATTGTGATAAATTTATACTACATTGGCTATATAATGAAGCCTTAAAGAAAATGTGATTAAATAGTTTTGATTGTTCAAGCTCAACACTAGGCACATGTGAAATAATTGTAATTAGAGGATTTGCCCACCAAGCGCCCTGGGTACAGCAGCCGCAATTGAACATGTGCTCAGGAGCTGGTCATTAGCAGCGCGCGACCGGAATAATGATTTTTGGGGTGTAATTAACAGGCGGGCGGGAAGCTGCTTGGAATGAAACCCTGCCCTGCACCACGTGTGCTAGAAAGCAGCACTGGTGCCCATTTCACAGAACCGGGTTAACGTTGCTGGGCAGAGAACGATTCCTTGCACAGGCTGCTCCTGAGGAGAAGCTAAGCCCAAGTCAAGACTGTGATCTACTGAAGATGATAAAAAAAAGCAGTAGGCAGCAGGGAAACTGCCAAGTCCCCGTTTCACCGGGACGGCTCAGCAGGAGGGCGGGCAGCACCGGGGCAGGGGGCCAGGCCCTGCAGCACCCCGGGGCCAGCGGGAGGGGACAAGCCCAGCACAGCTTGGGCCGAGGCTGGTCGGGGCCAATCGCAGGTCAGACTCGTGTCAGCCAAGGCCAGAGCGGCAGCCTCCTACGGGCACCGGGGGCCTTGCTGGGTTGCAGCTCTGCTCCGATACCGGAAAGTTCCAGAGAGCCTCAATATCCCGAGCACAGAGGGCTTCTCCGGAGCCCAGGGCCCTGTGCCTGCCCCGGGCAAGGACCTGGCCACAGGCGGGTCAAGGAGAGCATCTTGCTCGAGCAGCCAGCACACACACGTTTGCGGTTGCTGAGTCCCTGCAGCCTCCTGCTGGAAAACCACCGGGCAGCAGGGCTGCTACTTTGCTCGGGAGCTGCTGCCCCCTGCAAGGCCCGCGGTTGTGTCCCCCAGCCCAGCCTCGCTCTGAGAGGGCAAGGTAACGGCGACGATGCCAAAAGAAGAGGGAAACACGTTTGCACACAGGCTGCATTTGTGATAAAAAAAGAGATTATTCAAACGCAGCACTGCTGGAGGATGCCTGCTGCTCGGAGCAGGAACCCACAGGACCAGGAGCCTATGACCAAGACGTGCAACTGCTGACTGCAAATATTTGAAAATACTGTTTTAAACTGAAACAAGCGTTTCATTAGTTTTACATCACAGAAGTGCTGTTTCAGTAATTTAGTCAAAGGCCCTGGTTTTGTGTATAGTTTTTTCTTAATTTACCAAATACATTATCACTTCCAAAAGAGCCCAAGTTCTAGCCAATGCCTAGATTCAGGTTAATGCCCATTTACGAGCTAATTGAAATTAAATTAAAATTGCTCCATGCATTCCTGATAACGGCAGTAACACCAGGTCTGACACGAGAACAATCTTCACTCAGAAGATAAGTGTCCCTTTCATTACCCTCAAGGTTTGAATCCTTCAGCAGATGAATTTAATTGTGGTGGCGGCTGTGAAAGTTCTAGCAGCATTTAGGATGCAAGTGGGTTTGCTGTTGCACGCGTTAAGAAGATGCATATGAGGACGTGATGCTCCCCAATTAAAATAATAGTTTAAAGTAATAGCTCATGCTAAAGTATGTTCATTTACTTTTACTGGAGAAGGGACCCAGCTGAAGCACTGCAGCTAAGTTTCCAGAACCGCTCCGAGTGCCTCCCCCGAAGGCAAGCGAGGATTTACCCTGGTTGTTCTGGTTCGGACTGCCACCTAATGGCAAGGAGCAGGCGGTTACCAGACGCTCCTCGCGGCTGCAAGCTCTTGGGTGGCTCAGCCGTTGGCTGAGGTCCCATCACCCAGAGTGGCAGCAGACGGGCGGCTGTCCACGAGAACTGCTCCTCGTTGTCCCCTTCCCCGGGACCTGCTGCTGCTGCTCTTGCTGGACGTCGCCTCTGTCGAGTGCCCATAGCTTGGGCTATTCCTGTTTGCACAGGACCGGCCTGCGTGACCTGGATTAGCGCTAACGGGCCGAGCGCATTAATCGCTTAGGGCACCTTCATGCCACAGCTTCGCTCCTGCAGATTACCGAAGTCTATCGCTACTTTAAAGTGACCACTTGTTTAGTGACCGCAGCCTACAAAGCGCACGTGGAAGCACATTTGCTTCCTTGGTACTTTGCTCTCCTCTGGATGCAGGTCTACACTGCCGCTCGCTCCTGCCTTCCTTCTCCTCTTCCTCCTTCCTTGCTTTCTCACTGGTAGCAAAATTACTTCTTGTAATGACTACCCTCATGGGCAGAACAGAGTCCTGGCCTTCCCTGGCACGGCATTTCTTACCTGCTTCTTGGGATCTTCTGCAAATAAATAAGTAAAAAAAAAATAAATAAAAAAAAATGGTGTTCTGTTAGACTACTTCTTTAAACAGTATTACACTAATCCTACTCAGTTGATAATAAGCCTTGTGTGCGTATTCCTTAAGATATACACAGAGAAAATGATTTGTCATCAGTAGAAAAGGAGAAAAATCGAAGGTGTTCAGTGAAAAAGCAACTAGCAATCTCAAAAAGTACCACTTTATCTGCAGCATTTTAATCAATGTGAACTTCCTCAAGTGAATTATTCATATCAAGTCAAATATCACTACTCTTTCATGTTATGCTTTTATCCTCTTTATCTAAAGTATTTTAACTTTTCAGCTGAGAGCTTATGCAACTTGCTCCCTCTATCAACCTTTTCCTTGAGTAGCCATTACTCATAACTTATTTTTGGTTTACTTTCCAGGCAAATCTATGCGTATTAGGCCATATCCAGCGATAAAACCATATTCCTGGAGTGCTCCTCTCATTTTGCTCACTAACTGAACACCCACAAGCAGCTCAGAAGTATCTGCTGTCGATTTACCTGCACCTGACAAGAGCTTAGAAGAGTTGCCAGAAAAATTTCCCCAGTTTAGGGTAGTTCCCTTATGGGTTACTAAATTTTAATGAAGACTTATTGGAGCAGGTGTTATTTATTAGCTAATAATTTTGTAGAAGTTGTTCTGTGCTAAAGCAGATTTATACATGGCAATACAATCTGCCTGCATTTAACAAGTTCCTTAAAAACTCTTTCTCTATTTTCTTTTTAGCAATCTATGTAACAGTCTAGCCAAACCCATAACCTTAGTGATTTATTGCTGTTTTCTCTGAAAATTAAGATTGGGAACTGCGTATAGCCTCCTTCTAAATGGCCTTTCCTGTCACACCACCAGGAGAGAGAAGCACCTTCTCCAGAAGCCTTTATCAACAGAGTCCATCTCCTGGGCAAGCAGCCGTGGCGCAGGGCATTGGGAAGAGCCCTTCCTGCACCCTGCACAGCAAGGAAGCGCAACACAAAACACATGAAACCATCCTTGCCAATTCCTGCCACGTGTGACCAATGGCACCCACAGACCCGCCAGGAAGCACCGACTCGTGCGAGCAACAGCAACAAAACAGGAACTAGGCACACGATGGAAGGTGGGAACGTTTTTCACCTAAGCTCTTCCTTGAGGGATGGCCATCCTCACTGGTCTGGTCCCTCCGTTTCTGAGAGAAGAACAGTGAGATCAAGACACGGGCAATAGGAAAAGGAATTACAGGCAATCAGGTATTGAGCAGACATGCCGAGGCTGCGGGATTAGATCTCTGCTTGGGCTTTTAACCATTGGGAGAGAAAAGCAGTGGTGATGCCTAGGAAGAATGAAGGTTTCTCACACACCTCACCTCTCTGTGTGAGGTTTAGATTTTCTGATCTTTATAAATCAGAACATTTTTTTTGAAAGCAGAAAGTTAGAATTTAGATATTTATCACTTTCCCATGTATTTATGCAGCTTGCAGACAACCATCAATCTGTGTTAAATCCAATGTAAAATCCTTCTGTATATTAACACAACCATTTAAAGATGCTGCAAACCTAAATGTAACTTGATACAACTGTTAAACAAACAAGACAAACTCATTTTAGGAATGACAATTCCAAAACTTGGTCTCTTTCATATAAGGCAGCAGTGCATTAGCAGTCCTCCCTTAAGGGCTCACAACATGTACTCTTCGACTAAAAACTTGTGTTAAAAAAAAAAAAAAAAAAAAAGTGTACAAGTGTACTTTATCCTTTCCGTTCTTGAGTACTGAAGCCAATCATTTAAATTTAGACATTGTCCCATGTATAAAGTTAATTGCTTGTTAACAGGTAATACCAAGTCTATAAAACAGTCAAGTCATTTTTATTAGGATGAGTAGCAAATGGAAGCATGAGAGGGTCTTAAATGGAAACCTTGCAGCTCTCTGGGGCAGATAGGGCACATTTATTATAAAGACACACATTTTCTATATTGTGTCCATTTCCATTAGCGATTCAGAGCAGGTAACTTGAAGTCTTACCTGTAAATTCCTGTATTATTTATATAATATTCTAAGAACTACAAGGTTGTAAAAAAATATTAAGCTTTTATTTTTTACTGTCTTAAGTGATTTTGTGTGCAAAAGTTGTGACAGCTACCACCATATAACCATTACTTTCCTCAACTGAGAGGATGACTACCAAGTGATCCAATTCCTTTGGGAAAAAAAGAAAAAAAAGAGTATTTACACAAATTTAAATAAAAATAAAAATAACAAGAACAAAATGCCAAAGAAAAACAAAACAAAACACCACAACCACACTTTTTTGTCAACATGTAATGCCCTGGGTTTATTTTGTGAGAGTTCTGTCACAATTTTCCAGGTGGGATTAAAAACCTTAAGGATAATGTATGCCATTGGAGTGGGCATTCAGACTTCGGTACTGACAAAGCACTAATAGTAGTCTGTTAAGTACCATTCTCTTCACAGAAGAGAGGTCAAATATTTCCAAAGGAAGGCACCCGATAGTTGTGGTTCTGGCCTTGCAGCCTTCTGGAGAATCTCAAAAGGAAAAAAGCTGGCTGTTTTAGAAACTGGAATGATGATACACGTACAGCAATTACTGCATTCTTCTCCCTTATATCCTTTTCTTAAGAACAAGTAAAGAATGAAGTCTTATAAACAGTTATACAATTAAAAAAAATACATCTTCAAAAAGGGCAAGACAACACAAAAACTCCAGTTGTAAGGACTCCATTTGCATACTTAACACTTCTTGGTGTGCAGGGAAATGGGACTAACAGGGGAGCAGCAACATAACCTTAGTGCTTTAAGTACCAGAAAACGCCCACATGCCTGTGGACAAGCTAGGATGGGAAAATTCAGACTTCATTATTAGCTTGTTACTTGTCTTACGATACTCTGACAGGAAGATCCCCATTAAACAGTACATTCCCCATTTTGAAACTGATGCCTTTTTAAAAAAATTCTGTATGTATGTCACCATTTTTCACATGATACACAGAAAACTCAGGGACCCAGAGGGGAACCAAGTTATGTTATACCATTTACAAAATATCAAGGAGTCCACAGCTACCTAACACATTTACTACAGCACAGGAACCAATGAAGGTACAGTGTACAAAAAACTGTAAACACGGCACAATAAATAGATAAAACAGCAGGTTCCGCACCATGCACATGATGTGATGACACTTTTTCATCTCTATACAATCTCACATCTCACACTCTTACTTTGTTGCAAGTTGTCTCCCTCCCTCCCCCCACCCCAAGTGCAAAGCATCACAAATGAACAGTTTTGTATTCAAGTAACATATATACAAGGGTATTACAAATATGCTGTACTGTACAGATAATTGCTGTATTGTTAATTTACAGATGTTGATTCTTTCCTATTAACAGTAAGAAAGGAAAAGAAAAAGCATGAGAGATGTGCATTGCTGCCCAGTGCCCACAGCTGCCACGGAAATGCGATGTGCGGCATTCCATCATCCCTTGCATTCCCAACGCTACCGATGCATAGCACCTAGACAAGTCCCCAAGGCTGCAGGTTCATCCCACAGGAGCTACGTCACCTCCATTGCTACTGTATTGTCCGCTAGATTGTTCAGCGCTGGCTTCTCCGCTTCGTGGTTTTCCCTGTTGAAATATTTTTTTTAAAAAATTAATAAACCTGGGGAAAGAATTGCAAATACTCATAAATCAAGTTCAATTTTGAATTAACACTAGTATTGCAATACTAGTTTTGATGTCCAGGTGAACAGAGTGTCCTAGGAGACCATCAGTTTAAAAATCGCTGCTCTGGTACTCCTACCCGAAGTATCTGACTCCCATCTTACACAAGGTTAAGCTACATGTATGTTGAGCTACTCTTACCCAGTTCCTGTTTGCCACAAACGTAATCCTCTAGCAAAACAGAGACCGGAAGATGTGAGCAAGTAAGAGAAACCCACCTTGGGACGGCATCCACAGAGGATGAGGCGGGAACCTTGGGCACCTGGCAGTTCGTGGCTGCAGCCAGCTTTAAGGCAGATGATGGAACAGCACTTAATGTCCTCGGTATGTGCCGTGCATTCAGCGTAGTAATAGAGTTTACAGTGGCAACTGATGAGGGGACAGTTAATCGAATGTTGTTCCCAATCAGAACCTGAGTTGTTGCAGAATTGGCAGCAGTTACTTGGTGACTCAGTGCACTGTGGGAACTTGAAGTCTGCGTTATATTTGAAGGCTGTAACAAGGCTGAACCTGCTGTTGATGATGAACTTGTATGTACAAGTGCTGTAGGTGTAGTACTGAGGTGTAAGCCCTTGTATACTCCTGCAAGGAAAAGAAATAGAAAACACAGTAAGTTCATTTTTTCAGAGTAGAGGCAAGTCCAGGCAGATAGTCAGATTTCCACTAAAAACAAATGACCCCACCAAGATGCAGTCCAATTTCATGCGAACAGCTGCATACCTGAGGCTTGAAGAATGCCATTCACCCCAATTCCAAGCACCACATCATCCTTCATTTTGAATCCCATCAATTGTTCTGATGTAACCAAAGCTGAAGCAGCAAATTGAGCACTAACAGAATCCAGTGTCTTGGAAACAAAACCCTAGAAAAAACAATGGTGGTAAACACATGTGATTGAAGCTCCCTAGAATGAGTCCTTTCACCATTTTTAAAACTACACAAAAACTAGTAACACACAAATCAAACCACATAAAGCAGAACTGGTCCAGTCATTCTTTCAGACTGAATTTTCAGTGTTCGGTACAACTAGGTAAAACCTGAATTGTAATTTTTCCATGCACCATTTAGCTCCATTATTATAATAATGGAGGAAAAAAAGGATCACCACAAGGATTTAAAAAGCTAACTTATTTCCAAAGTACTATGGAAGAACATCTTTCACAAGTCAACTTGTTTTCACAAAGATTCTAACCCAGTCGAGTGATTCAGAGGTTCAGACGGCTACCAACTTTTGAACCATTTTAAGTGTGTCCATCAGCACTGTAAGCACCAAGTGTAAGCATTTAGGAATATTAGACACTTCCATAGCTCTACAGAGGACTTGTTTTAGTTAGTAGCTAGAAGTAAAATAAAAAATTCTGCTCTAAAAATCCCCAGTTTCAACAGGATAATGACATGGCTGGAGATCTTTGCACTCTTATTCACTAGTCTTTGAATATTTCATTATTTGACTGACCCTTTTTTTTTGTTTGTTTGTTTGTTAAGAGGGAGCAGAGGCAATGCCTGCCACACTCACCTGCAGTGTCCCTTCTAAACACTTTACAGAATGGCTATGATGGAGATTCAGGCGAAAGCCACTTTCCTGTTGGTTAGTTTCAAGGTTCTATGGCAACAGTTGACAATTAGAGATGAACCCTGGTGGGAAACAATGAGGGATAAATCATAGCACAGACAAATCCCTCACCTGTGATGTGTTGGCAGAGGAATTACTATTTGCTTGCTGCTGATGAATTTGTGCAAGCTGCTGTTTCTGCATTAGTGCCAGTTGCTGTTGATGCTGCTGGTATTGTTCGGCTGTAAATGCTGAACAAAATATAAAATGAGAAAATACTATATCAAAATACGTAGGTGTTGTGTATATAAACACATCTATTTTATAATTCTATATGAGAAAAACCTCAGTATACCACAGCAAGTTCCTAAGAGCCTTAGCGCACCTTATGCATTATGGCAAAAAGGCTCTTATTCCTTTCAGAGGTTTTGTTCAGACTAAGCCTTCCTTTCATGAACTGATTTAATGTAAAGAATTTAACAGCTCTGTTGTATTTAGCTTAAGATATCAGAAAGGGAGGGGGAGGAGGGAAAACAGAGTAAAAACAAACCCAGAACATTAAACCCATAACTCATTAAAAATAAATTCCAGGTAGAAACAGCATCACATTTCATTTTTTGCCAAACTGAAGTGCACTATTTATAAAGTAGACTTATATGCAAAAATGTAGCACAGTATGTAAAGCTACGTGTTCTCAGTTCTTAGGGATGACATTTTGAAGACAATGATGTACCTATGATGAAAGCTCATACCTAAATCTTGGTGAAAACACAAAATTGAGCATGCTTAAAACTGAGCAGGTCATCACAACATAGGGGTTTTGTTTTTTTTAATGAATAAATACACAACCATGTGAACAATTCTGTCACCACAGAATATGACAGAACTACACCCTTCTCTCAAGTTCTTAAAAGTACAATCTTGCAGTTAATGTGGGATAAGTCAACTGAAGTTTTCTCCCTCTAGAATACAAGTATTAAAACTGATAAAAAATGTGTTATGGCAGAGATTCCAAAGGCGATGCCCAATGGAAAAGAATCACATTTCGCTGATCAGCCCAGTAAGACATTAGTCTTTTTTGAATTGCATTTCCAAAATTAAAGTCTCCATAGTCATTTTGAATGGAATCAAGGACTCTGAGAAGCAATTACACTGAATGTATAAAACCTGAGGAATAAGTCAATACAAATGGCTAACCAAAATAAAAATCAGCATTCGGAAACACAGCCAACATTGCCAAGAGGCATCTTTCCAATGTACCTAGGATTCCTCCTAAAGCACTCTTTCAAATCCTATTATATACTGGAAGCCACTGACACTTTTACATCTGAGCACTTAAAATCATAGATTTTTATTTGGCTGTTACATTCCAGTTAAATAAAACTGGACAGCATGTAGGCTCGCTGCTATAAGCAATAAATCAATTTTCTAATGCTTTTAAGGGTAAATATCATCTCAGCTTGCTCTGTTTTAAAGTAATTCCTAAGGGAATAGCTTAGAAGCAACACCACTGACAAATGATTTATTAAGAGGAGAAAAAAAAAGTCTATAATTGATAAACCAAGTATCTAAGAGGCTAGCAATCCAACTGCATTTTAATTCTATATCATATAAATAAAAAGTCCTTCAGTAGACTTTAAGCCATCAAGTAGAACTTACAATACAAACAGTAATCTAGAGTTGTATTAATAGTAAAAAAATTAATAAAATAAAAAAAATCTCTTAAAATGGGAAACTCTTGTGTTTTAACCCATGCCGTAGTGAAGATATTAAAGGTTCTATGTATTAGATACGGTTTAATAAAATATTTTAATCTATGTTGAGACTTTGGACTTCGTAAATATGATGCTTCAAAAAAGGTTACCAAAAATGATGTAATGTGGTAAAAGCATTCTACTGTCTAGCAAATAGGGGGCAAAAAAGGGAAAGATACCACCATGCTTGAATTAAATGGTTAAGCCTACAGCCATCAAATTCTGCATCTGTGTATTTTTCTGTAAGTTTTCTGTTACCCTAGAACAATAAAATTCTCCACTACTGTGAACACAGTTCTGCAGCCAGCAAAGCAGAGAAGGGACAAGGTAACCACCACTATCAACCTCGTCTGTATTCAAACTCCTCACATCTGTTCAAATAGCCTACACCGCTTACTAACCCAGCTCTGAAATGATATAGAGATGCCTATTAACCTCTTGTATCAGAAAATATGCATGAGTACAACTTCTTGCATCTTTTCAATTTAAGATATTCACCAACATTTTTGTTACTTCTACTGTTTAAGCCAAAAACCTACTAAGCACTTCAAAATATTGATAACAGCACTACCAGAGATCTGCAGCTAGGTTGTAAATTGAGTTGTTGCATCCAATTTAGAAACAAAACTGTCCAAGTACTACTATACTGGCTACACCTTCTCCAAGATGTATATAGAGAAGAATTAACTTCACTGAGCTTATGTTTTACTGGAAACACTACTGACACCACTAACAGTCACACAAAACAATTTTTATCACTCTTTCAGAAGAAGACACACAGGCTGGAACAGGGTACTCGATCCTTTGGTGGTCTTAAAGGCCACCATTAATTGTGCTAAGTTTCTGATCCAACTGCCAGGTCCCTTCCCCCATGGAGTCTCCCTCACACATTGCACAAATTAAAAAAGTAAGTCTACCAATAGGCCAAAATTGCTTCTGAAAATAGTACTCCTTATGCAACAGCAAAAAAAGAATGTTTATATGTACTTTTAATGAAAAAGACATCAATTTAATCTCATCTTATTTCTTCATTTTCTGCAGCATACAACTGTGAAACATAATCAAGCAAGGCTCTGCTGTCAAAGAGGCCATATGCTCAGCACAGCCAAGAGTCTCTTCACTTATACACAGCTCTCTGCTCCATCCATACAGGCACAACCCTAAAATTTTCAGAGCTGCACTAAGTTCAGCTGTCCTTTTCTTAAAAAAAAAGAAAAAAAAATATCTTTTAAATAGAATTCATAGTAGACCGGAGAAAAGTTACTGCTATTAATAGGTTTGTTATATGGATTAATCAGCAACCATGTTTCTGGTAACACAGTTGCCAGATTTAGTTATTAATATTGGATATTAATTAAGAGTGACAATTGAAAAAAAAAGTTTTCTGAAATTAAGAGCTTAAGGTTAAAAACAAACTAAATAAAGAAAAAAAGTACATCTGTCCATCCCGCAAAACACCAAACACGTAAAATAAACTAAGAATGAGATTTTGTTAAGTACCCTTTTATCTTGGGTAAGGGCAGATTTGCTTTGGATTATTCTGTTTCTCATACAAAAATATCTCCAAAGTTGAATATTCTAATAGATATTATACATAGGGACAGAACATAATGGTTAAAGATGCATAAGATTTTAGAGCACATTATTGCTTGACAAGCCCTAGAAAGGAATGCAGTATTTATAGTCTGTTTAAACAGCATGTTAGGGCCACAGTGCTTAGATTTAGGTCATGCTCCATCATACAGTAATAATTATTTAATGCTAAAAAGAGTACTACCTTGCACAGCAGCATTACATCGTTTTGTTCCCTGCACTGAATGTAGTGGAAGAAACTCCAATTCTACTGATACAGCATGAAGAACATTATAATTTCAGAAAGCCTACATTGTTTTCACAGATAGAAGAATTTGATGAAAATGTATTTTAAAATATTTGCCATGACTCCTTTAGTTACTTATGTAGTTAGAGTCAGATGAGGAGGCTCTTTAAGAAACAACTCTTGTCAAGAGGAACCCACACCACAAGACTGTTCTGAATAGACAGGCAGCTTACAGAGAAGCTGGCCTACAGAAATATTTAATGTGCTTTTTACTGTTTGAATGGAAGCAATTACAACTCAATATGCTTCTGAATTGCTTCTGGCATCTCTGAATCAGGTTCTAACAATTCAGTTTAGAAAACCGTCGGGATTTTATGCCAGTACATAGTGTTATCTTCTTCAGTCAACAACTGTTCTGCAACTGTCCTGGTGACTGATACACTTCTATAACAAACCAGAAACATTACGGCTTACAGTCTGGAAAAATGACGGGAAGGCAGGAAGAAAAAGCTTCAGGGATTTATAGTTATGAAGACAAAGAAAGCAGCTTTGTGCAGTACTGACACTGATTGATGGTACAACACTGCAAAACGTTTCAGGTGTCTTCTTAATGACAGCCACAACTAGCCCAACACACATACTACACAGCCGGCTCACTATACATATGCTTTCCTTCAGTAACTTAAACAATTGTAAGATTGATTTATAATTATCCTAAAGATTGCATTTTTTAAAAATCAATCAATAAAGAACATATATCAAAGAAAAAAACCTACTCATTTATCTACCAAACTCCGTAGGATGCTGCTATTCAACTGTTCTGTGATCCTATGATACTCAGTGTCATTTTTCAGAGCACAGGTCAAAAGTCAGGCCATTTCTTTTTTTTTTTTTTTTTTTTTTTTTTTTTTAACTGAAGTGTAAGACTATTCGTACACTGCTAACTACTTTTATCACAGCATTTCACATGTAATAACCTTAAGAGACTTCAGTCCACATTTTGTTCCTCCAAAAATTCAAGCCCTGGAGAGGCGAAAGCAGTGAGAACACGGGCCAGCTGCAGAGGCTGCATGAACACAAAACCTCTTAAGAACTGGTCGTTCCCTGGTAAGTGGCCAGTCTCCTAACTACCAGCACCAAGTTTTATTGCAAGTGCTAGTTACTCTGTTTCCCTGGAGTGGGAACACACACACACATTAAAAAAATGACTGCAATAACTCGTTTTCTAAGAACTAGACAGCACAGCCTGGAAAGCAAGTAGAGCACACATAAACCTGTGGTCCCTATAAAACGCCTTCCTCTCGATGTCCTGAATAGGAGATGCTCACTCCATTTGCCAAGGAAACTGAACAAGCTACACAGAGTAAATACTATGAGCTACACAGGAAAGCATTCTTTTGAAAAAAGTTTAATGTAGTTCAGGTACTTTTAAACAACTCGATTAAACACTGCTACGAGTGCGCTGGTGTCACTAAATACCCAAGGAATTAGATATTTCGAATAGATTTTAATCAAAGAAAAACAACAACTTGATATTAGGAAGCAAAGTTCATGGTCTCTTAAGGAGAAATGCTCACCTAACAGAAAAATGAAACATTAGCAAGTAAAGATGATCTTGGGTTCAGAGAGCCTCTCCTAAAAACCCATTCAATGGTACCATTTTCCCCGATTCTTCTACCTTGGGGTCATGGCCTCCAGGAAAGGCTGGTTTGAGCACGTAACAGAAGAAAGATCATGTAACTAGATATTCCATTTGAGAAAGTCTTAAGATCCAGCATTGCTAAATGGGATGGGAAGAGGAAGATGATGTGTCAAATTGCAATGCTTTGTTAGGAGAAATGCACAAGTGCATCCCCTCCCACTATGAGAGAACCATTGGTGGTTACTAATGTTGAAATGCGTGCAAAGCAGCTACACCACTTACCATGCTAAATCCAGAATGCCTCTCTATGAGAAATGTGATCTGGCTTATGAAACTGCCTGGTTAAAGATTTTCTCCTGTAAAGCAAGTTCTCTCCAGTGAATTCAGAAGACTAAAGAGAATTAGAGCCATCAGTGTGATTTAGTATTTGACTCACCATACCCTGGATGCTTCATTATCTGAAAAGATAATGGTTTTACTTGAGACAAGTAAATGGTTTTACTTGAATATGCCATTTTAGATATTATGCTTCTAAGAAGATGAATCATTATACCCTTGTCACTATAAAAGCTTTTGATTTCTGCTCCAAAAATCTTCATATGGAATACCTTGTATCAGAACTCTAGAGCTAGAAATTTTAAGATCCATATGGACACTCCCTACTTGTCAGGAGGAAAAAACAGCAGAAAATAATTAATAACGAGGACTTTTACTGGCAATTAACTGAAAGCTGGAAATGCTTTTTACATATTTATATTAAGTCTGGCCGATTCTTAACAGGAACTTCAAGGCATGTCATACAGGTCACTAGGGTTGCCCACTACCTATTCAGCAGGTGTGTGTGTGTGCGCGCGTGTGCGCGCGTGTGCGCGCGCGCGTGTGTTGGCTACTTGGCAGTGGCAACTCCCAGCAACTGGTTTGAAGCCAAGTAAGAAAATCTCATATAAATTCAAACTCTCTGCAGGGAGAGCTGAATCGGAACAGACTCCAGAAGTGCTCAGAAGTTTCAGTAAGGGTTGATTCTTCTTCTCCCCACTCCATCTACATTATTTTGAAGAACACATTAAAGCTTTCCCTTCTGAAGATTTTCTCTGTCAAATAAGCATAGAGTAGCTTAAGACTGAAGTTCCAGTGCTATCAGAAAATGCCCATTACAAATAGTAATATTTTTCATAACCAGATTTAGCCAGCAATGTGAAATAGACACTCAGTAAAATTTAAAAAGTCGGACTCCGGCAGTTGAGTATTACAGGTATCGGGGCAAATAAAAAGAACTAGACTCAAATAGGCATGGCATAAAAGCAGAAAAAGCAGACACACATCTGTATTTTGGTGTGAGAAATCGCGGACTGCACTGGGGAACTTCCTCGCGCTTCTTTCCGTAAAGGGCAATGCCAACAACCACCTATTTGCCACGGAGCCTGGAGGGTGCCAGATACCCTCCACAATGGAGCGGGTACCAAAACCAGTAAAAAAAAAAAACATTGACCATGATTACAGAACTGAAATACAAATGCTAAGATCAGTTTTGGGATACCAAAGTACAGCCCACAGTGAATCCTGCTAGACCTTTTAGCACAAACATTCAAACTACTGCTTTTCAGAAGCAGATTAAGAGATGTGAAAAATTATCCACGTTTGCCGGGGGAAAAAAATACATATCTATGTACCATATATTTATATATATATATACACACACACACCCCTTTTATAAATAAATATATGTGTGTGTGTATATGTGTGTATATGTGTGTATATATATATATATATAAAATATATAAAATGGAATCCCTACGGCAGTTGTTACTGAGTACTGAAGCACAACTTACAGCACATAACCTGCATCTCCAGCTTGCAGAAATCATTGCAGGTATTTTAGCAGAAACCTTAGCTGTAGTTAAAAGTACTTCACAATTTTTTTTGAGGAGAAAAGGAGAAGAAGCTTAATTTATCAAGCATACTCAGGTCAGCTGCAAGTCTATCTAGTCTTCATTATTCACACACTTTCTTTTCAAAGTGACCCAACTTCTTTGCGGGGAGGAAAACAGAAAACTAGAACGTAAAGCTGCTGCCTGGTCTTAGCATTGTATGGTTGGTATAATTCTGTTGCACCCTTGTGTTTAGGTGGTAGACCACAGGTACAGTCAATGGCGAAAGACTTGGGCATTTGTGCCCAGGCTCTGCACTAAGTGCCTCAATCACTTGACTATTAGATAAAACCATCCCAAAATATGGAAATACACTATTAAATACACTGTATTCAACAGAAAGCACAGTCTAAGAGTAGATGCAGCATGCAGATTCCAGCTGGCCTAGCAGAGCATGAGATGGGTTAACCAGTTAATACAGAAAGGAAGATTAAACTGCTGGAACACAAACATTTCAACTGAACATCCATGCCTACTGTATGTTCCAGACTGCTAAGACACACAAGCTCTATCTCTAAAAATGAGCGTCAAAGTTTTGAGACTTGATGAGATTGTCAGGAAAATGGGCTCCTTTCAGATGAATAGCTTCCATACTGAACAGCATTCATTCTTTCATAAAAATCATTCTTTTATGCTTTTGTATATTTTTAAGACTATACCATATATCATATGCTTGAAGAGCTTTTAATCATAGTTGGTTTTTTTTTTCCTTCTTCTTCCTTTTTAGTGTCTTTTTCCCCCCAAGAAGGCAAAAGATGCCTTTTCACAGTTCTTCTGTGAGATGAACAAGTACCACACTCTTCAAAAGGGAAGTTACTTTTCTTGGATACTATCCTTCAAAACACTACCAGTCTAGTATGAGCCTAGTTTCCAGATAACTTAAAAGAGATTTTTTATAAGGAAGATCTCAATGCAGTGTCTTCCTTGCGTCTTTTATACAGTGTACTCTGAAAGCCAGTCCCAGTTCTTTGCATTTCTTCAGTGTCAAAAGCACTTTCAGAATGATCACTGCACACTCACTGCTCTGGGGAAAACCTCTCCTCACTCTTAAGGGGAGAAAATCAGAAAGGTAGTAGCTTTCCACAGGTAGGTGCCAAAGGTGCATGAGGCCTCTGACTATCAGAAAATCTTGGGATAGCATCTCAACTTCTTTTATATATGCTGGCTGTGTAGACAAGACCTGAAAACAAAGTTTTACACAGCATTTTTTTAAACAGGTCAGCAGCATTTTATCTGGGATATTCCACATGAAAGCTTAAGATTTCTGTAAACTACTTTGATACAGAGCCAGGCCAAACATATCCCATGATAGGGATAGCAACATGACAGTACAGACTCCAGATGCGCCTATCTTAAAGCTAAATAATTTTTTGAGTTGACCCCAACTCACAGTAGCAGTGAAACAATAGTCTTTTTTAAAATAGAGATGCATTAGCCACTTAAAGCTATAAGGCAAAGAAAACTGAACCATAAAAAAGTCTCCGAGCTTTAAAAATACCTAGGAATGAGGAGAAAGACTGCAATCTGTTGTAGTAAACTTCAGAAAAAAGTCAGTACAGATGCTATGTACTCTGTGCTCTTCACAATATTTGCTATAGAAAGTGAGAAGAGCTAATGAAGAGCCGAAATCCTGACATGTACCTTCAAATAAGTCATAGGCCTACATAAAACATGATCACTTATATTTGTGATCTATATATACAAGGTATTTTAAAGAAGTTTGCAGAACAGTAAAAGGAGCACCAGAAAACAGAATATCATTAAGATGAATTAAATAAGACTCTAACACCTAGTCCCGGAGAGATGACCATCATTATCCCATGTATACACAAACTCACACATACAACTACAGCAATCCTTGCTAAGATTATCTATGAGCACAATCTACCTGCCTGGTTATATAACAAAACAGTATACAAAGGTTGTGGTAACTGAAATGCATATGAATCCAGACATAATTATGCTTTTTATGGAGCACACTATTCCCATATCAAACGTTAATCAAAATATGTATCTGAACTCAACTTAACTTTGTAAGCATTGACTTAAACATTTTACACAGATGAAATAAACCACCTGTGTAAAATTCTAACCGTAGGCAAAAAAAAAAAAAAAAAAAAAAAGTAAAAAGTAAAACACACCAGGCACACATATACATGGCTGTCTATCTGCAGATAGGCATAAAAACATTTTCCAAGTTTCAAAATACTCCCAACACAGTCAAAATTTTGTATAGAATTCACCACTAAGAATTCCATTCATTTACCTAGCCTCAGTTAGGAGTAATCTTTACAGTTTAAGGAAGAAAAGGTAGTCTTCTTCAGGTCTACCTGTGTACAAGTACACACATACACAGGGATATATGCCTTGAATTTTTTGAAGTTAAATGATTTTCAAATACAATGTATTACCTGTAAGAGCTTTATGTACTCAATATCAAGATGCTATGCAATGTACTGACTGATTAAAACCCTGGAGTTGTTATAAATATCAGCCTTCCACTGTGAAGAGCACAACATCAAGAGATGTGCTATGCAGTAGTACTGCAATGTAAAAGCAATTGCATATCAAGTTTTCTTAAAGTCAGGTCCTCAAATCTGTAATTTTGGTTCTACAGCAAGTAATGTGTTGTTAACAACAGAGAGAGGTCATCAGTATCAGAGTTTTGCCAAGCACAAGCAGATGCCCATTGCACTGGCAGGGGCCCTGAGTTATTTAAGTATTTAAGCTACACTTAAACTTACAGAGTTCAAGGATGAGAGTTCATGCCGAGATCTATGGAAATATTTTAAACATTTCCCACCACCATGACCATATACTACAAAAATTACAAGAAAATCTGGAGTTTAATGTTTTTATCAGTTTCAACCATTGTATTTTCATTAAAATAAAAATCAGATCTTCAGAATTAACTTAAACCCTATACAAAACTGTTTTCTAAACCATTGTATTTCTAAAAATCAGAATACAAAGGTAGCATTTGTATAATTTCAAGATGCAGTACACTACTGCCAGTACTAAGAATAAGCATTCTATAAGGAGAGAAAAAAGAGAAGACAGACTACTATCAGAGCAGACCACAAAGTATGGATGACCTAACAATATTCCATTTTTTCTGAGTCAAGTTCAAAACTTCTAGAAATAAGTTTGTCAAAAGAAACATACCAAAATGTGCTGAACCACTGCTACTTTTACTTTGTATAGAGGTACTGCATGTCTGGGTCCCAGGTTGTGCTGTGCCTGTTCGATTTATACCCCTGTATAATTTCCTACAGGAGAGTTCATCATTGTCACCGTCATGTAGGGATGGTGTCCGAGGCCTAAAATGCCGCCATCTACATGATTTGATATTGACTAGTATCTGACTGAGGTCTTTCGAGAAAGATTTGTCCGAGGTATTTGTTTCTGAGGTATTGGCAAATTGACTGATTGAAGAGTGTTGTGATGAGGACAGCATTTCCAAATCCAGCTGATGAAATGTACTAGCATAGTCCGAATGCGCTCTGTCTAGAAGCACCCTAGAAACAGAACAAAAAAAGTAAAATTAGGCAGTGGCAAGAAAAGCCCCTGTAGATCACTAGTTTCTCACCTGGGTTTGTAGAAGAAGGTAAAGAAGTGGTAGAGACTACACAAAACTGTTCTAGAACAAGCAATAAAAAACAAACTAGACATTGACTGCTAAAGCAACTAAAAAGCTATTTAAATATCCTCCTAAAGCAATCTCAGTCCAAATGCCTTACTCTCATATGCCCCAAATAAACCTACAACTGCCGCTCCAAAAGCGGTCATATATTGTGGGTCAACCCCCTTGCAAAATGCCAACAAGGGCTCTCATCTCTCATTCTAGTTTTGAGATTCTGGTTTTCCAAGTTTGACTTGCTAGCAAGCCAGTAGCTTTTAAGCATTTATCTGAGAGCCAAATCACATTTTTTTTTTTTTTTTTAATAAAAGAAAGTAAATAAAGAAGCTTACTGGGACATTCAGGCTAAATTAAAAATCATTATCAAACAATACTTAACAGATAGTACTTAAACGTTAAATAATTCAGGAACACTTTTTTGATTAAGAAATCCAGAAATCCAGAAGCAAGCATCTGAAGTAATAGTTCCTAATCTTTTCATCTTAAGGGAAATGTCCTACACTTAGTAACCACTGTCACTTATTAGGTTTCCTCCAAGCCATTTTTCTCTTCTAATATTGGAAAGTTGCAGCTGACCTCCAGATAGGGCCATTTTTGAAAACTGCTGACTAAAGATGACTCTGCATATCACTAACATGAAACATCAGTTACAAACGAAAACACAGATGTGTTTTCACCTCAGATCCTGGGAGTGCCAGCAAAAAAAAAGAGGTCTACAAACATGAAAGTAAACAGTATCATATTGTTTCCCCTATAACAAAATAAAAACAGAGCTATTAATCATCAACTGAGAAAAGAGTATCAAACAGAAGTATTCAAAAAATCAACTTCCGTGATGCTTCCAATTTTTAATTTTTAATTTTATTCCTGAGAGGTGCCTTTTGCAAAACATTTTTGCATACAGTCACACAGAGCTTACCTTCCACCACGGCCTACTCGTCTTCGTGCAAACCCAATACACCTCTGAGGTACAGAGAGGGTGGTTAAGCAGTATCGATAGCGCACGTCTCCTAATCTTCCTTCTTTAGGGCTACTCCACGGCCAGGTGCCAGGTTGGTCTAAATGAGGCTTAAAATAATTTTGAACAGTTAAACACGAGGTTTTTTTTTCCTATAGTAAGCTCTGTCTTATGATAAGTAAGAAAATTTTACTTACAGCATAGTATTGACAGCCAGCTTTCCTACGGAAGGCAAAAGGACCATCAGGATCATTTTCTTCCTCAGCCTCAGAAGAACCAGACAAAACCTTTAAAAGGGAAAGGGGTAAGGGACAAAGCAGGTAAACTCATGTTTTTCACTTCCATTCTTACAGCAAAAGCAACATAAAGACTTTGGAGGTCCTACCTGGGAGAGAGGTTCTTCATCTGAGCTAGGAAAGTCATACTGATTCAAATCTTTAGCATTAAAGACTGGCAGTGCAGCAGGACTCGCCTGTTGAGGAGCAGCAGCAGCAGATGAAGGTAAGACTTTTGGCTTCTTTTCATACTTTCTTTTAGGTCGAATAACATCAGGTTTATCTTGCTAAAAGGAGAACCAACAAGGAGGAATTAACACCTGCCTGCCCAAACTGGATCTAAGTGAAACACTTCAACTGAATACAAAATCAGTTTTAATCAACAGATTAGGGCATCGAGCAAGCAGGGGAAATCAGCAGGTTTTTACACTACCAGCACCACAAAACAAAAATCCACTAGAACTAAAACACGTAACATTAATTTAGAACAAAAAAGGTGGAAAATAGGTTTAACTGATGGCTCTTATCTTTGTCCAGCATCTAGGTAACAGATTATTTCCAAGTAGGCTTTCTGAAACGTTGTGGACCATATTAAAGATATTAATACTCCCGTTGTATAAGGGTTTACTCTAACTGCATGTGCATTGCTGTCTGTAGCAGACCTTTACTATTTTCCTTCTTAAGGGTTCTAACCAAAAGCTTACAGAATGTGACCAATCTTATTCCATATATTGTAAAATACTTATGATAATAAAATTATGAAATAAATTGAAAAGTATTTTTAAACAATTTGTAGGTTTAAAAGCATGGAAAATAAGAAAATCTTCCCAGAAATGAGAGAAAAAATTATTTTAAATTTTCCGCATAAGTATTTCACACAGAGCGCTGGCTGTTGTACTAATACTACTCCTCCAGAAATCTAGAGGTGGTGATATTCTTAGATTCCATGGTTCAGACTTAAACTGAAAAGAATGTTTTACTTCATTCTGTATGTAAGTCAATGCCAATAGAAAAAAAGTATTTCATTCTAGTTGCAAACTTGCTAGTCTGGTCAGAGTCTATTCAGAGCCTGTTCCTTCACCACAACAAATAGAAAAACAATTTTCCATACTGCTATATCCTAAAGCCACTGCTCTTACATACCTAAAAGCATAATTTATAACTTGGTTACTGATATTCAGAAATATTATTTACTTACTTTATTAACTTTGAATTCTTTCAGTTCCATAGTTTCTTGATGTTTAAAAGGGCTGTTGTTAGTCACAGGAATGATGGGAATAGCATAGGTAGGTTTAATTGACTGTCGTTGTGCCATGACCTCAGACATGATCTCCCCACTGTAGTCACCCAAATTATACCTGAAACCAGAGAAATTTCTCTTACTTGTTGGAATGTTTACCACATCCTTGATAAAAACTGTGCATTACAAAGTTAAACACTTGTAACTTTAGATGAAAGCAAGCCTAGAATGACAGCAGGAAGTACAGGAAAAGGAAACTAATAAAACTTCACTGCAAAAAATAGCACTGAACAATAAATAAGGACAATAAAGAAAGGATAGCTACATGGATAATAAAGCAAGGGAAGAAGAGGGTGTAGAAACTAGAAAGGAAAAATAGGGTAGGCTTTTCCTCTCCTCACTCAGAGCGAGTGCTATTTAAATAAACAAATACATGACCTAAAAAGTTTTAAACAGTGAGGCTAGAGTTCCTTATTCACAAGGCCTCCTTCTGTGTTATATAGTTACAGGACCAGCAAAAGCAGTGAAACATATTTGGATCTTGTGTGAATTCTCTGAACTCTAAGAAGGGCTAAGCTCACGTTAAGTTTCCCTACTGAAGAGTCTCTTGAGGCTTCCCTATCAACAATATCAGTTTCATGAGCGCGCTGCAGGAAGAGCTTTCAGGTCTCTCCCATTCTACCTCTACTGAAAATGGTCACTGCTCAGAAACAAAACAAACAAATCCCCCCAAACACACCCTATATCTACTAGAAGGAGGGTAGACTGACATGCAGCTTCTCTCCCTAGGAAACCAGGCTAGATAATAAAGTTAGTTTTAGGTCTTTGAAATATTGACTCAAACCATTTATTTTTAAGCATGGATTCCTAAACTAAAGATGTCTAGTCAGGTTCAAAATATGAACTGCTATAAGCAAACATACATTTATATTACAAAAACAATTTACTGTTGACTAGGAAAGAGGCAGTTGATAAACTGCAACATTTGGTCTTCAGTGCAGCTGTCAAACAGGATGTTAAAAGAAGCATTAGTCTGAATAGAGATGACTGACAGAGCAGTATGTTATGATGTAAGAAATGTTTTTTGTTTATTTTACTCAGGAGGATATAGTATCAAATGCTGCTAAAAGAGAGCAGAGAAAATGAAGAAAGGAGGAATACTAATGCTTGAAAACTGCCTTAAACAGCTGGGATTTCCTTCATTAAAGTTCTTAAGAACTTTATTTAGATACAATTTTTGAAGTTTGTTTACTTATTTATACATACACATTTTACAAAACCTAACAAAGATTACAGGCATTTCCCTGCAATGAGCGATTTCCAAATGTTTTATTTTGCTCTTCACAGCTATATATGAAAACATACCATAATTTAAGCAAGAAAAAGCCTACTGATTTTTAAATCTTCCATGACGGGAATCAGAAAACAAAGTATTTTCCAAACCTTTCTACAATGATATTTCAATAAACATTACCTCTTTTCCATAATCTCCAGTGTTAAATGCAGCAACTCCCTCTTGCTTTTTTCCCTTCTCTTTATCATCTCCAGGATGGTTACTGCACGACTCAGATCTCGACGCAACTTAAGCATCTTCTCATAAGATGCTTCATCATTTTTTCGATTCTGTAAATATACAAAGCATGCATTTAGCCACATCCTTAAAGCTATTAACCTGAAATAAAAGAAGAATTATTTACTAAAAAATGTATTTTAAGGTTCTGATACAAAAGAGAAACATGTATGTATCAATCAGCTAAAGCTTATCACCATTATAAGTGGGTTTAGTTTAAAAGAAATAAATAAAAGCACCAAACCAGAGCATCGAAACATTCAACAGGTGCCCTAAAGCGGTCTCCCTTTATGTTTTTGCCCTTAGAAATTTAAAGGAAAAACAACTTACACTGTTGCATACTACACAGCAGGATTGTTTCCTTACATGAGCTGCTGTTTGGGAGTAGGAAGAAAAAGAAAATTCTTCCTCTACTTACTTTTCGTGTCTGCATCTTTTCTGTTCGTCTTCTAAAAGCAACATAAGGATCGTTTGTGCTGGAACCATCTCGCTTCTCTTGTTTCACTGCTGGGATAAGAGAGGGACCTCGACAGTTTTTCCTCTTTTTAATCCAGTACTCATACACTTCTCTGATCAATTCATCATCTTCCTTCAGCAACAGTTTGGCCTCTTGCAGGCTGACCGGCTAAATGTAAAACCCAGCATGTCACTTTCACATGGCGAAATATGTAGTACAAGTTTTGCAGTTTGTTATTTGAAATAATGCTGTACCTGTTGACCACTGCCCTTCTCTAGTCGGTCTATCATCTCCTCAAATTGCAAAGGAGAAATGTCCATTCTTTTCTTCAACTTATTCACAAAGACTTCATCCTCTGAATCCAAGTCATAATCGGGTTGCTCAGCATCCAAACTAAAAGCTGCAAGTTAGAGGGAAAGTTAACATTACAGTTTTACTATGGTAATGTTTTGTTGCAATAGCAGTGTCTGGAATACTGGCCAGATTCTTACAGTTTTCAGAGCAAGACAAAGTGATTTGTTTCTAAATTGTAGAAATCCTACTTAGAGACTAGATCTATTTTCTTAAAAATAAATAGATAAATAAATAAATAAATGCAGGAATAAAAATTGGTATCTGCTTGACTATGTTTTGTTAAGCAACAGAAAGCCATCCAGTGGCTTTCACATCAATTGGACTGGTCAACCTGCTCTAACTGTTCAACACTCCTTAGTATTCTGTAGTCCTATACAGAACACTCTCAACTTCAGAAGCTGTGACTTCAGCTTCAGACCATATGTGCTTTAAAGATACTTCTACAAAAAGCATTTGCAGAGGTCACTGTAATAGGCTCACCAACAAGTTTTTGTGACCCAGATGTGTCCCAGAATAAGCTGGCCAAGCACTGAATATACCCAGGGTATACTTAAACACAAGCAATGATTCTGTAGAACGAAACTACTGTTCATTCTTCCACAATATCCTATGAAGATATAGTTATTTTAAAATTCAAGGCCATATGCAAATTGTTTTAATTCCTAAGCAAGGTAAGGTTCTTTGTGAGAGCACATTTGGAAACACTGTGTAAAGCATCACTTTCCCTCCCCATCCCGTAAAGAAAATTGTTCTAATGCAATAAAACATTACCTTACTTCAGTTGTTTTTTGTTTTTAAATAAAAATACACTCAAGACACAATAAATACCTCGTAAGATCACACTATGTTGGCTGTTAGATCACCAGATAAGGAAACAAATAATAAAGTACTTTGATATCAGGATGGAAGTCCCCCTAAGGAAATAGGGATCAATACTAGAACACAGCAGCATGTTCTAAAACTTTAACTCATACTGAAACTTGGTCTGATTTAGAAGTCTAGTATTTAGACAGATCTAACCAGAAATAACATCAGTTTACAAAGAAATACATAGAATATGTAGGCAAATGCCACTACTGCCATTTCTACTTGGCTTCCCAGTCCACTCTACTGTCTTTCTATGCTGATTGAACTATGAGGCATCTTATTACATATTCTCCCCTTCAAGCATATTTGTTTGCTCTGTTAAGGAACCTAGACTTCCCTGCAAGTTGTAACTAGTGGGTTTTAACAGGGAACAGAAATTGGCCTTTAACTGCTAAAACTCAAGTGTTAATGTACAGACTTTATAGGCATCTTCCTGCTTACAAATTACAGAGAGCCTTTCAGTAGAAGTATATACTCCTCTGCACGTTGTACAAAATTTAATTCTCAGAAAGCAGGCTTGCGCAAGTTCAAAAGACACAAGAGGAACCCCATGAACTTTTGGCAGAGTAAATTACTGGTGTAGACCTCAACGAGTAAGTTGTTTTACTTACGCTGTATGTGAATCAGCTGCTTTGGCATTTTAAATTCTCCAGGATATATGGATTCATAGTAAGCAATATTACTTTCTGCTTCTGGGACTGGTATAACCATGTTATCCCTCTTCTCTCCATATACTTGTTGTGCTGAGATAGCCCGCTGGAGATGATGTTCCTATTAAAAAAAAAAATCACACAAGTCAGGGTAAAACTCTGATTTCAGAGCTCATACTTTTCAGAGATTAAGCATATTTATGTCTTTGCAATGGAACTTACTCCCAGCACAGAGCCCCGCCAGGGGCCATCAGCACCCGCGTGGCCCCCGCCCCGTCCCTCCCCGGGGTGGCACCATGCGCCGCTCTCCGGCAGGTGGCGCCTTCCCTCCGGGCAGGGGCACCCGCGGCCGCCGCGGGCACCAGCCCCAGCTCCAGGCTCTCGGAGCTGCGGGCGGCGTTTCCCATCCCCAAAGCCATGGGACACACACAGACTGCAGCAGCAGGTGCCGGCACACTGACTTGGTGCTCCTGCAGCATTTTCTATGGCCATTTACTAACAGTGATACCTGAAAAACAGGAAGAGGGGCTCCCTTATCTCCTATTAAAAACAAATAATTGTTCTTGTATTTTTTTAAAACCTACACAGAGAAGCTATTTCTAAGACATTCTTGTTTATTAAAATGCTTTCCATTTTCTTCTTCCTCCTCTCCTAGCTTATCAAATAAAGGCTAACATTAACTATAACTCATGAAAGAGAGAATAATTAACTTTTGGAAATTTGCAACTGTTTCTCAAGCTCAGAAGCTGAAGAAATACTGAAAATTATTTCAAATTCCAGCAATTTTATGCTGCCATTATTTAGTTCTGTACTATTTAGTTCTTTCTGTGGTATTGGCAAGGCCACTAACCAGTATCAGCAAAGCAAAGATTTAACAACAAAATGCGTAAGATGTGTAAGTGAATATAAATGATTGGCTGATAGTTCAACATATTTTTTCCTCATAGCAGCAAAGCCGGTTTACCAAGTTTCTACCTTCAGGTATTTTCCTCCTAGTAGTAGATACTGAAACCAGATCACTTGAACTGAGCTGCAGCAATAAAGAGGGAATAACCAGTTTTAAAACTGTAGTAAAATATTTCAGTCCTCAACTATGTATCAATCTTCCTTTACTTTTACCTGCCTGATTCCCAAATTATTCCTATTCAGCATAATAAAAACAACTGACACCCTCCAATTAAAAGCACGGGGGGGGGGAGAAGGAGAGACAGAGACAAGAAAAATAATAAAACAAGCTTAATTCTATACTACTGAGTGCAGCCTCAGACTGTAAGGCCTGTTCCAAAGAAAACTGAATCCTTTGCAAAGCAGAGGTAAAGGGTGAGGCTTAGCACAGCCGTCAGAAAACTCCACTAGATCTATTTTGATCCTCTAGCATTTGGCAAATGTAGATACATACGTGACCTAAGACAACACCTAAAACTATCTTTTGGCTGCAGTGACTACGGAAGTTTATTTTCTACTTGTCGAACCACTGTTGCTGGACACCTCTATGTGTGTCCCAGCAGTTGTTGGCTGGTGCAGAAGAGGGGATTAAGCTTTATTTCCACACCATACAGTCGGATAAATGTTATGTCAGATGCATGGTGTTGGCCAATGGGTCTCGCCTATAGTAGCAACAGCTTGCTCTTCCTGCAGTCACATGAAGGATTCCTGGTCCATATATCAGCTCCTATGGGGTTGGTTGTTGTTGTCTGGTTGGCTGTTTTGCAAAAACACATTGTTTCAGCAAAGAAAGCTAGGTCAGACACTAAAATAAGATTTTGATTTCTCTGGTTCTTCCCCAATAAAGAGATTGGCACTGTTAAGAGTCAGAACAAAATGCCTATCCTAATATCACAACAGGTTCAGTAAGAAGTAAAGACATCTGAACAAGACTCTTGGAAAGCAATCACAGCATAAATCATGACGCAGCCAGACTTCATTCCAAACACATACGCATACACACACACACAAGCATTTAAAGAAGAAATAACTGTTAGCAGACCCACAAAATCTGAGAGCAACAGGGTATGAGTTCCTGCACTGAAATGGGTAAACTGATCTGCTCTTCATGTCTGCTTCAACTCCTCACAGCAGATGCTCTTGTAAATAATCCCAATACAATCACACAAGCAATCTTCTCATATTTGGGGGAGATTGCCAACAGAAACTTTGCTCCTAGCCACAGGATCTCAGCTGGTAGCTCAGCACATCTTATTTCCTTCTGATTTATACAGACCACAATCAGGTGTGACCAGTAACTCTGGGAGCACTTATCTTTTAACACAAATATATTGTTAAACATCTACAGCTAATTAACCTACTAGAGCTTCCAGTTTCTGTTCTGCAGCCATTCTTGGTTGCATTGGTGCAGCTCATTACTCCCACTTAAATGTAACCCTCCATTTAACTGAAACTGTAGCCTTTCATTTTAAAACACACTGGTTTCCTCACTGTGTCAAGATGGATTTTGAATTCTTAATCCCAAACACGCTGGCTACTCTTGGTGTTCTCTTCAGATTTGAAAAGCAGATGCTGCAATCCAAGTTACTACTGAAAATACCAACAAGCATTTACAATAGACCTTTGCAGAAGTTTAGCACATCATTTCACTTTGACCAATAATCCATTTACAGATATATCTTTCCAAACAAATGCACTTACCTAACAGTCTCTAATACATTTTTGTTAGTGTCAAAACCCTTTTCAAAGTCCAAATGCAACTCTCCATTAGGTTTCTCGCTTGCAAAAAGAGTCAGACTGGATTAACACAGTTTATCCTTGAAAAAAATCAAATTATTATTATTATTTTTGCAAAGAGATTAATATCTTTCAGATGAGCACTGAGGCAAAGTAATTTAATTATTTGTATTTTTCCAGGAACTGCAATTAAGGCAGTTAGTTTGCAGTTCCTTTGCTTGGACTTTACTACAGCCTTTAAAAGGTAGATGTGTCTTTTCCCTCCTCTCCTTCGGAATGTCATCTGCCTTTTTTTAAGTTCTCAAAAAGCTGTGAAGTTGCTTCAGGCTATTGCTTTGAATTCTTTAGCTCGCATTTTGAGCAAAGCTCAGTCTCCAGTTGGGCTGTTAAAAGGAAACCCTCTAAACAACCACTGCGAGGGGCAGTTTGGTGCCTCCTGCTCTCATTCTTCATACAGTCCCTGCCTTGGACCAGGCCCACCCAATGACAACAGTTTTGGTGACCAAGTTCACAGAAAGCAGACCCTCTCCTATTATCTGCTGGGAGCAATTGGTCTTTTCCCAAATTAGTTCCTTGAAGTGCCTTAACTGGGGAGAGAGAGGGTGATCCCCCTCTGGCAGCAGCCACATTTAACTGTCTTAGTTCTCTCTCTCTCAGTGACAGCAGCTTTATGACATATATGCACTGCTAACAAAAGATCATTTCTTTTTTAAATGAATAGGACGAGAAAAGCTTAAGACTCATGAAAAGCTACAAACAGATACTCCACTTTATACTGAGATGGTGGAAATGTTTATCACAGTCTTCACCCTCCCCCCCCATAGGCACTGATAGGACAATCTCTTATTCTTTATATTTGCGGACTATTCTAGACGTGTCTTACGTCGTGCTTCCATTTTTCTAAGGTAAATTTCCCACGTAAAAAAAATATTAGACTCATTAGTTTCCACTTTACACACACTCATATTTTTATGTTAAGCAATATTTGTTCTCTAAATGATCCTGAAAAGTGTCTGAAGTTGTCTTGCAAAATTCCCATCCAAACTACTAAAGAACACAGCAGTTTCTAGCTCTCCCAAACTGCCTCCCTTGGATCCTCTGTACACGCTTAACATTATTTATTATTCTACTATTCTTCCTTTTTCTCAAGAGTATAACCATGGAGTCAAGAGTTTACTTTCACTCAAACTGCCTTCCACTTTTACATTAACTATTCCCAACTTAATAGTAAGCTCGATGCCTAGAAAGGCTTTCCTCTTTCGTTGCTTTCTCCACCTAAAGAGCTGCTTGAAATAAAACTGTAGAAATTGTTCTGCTATAATGCTAATTTGATCAACTACTTTCAGAATGATGGTACCTCAAATCTCACTCCCTCTTCCTTGTGCTAACACTGGTACCCGTATCAAAAATATACTATCTGCCTGCAATCAACCTTGCAACCAATCCTTGCATTTTAAATTCTTCTACTAGACATTTAAACCACCAGCCACTGCTTTCATCCTCCAGAAATCAGCCTAATTTGACAGTCTACATGACAAGCCCACTGAAAGAGCAGCTCTTTTTCTGACTACTCAAAATGTAGCAAAATATCATGAGCTTAAGAAATTGCACAGAATTGCGTTATTATTATTCCCCATACGCATGGTGGGGAATCAAAGAGGTAATACCAAAGACACGAGAGAACGCTGCCTCAGAGGCACTCGAGACACAAGGGAAAGCAGGAATAAAAGCAGAGCATCCATCACCACAGAGGAACAGCATAAGAGAAGGAGAGCTTTTCTTTAGCTCTAGTTTGAGGGTAAACATGACCTCCATCAAAAGATAATGTGAGAACAAGAGGGTAAATCTTCAAGACAGTTTAGTACTTGTCCAAGGTGCATTTACACCACTTAAACTGCACGCACATAATCTGGTATAGTTGGGTAACCAAAACACAAAGTACACTGTAATTCTAGCTCCACCTGACTACACTCTTGTCCGCAAGCAGACACCAGGAACAGTGATAAGTGAAGCAAACATTGCTTCTTGCTCATTTTGGTGACATTTATAAGTTTGTGTCAGTTATATGGTTAGATTTTGATTTACAGTTTCTCCAAGATGACAAGCACTGGCAAAGCACAAAGGTTATTTTGACAAAATGTCTACCTTAAAAGACACCTTGCAGACTACGGTCTGAGATAAACAATATAATACACAGCATTAAAAGAGACATGAAAGGATATGATCTTGTCATCAAGAGTCTAAGAAACTAAAGTCACAGACTGTTATTATTTTAGAAAACCAAAGTCAGGCACAGGATTCAAATCCATACATTTCACAAACACATTTCTGCACCTGAAATACAAAAGCTGCATAGGACATTAAAATTGATCCTCTTGCTATTAGCAGCCACGTGAAAATATTGTCTCTCCACTGATATCCATGGACCTTCAGCTTTAAAACAGAATGACAGAGTAGAATCCTGTCACATCCCTCCCCAACCTGGCTATCATCTCTCAGCTCACATAACTATGTTAAGCTACAGGACCAGAAAGAACACAATTTTCAGTGGGTAGTTATCAAAAAGTACTGAATTCAGCAGTTACACTAAAACAGAGTCAAAGCTGAAGCAAATTTAAGGACACAGAAGCTCAAGTATCTAAACTTACAGTCTTGTCTTCATACATGCTTTACCTTGTAGTCTCTTTTAGAAAAGCCCAAGTACATATCAGAGAAAAACAAAGAGCAAAATAAAACAAAAAATACATAACTGCAGCTCATCTTAAACACAAACACTTTACCTTGTAATTAAGATGAAATAAAAGGAATAGGAAAAAAAAAATCTTAAGCCATAAAGCTCATTATGCCATCCAAGAGTTGATAAACAGGTGCCAGAGCAACCTAGTTGAGGCTACAAGGTAAAGCTTTTTTGGCTGTTAACTTCACATACCTTTTTTTCCCTGCGGGGACAATATGGTTCCTACACCTCAGTTAAGTGCTGTCAGCAGCAGCAAGGTTTGCTAGCATGAGCAAGATGGCAGGTGACACCTCTGCGCTGTGACGAGGTCCACCTGCCCAGCAAGGCTGTTCGGACTAACTCATCACAGAGCATATAGCAGGACTCCTGAAGGACTTGCTGGCCTCCTGTGTGCAAAACACTCTAGTCTCCCTCCTTCCTCAACCCACGAACCTATCGGGTACATCTTCTATGAAGATCTCTAACTTGAATGGTTCAGGAAAGATGGCCTCGTTTGCACAGAAATAGTCAACCTACTCCAGAAGAAATTTATGTAACAAAGATTCAACCTAAGGATGCTGAAGAGAGCACAGGCAGAATAACCAGCTGACTCCCTCCCAGACTTCTCCCCCACACCAGGCCTTAGCTGTTCTGCAGCCTACTGAGCAGGCAATTCATAACCCCCACGCTGGGAGGGAAATGCACAGTGATCTGTCAAACAATTACATTCTAAATGCTTAAGATAATCTGTTTTGCCTTATGCCTCCCCCTACTTCTCATGTTCTTTCTGGCCCCTGCTTAGAGCTTGTTCAGTTTTTACAGGCATGTTTCTGTGACATTACTTTGCATACTGTTTTTCTACTCCTGCAATGCGAAAGGGGTCATCCTGGAAGATGCAAACAGCAAGTGTGGTGCCAGAGAAGAAAATGAACACAGAGCCAGGATGCAGTGGCCAATCCAGAATATTTTAAACTAGTGAGAGATAAATACTCTGCCTAAATCTCCTCTGCATTTTTCCTTATTGCTAGAGCAGCAAGTTGCTCTAGTGCCTTTTAGCATGACTGAAATCAAAAATCCTTATTCATCATGCGCTGCAGGCCACACAGTTTATTACAGAAGAGCCTAGTATAGAAATCTACTGCATAGTTTCTCTTCTACTACCTCACACACAGACCTAATCACACTTTACAACATGCAAAACTGCCAGGACATCCTGAAAATTGTTAAGAGCATCTGCTTCTAAACAACTACTGATGAAGAGTTCCACCCTACCCTCATCAGTTTAACTGATCTGCTCCTGCCTTGTAGGGAAGACAAAACTTCAAAAGGAATTCTGCCACTGCATCAATCCCAAGCCATCCTGATCCCAAAACCCCGAAAAGCAAAATCCAATCTGAATTCCAGCTTTCAGACCTTGGAAATGAGCAAGTTGCAGGTACACATGCTGCTTCTAATGCCAAGTACATACATGTAACAAAGTATCTTGGCTAATACTTATATTTGGTCACAACAAACACATGTAATCAAACATGGCAGGGATTACAGGTCACCAAAGCAACATTATACATTCCCTTCTCCTTCCCCTATGAAGGGCCTCAAGAAATAAAGTAGTAGATCACACCTAGTTCTTCACTGTGGCCTACAAGGCATCTGAAGCCATCAATCCACTGCAAATGGCCTTTAATTAAGGCTCTTCACATAAACGGAGACAGGGTAAACATCAATTTAAGCTGCCTAAGGACTCACCCAAACCACAGGCCTGGAGACTTTCCCTTCTCAGTCAGCTGAGGTCTCAAAATGCTCTGTACCAATCCAGGAGGTAGACAAATTCATGTCCCTGATATTACAGTGGAAATTAGTACAGCAAGGTCTCAAACTGTCCCTTTGTCTTCCAAACATGGAATAAAACCATGGAGAGAGCTTCTGTTAATCAATGGATGTCAGTCTCATGAGCAGTCAATTAAGGAGAATTCCATTGTAATTACTATAATAATTGGATCTCTCTTACAAATCCCAACTTAAAAATAGCTGCTAGGATTAAATAGCAATTGTTGGGTAAAAACAGTCTTTTTTTAAATAGGCATTTTTGTAATTAACAGAGTATCAAGAGATTTTGCTAATTAGTATTTTTAGTGAGGACACTAGTTTAAATGAGGTCAATCACAGTCTTGATCATCTTAGTCCACTGCTTTCCTCACATTCAAGTCAGAATCTTCTAAGAATTATAAAAGTGGCCTGCCTTTTTCTTGGCAAAAATCTTGCTTATGCAGCAATAAGTCCATAAGCTTATGGACTTCTAGTAACAAACACACTGAGAACTATTTAAAATTTGGGGGCATTTTTCATTGGCTTTGTTCACTAGGGCAAATTGTGGTCTCATTACTGGGAAGTGAATGGAAGGAAGATTAGTTTCATATTCCAAACTACAGTGAAATACAGACAAGCAGAACAAAGATGAGAATAAGACTGACCAAAAACAGGCTAGAGAGAATGCACGCAAACAGTAAATCTTACAAACTTGCAAAACTTTACTATTTAACCCATGCATTATGTAGCATACTTACAATTGACTTTTTAATCTCAGTCCTCCCAAGCACAAATCCCATACTGATTACCTAGAAAGACTTAACTGCTTTTCAAATCACACTGCTATAAATGCATTTATAACTGTAAGACTCAACATCAGTTTCAAGTGTTTTGTTTAAAAGCTACTAATATCTTAAGATTAGCAGAAAGAGCCACCTGCTTTCCTAATGGCCATAAATATTCCTAGTCTTCTTCTCCATATTGACTCTAGTCCCATACATCCCTCAGCCTATTCAGCTCAAACACCCATGAAGGGGGAAGGCAGCTCGTGCAGGGAGCTGCAGCAGTTCCCAGAAGGGAATGTGAAGGCCATGGCAGGCCCTACGGAAAAGGCAGGACCACCTCTTTTCACACCAGCACATTATTAGATGGGTTCAGTCTGTATCACTGAACCTCATCACACAACCACATCTCAAAAATACAGCTCTGATTGCAAACCAAGTTGACACTGCTACCACCTCTTACCACAGCTTTTGAGATGGATGAGCGGTATAGTTTAGTTTGCACTACAGGGTTGCACTGAACTTTATTAAGATTTGACACTGGTTAGTATTAAACTACACATACCCTCTAAAGGTAGAATCTATTCTAGACACAATTAAAAATATTTTATTTGGAGCAAAATCTTACACTGGAGTAAGAACACCCCTGGAATATAACCTTTCATTATCACAGTTCCAGCTGTAAGGCCAGTATGGAAATCCTGTAACAGATCTTAAGAGCAGAAGTTATTTTTCATTTTTGTAGAGAAAATGAAGTGGAATTTCAATCTACTTTTCAGCAGCTGACTTGCAAGAAAATCAGATGAAGTTCTATTTTAAAAGATATACAGCAATGCCTTGTTGCTCATTTAAACACTATTGCAAGCCTGCAGGACTACCTAACACAAGTCAAATAGTTTGCGATGGCAAAACTTGTACAACCATTACTTTTTTGTTTTGTTACAAGCATCTGAGATTACTGTTAACACTCCAGAATAACTTGGAAAGAAAGTGTCATTTGAATCACAAGTAACATGGTAGTCCAAGTGAGCAAGGAACAATTTTTATCCCATTTCCCTCCTCTTTTAAATACTGATGGTCAGATACACAAAGGGTTGTGTGCATTTCCAATGGATTGGGTGCTGCACCCATTCCAAAAGTGTCACATCACAGAAGAACCCCACGTATAGCACTGGCTGAAGTTAAGGGGTGAGCTTTACACTAAGAGAGATAAAAGGACTTAAAAAGTAAGCCACGGGAGTTGGATGAATTTTATACAATGTTTTCCTCTCAAAGTTTGCTTTGTCAAGTACGAAATACAAACAAACAAGGAAAAAAAAACCCACACACCTGACTCTTTCTGACAAGAAAACAAAACAAAACTCCACAGTCTTTATATGATCCTCACTAAACAGGCTGCAATTTCATTATCAGCTGTCATGAGTCTGTGCTGATGCCAAGTTGTTTTTAATGGTACTGATGCCAAGTGGCTTTTAATGGGTGAGGTTTAGGATATACCTTAATCGCACAGCAAATCAGAATTTAAGGGAAAAAAAAAAAACACAAAGTCCAAACATGTACATGTATATATATGTATCTATAAGTACATATATAGAGAGAAGGTGAGAACATGTATAAAGTATCTATGTATGTAGAAGTACTAAATATATAAAGTATACACACTATAAGTCATAGAGTTGAAGAAAGTAGTACCTCTATTTTTAGTTGACTTAAAGTTTAGAATATTCCCTTCCACAATACAGACTGCACACAGGAAATAATGCTGTCAACAGCTTCCCAGTTCCAAGAAGGGTTTTTGCTCAAAGATTCTGAAAAAACAAGTCTAAGGAAAAAAACAAACCCACAGAATTCAGTTGCTTTTGCTAAAAAGCTTTAGAGAAAGATTCCTGAAAATAACACTCAAGACTAGTATTTTTGTCCTCTGTGCTTCCAGTAACAAGGCTCGTTCCCTGAGCTTATAGGTGAAATCCTGAGATACCAAACTGTTCAATCACAGGCCTTAAAAACAGACACTCAATTTCAGGTTGACTTAACTAAAGCTAAGTTATAGGCACTGCTAGTAAATTAGTGCTTTAAAGAACAGAGACCTGTCTGGAAGCAAAGGCAGAATAAGGCTACATCTTAGAGAGCTACTTGGCCTAACACTGTCTCCCAAACCAGCTCGCGGGCATCCCTGCTGAAGGAAGTAAGAACAGAGCAAACCCAAATAACTAGACTTCACAACTGTGCTTGGAGCTTTGGGATATCAAAAACTGGAATTTTGCACAAATATTTTAGTCCTTACGGTTATATCTGGTGTACTTTTTCCCACAATTTCTTTTTAGTACAGCATGTACTATGTAACTGTAAGTTATTAACCTTGTTTTGACAGACACCAAACATAGATGACACCCTCAATTCCGATTGAAACACTGAGGCCTCTGAACACACAAGGCTACCACAGCCATAGCTTCCATAAGTTGCCTCATACTTGCATCCTTGTCAGGATTAACTCTCTCCTCTGTAAAGTACAGATCACCATCTCAAGAAGATTTAGGCACTAACAATTTACCAAATAATATTTATATTGAACATTTTACAGTATTCTCAGGTTGTGTGGGGACAGCAAAACATCAAAACCATTGTCCAGAAAATGGAGAACATAAAGAAAAATATTGTTTAAATTAGTATTTTCAGCAAAACCAATCAAGAAAATTGCAAAATATCAGTATTTGCGCCAATTTGTTCTCTTAGCAGTTGAAGCTCAATCTCTCTCCTTCATTGCAAACAATTAAAATGGAGGAAAAGCCATGAAACCCCAAAATAGTCACCTTTTATAACAGTCACATGTACACATTCCATATAAAGCATATATCATAGATGAGCTTTAAAAAAAACAAACAAACAAAATAAACACCTCTCAAAAGTAGCATTGTTCTTTTCAAGGTTATAGAAAAGGAACAGCCCCCAGAAAGAGCACAAGGTGAATCATACTAATGATTAAGACCTACACAGTGAAGCTCAATTCCGCAGACTCCACCAACATCTACCTGTCAGGCACTTTCTTCCCCTTTTTAAGATATCACAGTGGTGGAAAGAAACCCTTAGACAGTGTGGAGCACAAACGGGGGCTGCACAAGAATGCACAGGCTGCACCAAGCCTCACCCTTGATTACTGTCATGCTGTCAATGGTATCGAAGTTCCCATCTCATAGCCTTCTAAAACAAAAGTTGAATTAAATTGCCTAAAGAAGAAAAAGAGGCACAGTGCACTGGTTGGAACACCTACTAGGAGGTAAGAATTTTATATACACCATGTTATCTCGGTGTATATAAACATCAAGGCACACAGTAAACCTGAAGTTACCCCCCCTAAAAGTAAAAATGCTGGAACTGGCATTCTCAGAAAAGTTATACCTCAAACTGTGAGGAGAAGAGGAAAAAAAAAGAAAACTCTATCAATTAGGGTAGAATTATTATAGTTAGTTAAATTTTATCACAACATGTTCATGAAAACCCTAGTAAAAATCTATCACTACTTTTTGACTAACCTCATTAGTGACTTCTATATTCACAACACCCAATATACCAGAATTTCAGGTCTGATGCCACAGATAAGTGCTTCTTCATTAGAGACAGAGGTAATACTGAAAAACTTTAAATACTCTTAAAAGATTACACCCCTGTGATAGACTTCCTGCTGCAGATGTCAGTCTTTGCTTTGCAGAGCTACAGATCTAGACACTTGAACTTGCATACAAAAAGATACTACCTATAGCAGAGATTTGCATGAGGCAGAAAGGTTCAGACAAACACTTAACTCCAAGTCTCCCGAGGAGTCAAAAATGTGTTCTGCATGACAAAAGCACTACACGCACTTCAAATCAGGTGCCAAATCTTTACTTTGCATCGGTCAGCTATTCATAGAGTCTTGTTATCTACAAGTTTATCATCAAGATTGCCTTTAAAAGCGCAAGATACTAGCATTCCATATTCATGATCCTTTCACGTGCAGTTAAGTGCTAGCTCCAGTTTCTCAGGCTGGTATGAATACTGAACAACTGAGGCAGGCAAGAGATAGCACTGTGTGGGTTCAGAGAAGGAAGTAAGAGCAAAGGTGAACAAGAAAGGTTTACTCTGAGGCAAAGTTCTTCCATAATGCTTAAAACCTGAATCTATTAGACTGTGTACACAGGGAGAATAATTATGACTATTTTAAGTGGCTGAAGGCCACAAAAAACGACTACCAAATGTGATTTACAAGGAGACAGTGCCAGGGCAATTTCAGTCCACACTTTCAAATTGAACCCCAAAGGTCTTTTGCTCTTCCCTCAGAATTAGAGGCACTTAATCAACTTTTAGGCATTTTGCACTTTCACTTCTCCATCATTAAAAACATTCATGACTTTCATGTACTTAAAAAAACAAAACAAATCAACCTCCAACACAAACACACACCACACCTCTGCTAACACTCCTTACGTTTACTGCACTAATTGCCTGTACCTCTGCAGTATGAGATGCGTTTCACTTCCTCTACCTGTCATAGGTAGAAGAGTTCAAGTCCAAACTGACAGTCACAACCCACCCAGATGCAATAAATCATAATTACGTGGGACAACACAGAGCTGTCCATTTTTCCACCTCATGTTTAGCTGCAAAGATTATAGCTGAGTTTTGATGGATAACCCCAGTCAAAAAAAAAAAAAAAAAAAAAAAAAAAAAAAAAGGCGTTACTACTACCAATACACATGCACATTTAATACGTACAAATACACAAAGCATAATATACATTCTAGAAAATGGCTTTCTGCCCTTCCTGAAAACTGAATGCAACACTTTTGCTCAGGTCATTATAGAAATCCATTTATAGGACAAAAAAAAAAAAAAAAAAAAAATCCTGTAAAATATATTAGTCATCTTATTTCCCTAATTTAGCACTTACCAGTATGTAAACTACCACAGATTGCAAACAGGATCTTGTACTTTGCATCAATTCACCACGTTCCTTCTGCACAAGAAGTATGAGATGCATTGCAACGTATAAATTTATTTATAGAAGAGTCTTTAGCACATCATAGCTTGAAAAGCACCAGCCTGATACTATATATGTTTTTAGAGTGAAAAAAATCAAGAGTTCCTAACACATGCTTATAAATTAGCAAAAAGTCTCAGTTTCATACTGCTTACTGCATTAAATAGTTCGATCATTCCATATGACTTATGGGTTTCTTCCGATGCCAAGGTCACATAACAACTGACCAATCAAAAGGAAAAAAAACAACATTCTAATGCACATCGAGAAACACTTGACAAAAGGTTAAAATATTTTGTTAACATGCAATTCCAATAAAGATTGTTGAAACATCCTGCCAGATTTCACACACATGAAAGGGAGTGTCTGGGCATACACACAGACACGCACCCCACCAAAAAAAAAAAAAAAAAAAAAAAAAAAAAAAAAAAAAAGAGAGAGAGAGAGAGAGAGAACCCCCTTTCCTCCCTTGTGTAGCAGGATTTAGGACCATAATTTGGCCACCCCATCTTTGTCTTTCCTGATTTTTTTTTTTTTTTTTTTTACTCCTTCTATATTTCAGAGATGTCTGACAATAGAAAAAAACCTCACAGGTAATACCACAAAGCATTTTATAACAATAATTTGAAGTCACCTGAAGTTTTTTTTCAACTGTTCACCTTTCTGCATCTCTGACAGTAAACTGATGACAGTAGATGCTATTCTACGGCCTTTTCCTCAAAAAAAAAAAAAAAAAGTGCTTTATACTTTTCCATATCAGTAAGTCATGAAGGGAACCACCACCCTAAGAAAAAAAAAAAATGGCCACCCACAAGAAAACATATTCCTGTCTCCTCTCTCCATTCAGTGCTGAAATACAGACTTGACCTAATAAAGTGAGTTCAATAACAGCAAGCCAAAATATCCTTCCATCCCTGGAAAAGAAACTGCTGCCAAAAGCTGCTTTATGACCTCAAATTGTGTTTCGAACTGCATAGTTTCTAAATTGATAATCTGATTTCCTTGAAAGCCTCTGCAATTAATACTGTCTAGCATTTGCAGGTAATTTGCATGAGTAATTTATTTTAACACGTGTTAAAGTAGTATCAAAACAATCCTCCCAGACAGCAAACTTCTCAGCCATCATCTAGTTCTGTGGATGTCTGAGGAGAAACAACACCACAGCCTAAAACATCCAGATGCTCATTCTCCAAAGTGTCTGAAAACCACAACCACAAAGACAAGCCAAACATTCATCAGAAACACAGAGGAGAACTTTAAGTGCTCTGCTGACCACAGCCTCTTATTCAAGAATTTTTCACACTATCTGCCTTCACATCTAGCAGTTTTTAATGTTTTAAGTCTTTTCTTCCTCTATTAACCAAAATAGATGCTTCTTTTCCAGAAGACTGGCTAAAGCACAGGGATAAGAACAGTAACAGGTGAAAAGCACACTACTAAGAGACAACATACTGCTTTTCTCATACTCATGAGAAGCGTAATATTGCGAAACATTCAAATCCATTTTTTTTTCTAGAAAATAAATAATAACTTTCCCTGATGTAAATTTAAAATGTCAGATACCAGATTTCTTTCCCTCCCCTCCCCCCAAAAAAACAGCAATAAACCAACCACTGGATACAACTTTTTAAAATAATCAGGTTTATAAGTCATGCCCGTTGACCATCGTTATCTGCCTAAGAAAATCGATAATGAACAAACTGAGGGCTTGGTTTTACATTTCTCCCCTCCCCACACACACACCAATAGGTTCTTGTTTACTCATGAGAATATCCATGAATATTTTTTCCCGCTGTTACCCAATAACTTGGGAACTCCAGACTATCCTATCACACAACATCTTATTTATTATCTTCCAAGTACACTCCAGTCACACAACATAACCCTCCATGAAGTTAAGATGCACAAAATTGTAACTAGCAGAGAACTTGTGGTACCTTTTTCTCAGTAACATGAGCTTATTAGGAGCACTTCAAAACTTGAGCTGAAATAAAAGCAGGTATGCACAGAAAAACAGGACTTGCATAATGATTAATACATAACAGTAGAAATAAAATGAAGCTTCAGGCCACTCAGAAAATATGCTTCTCCCTCAGAGAAAGGGTGGAAGAATAAATATGCAACCAAATTGTGTGAATCGCTCTAATCCTACAGCTCCGCTACAAAGTACCTGTGTTTAAAAAAATTAAATGGAAATATTTCCCTAATTTCTGGCCTGGCACTTCTTTTAGTTTGTGAAAAATACTTTATAAAGACAAAGTTTTTTTTTTTTAAAAAAAAAGCTAAACTGATGTTTTCTAACTAAAAACATCTTACATTGGTGACATAAGAAAAACTGCCTTACTTTCACTTAAGTTAAAAGTTCTTCCTCATCACATGCAAGCAATGAGAAAATATTCTTGCCTACTACCATGAAATCTGTTTAAGCTCTAATTTAATGAAAACGCATTACTTGCTTGAAATGAGGAGAAAAAAAATCCTTTCATTTGAACAGTCTCACACAGTACTTGGCCTCCACTTTAAGACAACAATACCCACACCAAAAACCCAACCTAAAACACCAACTGTAACCATAACTTTATTTGAGCAAGAGCAAACAGGCCATTGCTTTTAGCAATAAAAAAGTACAAGTGATGGATGAGAAACAATAAAAAGTCTGTAAATTCACTCATAGACTCACAGACTGTAGTCTTTAAAACTTTTACAGAAGTAATTCACTTACAGTAACCCAGTAACTGTACCAAATATGAAAAAACTGCAGTGCTGAACACTGAGTCAGCTCTTTCTTGCAGCCTTACTCCTAAGCATTTCAATAAATATCACCCTGTTAAGTTCAGAAGAGAATTCAGCCTAGAACAAGCAAGAAGTCTGTGTTAGAGAACATGTTAGAGACCTGTAAATACTACATATAAGACATTACAATATTATAAAATGTTCCTGCTGTCAGTTCCCATTTCCCCCCCCTCAATCTCTTAAGGTTTGGTTTCCTCATACTTTTAAGACCAAAGTCAAATAGGCACACAAGACATGTCCTGCTAAAATACTAACACTGTGGGTAGAGAAACAGCGCATTTTTGCAGTTAGAAATTGCATTTCTTAAGAGGCAATGCAAAGGTAAACAGGAGATCAGGAATATAAGTGACAATGTTATGAAGATATTTAAGAAGGAGGGAATAAATATGGATTCTAAAAACAAGAAAACCAAATAAATTAATTATTCAGATAATTAAACCTGGGAAAATATCTAGAAACAAAGGTGTTATCTACTACATAAATAGTACAGACAAATAAAGGGGATAACTGCACAAACAGAAGAGCAAACTCATCAAGTTACAGCATGTGTTTTTTTACTAGCACCAAGCAGGGCATTTTGGAAAGGATTCAAGACTGGTATTAGTTTGGCAAAACAGCTCCCAACCCACTTTCCTTTCCAAGAGAGGTTCTGCATCTTGAAAACGCTGTCATTACACTTTCATAATACAGCTTGCTTAAAAATCTCCAGTGTTAAAAAGGAAAAATATGGAAACAAAAGCCTACGCAGAACTTAAGTTTCCAGGCTAAGAGCTTCCTGATCAGCAAAGATGGTGAAATCTTAAGACCTCCAAATTACAACAGCAAAGGGACAGCAGTGTGTAGTATATATAGGGCAGTCTTGCTACAGAATCTCTCTCGCTCACTCACGTGTGAGCCAAAATTTGGAAAGTCTTCCAGGCAGGTCACAAATCGATAAAATGCAACAGGCTTTAAGTCATGATATTAATATAAAGCTATGAATTTAAAATGAAATTTAAGCCAGCTTCGTGCTATCATAACACCGCTACTCTCCTAAACAGAGTGCCCAATTTTGTAGCAAGATGCCCTTTGGACACTGACAAATGATCCCTTCCAACAAGATGCTCTCAGAAATTTCCACTTCAACTGAAAAAGTATGATTTTTCAAACTTCCAATTAAATACTAGGAAATCAAATCTTTAAGAGCTGCAGTCAAAGCGTAAGAGGGCTATTTCCTCTCTCACAGCAAGGTCCTATCCTTGGAGGGACTGACAGATGAGAAAACTTTCCAAAAAATCTTTTAAACCATCCTCAGCTCATCCATTGCGTTCATCCTTGTGGCCTGGCTTAACCAAAGAGATTCTCTCAGCACACAGCTGACAAATATACAGATACAGTGGGAAGGAGGAAAGAGAAAACATACAGGCTTATTAAGTAGTGAAGGGTTTTATATAGATGAAAGCAGCAACTGGTCTTCCTGTCCAGATACATTAGTCATTCAATGCATTCCTCGGTTTTTGTAAGAAGAATGAATAGTTTTAATATCAAGTATAATACTACAGGGGAAAAAAAAAAAAAGAACAAGAACAAATTAAAGAGATGTCTTCTGGCAGAGCAGATGCTCACACACAGACATCCACATTTAAAGAAAAGCTTAAGTAATGTATTAAGCTTCAAATATTCAAAACTAATGTTGACTATGCTCTGCAAATATATTTTGAAATAAATGTGTATGTGCTGCTGAGGAAAACTATCCTGTAATTATACCATTCTCAAAACACAGAAAATCACATAGCCAAAAAAAAAAAAAATAAGGGTTTACACATTACATCTCACATTTTCCTGAAAACAAACAAACAAAAACAACGACAAAACAAATATAAACAGATTCCTGTGAACAAATTAACTTTCTATTGGAGTAAAATACAGGATGCTGGCTACTGAAATCTAAAAGAAAAAAAATGTGTCACTCTGATGCTCAAACTTTTTTGTTACTGAATTATTGCCTTCCCCTACAAATATAACCTCTATAAACATTTTATTGTATTAAATTAATAGCTCTTTCTTTGCAAAAAGCCACTACATTGTATAGATAAAGAAATACATATGTCATGAAGATAAAGCTATTTGGCTCCTTCCCAGAAGAAATACAAAAATTCACAGAAAGTGAGGAAGGAGGAGCCCTTCCATAAAACCCCAGTCTTAAAGTTACTTAAAATTAGGTACAGCCATAAGGTCACCTACATCACCTCCAAAGCTCTACCTGTCCCACCCTTTCTTGTGCAAAGAATACTGCTAAAAAGTAATAATAATAAAAAAAAAGCAAAGATCACTTAATTTGGTCTTGCTGTAAATGATTTGGAGAGACATTCTAATCTCTTCAAACGGTTAATCACCCTCATTGATACTGAGGAAGTAACTAAATAAGTCTAATTATCTTATCTTGCATCTGAACTTTCATGCCTGACCTCAAGTGTGGATTATTCTGCTATAAAACCACTGCTGTTACCTACGTGCAGTTACAAAGTAGTGATAAAAAGGTTAAAAATAATCTGAACATGGTTAATTCAAAACAATACTTTTAAGACTACTCTACATTTATTTCTCCTGGAAGAGCTTATTTAAGCAGAACTTATCATCCTGACAAGTTATTTATTTAAAATGGATTAGATAAAGAAAAAAAAAAATCTTCACCTAGAACACACGTGTTCTAGCTTGAAACTCTTTCAAAGTTGATCTGCAAATTCATATTCCCCATCCTTTCAAAATAGAATTTGGGTCTCCTGGAACAGCCTCTGATTTTCACAAAGTGCAGGTGATCAATCACTCTTTTCACTGTTTTCTGAAGTCTTTGAAGTATTTAATACTTTTAGGTATTTTCAAACATTACCCTCCAGCATACACCTAAGCCCTCATTAGGCATTCACATCTAACACAGTGTTTAACTGACTCTGTATGCAGAGCTAAAAGTCACACTATCCACCTACTTCCACACAATAACACCTTGCTGACCACCTCAAGGAATCTGTTTAGTGCCCAACTTCCCAGTGGCATCAACAGGGGGCTAAATCTACCAGGACTGCTAAACCTTTCTTCAGGACTGTTTACAGGAAGTTGCCAACATCCTGTATGTCTTCTACATTCCCAGTTCTTACAAAAATATGATTTAAGTTTTGCTTTTTCCAATTTCAAACTTCGTAAGACCATCTCATTCCAGCCTAGAGGAAAAAATTCTCCAATCGATAATCGATCGCTGTGCCACCTTGACACTTCCAAGTGCAAAAGGGGAGCATGGAGGTGCACAGGGGCTTCCCACCACAAAATCACAGTCTCTTTAGATGGTCAAAGAGAGAAGTGAGCAAATTATTCTCTGGAGGAGCAACGCTTCATCACTAGCCAGAGGTCCTAACTCAAATTAGGACATTAAAACATTTCAGGTGTGTAGGCTACCTTCCATTATTGAAAAGGTGAACAGAGAGCACACACACACACAAAATAAATCCAAATGAGAGTTATTTGTAATGACTTGACATTCACAGTTCTGTTTACCCTAGCAAGATAATAAAGAGCTTGCAACCACTGAATCACTCATAAGCAAGGTAACTTATTTTAGAAGTATTTAAATACTGCATACACAGGTCCTTAATTAGAAGGAAAAACATATTGCCATGGCAGCACATACAGAATGCAATTTCTTAAATGAGTAAGAAAGTCCTGACCAAGGAGATCATAGTGCCACTACTGAAACTTCATCATGAGATTTCAAAACTATTTATATGCCTCAACTACATATTTACCTCACTAGTGCATAGCTTCTATCTACGCACTGCTTGCAGAAGAGCTGGGATAGCTCTGCCTCAGGTACCATTCTCTGAATCTGTCCAAATGGGTAAAAGTGAAAACCGAGTCCTCCTTTGCCAAGTTAGAGACATCCTATTAGAAAATATGCTTGAAGTGTTATGAAGAATTTGAATGAATATTGGACTCCTCTTCATGAGGAGTTAAGTAGCATTTAGGTTGGTTGTTCATATCAGAAAAAGATCAAGAATGTCCAATAATGACATATCATCAAACAAGTTCTCCAAGACAGGGGGAACTAACATAACTGAAATTATGGATTTAAATAAATAAATAAACAAGCTTTAAGCTATTTTAAGAGTTTGATTAAGTACTCTGAAGACAGAATATGACAGTTCTTCAGGCTGACAATCCACGTGCAGACTTAATTCCATTTGCTCTGCAGCCTGTTAACTGTATTGTAACATTCACTCCTAGGAAAATAGTAAGAACTTAATGACTTGCACAAATTTCTGACTCAAGGTGCTTAATACTTCAATCAGCTTTTAGTAGCATTAATTACAATTAGCAAAGCTTGCCCAGAAGATGTATAATATTTATTTACCAACAAAAATTTACTTTTCATCAGTTATGCATCCCCCCCTATCCTTTCCCTCTTCTCAACACCAAGGACAGGGACATCAAGATTTAGAAAAGCTTGTCTAAGCTATACAAGCAGGAATGTAAACAAAGACTAAATCAAAACACAACTTTTAAAAATGTAGTTGTGTATAACTAAAACCGTAGCATAATCATTGTTATTTTGATATAAATGATATTACAATTGCACTCAAAGGCAAACAAAAACAAAACAAAATTAAAAAAAAAAAAAAAAAAACAGTAGAACAGGGTAATTCCCACACCCACAGGCCCATATTCCTGCAGTAAAATGGACTGTTATTAGCCACAGAAAAGCCATTAGTCATATTTTCCCGTTTCACTAATTCGTTTCTCTGACATATACTAGAGGACTTAATTAAAAGTATCTCTGTTCACACACTAATCTTTGTGAGGCACTACTTCAGATAAAGAACCTAAGAAGTTCAAACTTCCTGACATTTTAAATACGCTTTAGAAGTTGGGTTGAAATCCTTTGAACATCAGGTTTTGATTTTCTTCAAACGTAACTAAAACATCCTTAAAAGTTCCTTCTCTTTTCAAAAGTAACTATATTCAGAGTAACTATATTTTATACAAGAATGCTAAATTTAATGCTAAACTTACCAAGAAAGTCTTGGGAGGGAAAAAAGAAGTTTCTCATCTTTGAGGCAAGACAGCCTAGCGTTCTGAACCATGTGGGAAAGGGGCTGCATTCCCTTTCCTTTCAAGAAAAACACACACACACACACACAAACACAGTGCAAACAAGTATAGTCTTCACTGGTATGGTTGGACACCATCAGGCTTAGAATGTTTGCAAAATTACACATACTTCCTTTTTAAAACCTAAGTTATTTAACATGTTGAGAAGGTTTTTTAAGCAACATTTTTTCCTCAAATAACCTAGTTGCCTTTGCATCCTTTAAATAAAGCTTATTTCCTCCTCCCATCCAACTTTCTCTGCTCATTTATAAAAGCAGTTTATTATCAAGTAAAATGCACTTGCACATGTTAGCTCAATTCCCATTATCAGAATATTAAGTAATCTGCTCATTGATTCTCATAACTAAAGCAGATAATAGTAGCTACAGAGTTTTGAGACAATACAAGAGAAGCTCAATGTTACATAAGAAGTGTCATATTTCTGAAAGCTTAGTGTTTTCAAGATCCATATGCTTCTTTTTAATTTTAGTTTCTTCAGTTCAGAAACAGACTCAGCAACAGTCACAATGTGTTTACCCTCAGAACCTGGGAGCTAAAACAACTGTCAGAACACAATATCAGTTCATAATTTCAAGTACAATTGTCTCTGTGCCAAAAAGCTTTTTACTGTAATGTCAAAAAAAAAAAAAAAAAAAAACAACAATAAAAACCACGCTAACTTAATTCATGACTTGCTAAGCAGACAAGTATATTCTACTTGTTAACTGAATTAACATCACTTAAAGACACTTTGTTGCCCTTCTCTTTTAGGTGGCTACTAAAGTCCTTCTATTACATGTATTTTTTAAGATTCAGAGTCAAACTCGTAAGAGTTTTGGACCTTCAAAACAGATCAATGTTCACCTGAGCTTTCAAGTTTTAATACCAAAAATCTTATTTTCTGCATTTATTCTTTTAAGGAACAGGATGCAAGAAAGATAAGATGAAAGGGAAGCAAAATACATTTCTTTTTGTGCATCAAAACACTAATTAGTCATTTAAATAATCTTGTGACTTGATGCTTAAATATTAATCTCTTTGATTGCATTTTTCCCTAGGGAAAGTTATTTAGTCAAGAGGAGAGCTCTTAACTCAAAGTATGTGTTCCTTTAAAAACTACATTTATGCAAAACTCAAAGCAATGTTAGAATCCTATTTATAAAACAGAAACGGTTGTTCTCACACTAACTGAAGTCCCTCTCATCTCCCTATATGCACAACCACATCTCTTATGGCCACTTTACCATCTATTCGTGATAAAGGAGATATTACAAAACAGTTGTAATGTTTATGTTTAATAGGTAAAGCAATTGATAATATTAATTTCTATAATATATTATTTTAAATTCCTAGAAGCTTTCAAGAAGACATGTGTGTTTACACACATATACAATTTTGCACATGTGTATTTAGAAAAAAAAATAACACAGGAAGCGTAACAAACTGCAAGAGGTGCTTGCTTACACTCAAAGTTCTGAAGGGTTATTTGCAAAGTCTACCCTTCAGAATTAAAATATATTAATCACAGAAACAAAGTCATATAATGAGCACTTAACAGTCTTCCCTTATTCCTCGCACTTTTCCTTATTTGGGACATTTGTATGCAGATTATATAGTTAGTGGCTCCATAAAATTTTACTCCAAAGTCTTGAAAGTGGAAGGCAAACATTGGAAGAGAGACAGCTACTTGAAATTCCTATATATGCAGATGCACACACACACACTTTCACTGACAAATAAACTCAGCAATCCAGTATCATGGCAGTTCTGTAGTGAGTGGAAATGAAGCGTGCTCTCTCATGACAGAATCCACAGGTACGAATTCAGAATATACCTTCAGACCTAAGCGTTTGCTAGCTGGTAATAGTATTCAGCATTTAAAAACCTGGCGCATCTAAGCACACCTGTGTACTGCTTATATGCCCTTACTAAATGGATACCACTCCAATAACGGTTTTTGAGAATTATCACTTTGCAAAGTAACCCAGAATATAATCACAGTTCATAATACATGTTACAGTGGATGTTAAAAGCAGTAAGTTATACATAATTACGTAATATCTCCAAATGTTGTAATTGGTGGGCATTCATATCAAAAATGAGTATTTTCTAAAGAGACTAATTATTGAATTAAGACAATATAGTGCTACGAGGCAAAAACAACAAACAAAAAAAACAAACAAAAAAAAACCAAACTACTCTACCTAAAATATCGAGAAGTTACACAACTTTAAAACTTTTTAAAGCATTCACACAGTCAGTTAACTCAGAACAAGAGTGGCACAAAGGGAGGATTTCACTTGGGTAGGTCTATTTTAAATTTTGAAGAAGTAATTTTAAATAGAGTTTGCTACATAGAGAAGGGCGAACAGGAACTTCACAGCCTGCCTGTCACCTTCAAGGGACAACAGCAGTTTGACAGCTAGCAAAATTCAAGAGAATAAAATTGTCACATTTGTTCTTATCACTGTCAAGACTTTATATAATCTTCTTTCTACATATTTCTCTTGGACTGCTGCACTTAATGCACTATATATATATATATACACACACATACATGAAGGAAATAGTGAGGGCTATCAGATGTATAATGAGAAAAAAATAGAGAAAAACACACTTGCATAACCCAGGCTCTTTAGCAGTAACAGTCTTCAGCAATAACAGTTATTACATATTATGCTTGTCTGAGAATGCATTAACTGAATGATTAAGTGAGCCTGCAGTTGGAAAAGGCTCAAGTTTCAATCTCCATTGAGACTGCCGGACTGGGAAGGAAACGGCAGAAACTTGGGAGCCTGAAAAGTGCGACTTTGGGCAGTATTCCCGTGCTCATTTCTAGGTGTCTCTGCAGGCACTGGAGTCCCTGCGTGCCTGGAAACCCTTTATCCTCGGGCAGAGCGTGACGGTAGCCCAGGCGCCGGCAGCGAGGCAGGGCTCGGGCACAGGCGCGCGGCGGGCCGCACGGCTGCCCGTGCGCGCAGAGGCGGATTGCAGAGCCTGCACCGAGG
>JAWLRI010000951.1:0-14620 GCA_034781795.1 Crypturellus tataupa | reverse complement strand
AGCCCGCACCGCGGACCCGGGCAGTCCCTCGCACCACAGCGGCCGGCGCGGAGTCGGTCTCCGTCATCCACACGGGTCATTCCGCGCAGCGCCCTTGCTAATCATAATATATACATATATTTAATGTGAAGGTTGTGCATACACTAAGGCGCCCCGTCGTACCCACTGGTGTTTCACTAGTTACACTAGAGCTAGTGTAGTTCTACACTAGAACTAGAAACTGCATATTGCTTTTTTATGCTAATTTGAAGACCTAAGCGTTTGCTAGCCGGTAATAGTATTCACGAAGTATAAAAAATGCAATTGTATATGAAGCGTCAGTAATGTTTTGCAGAAATAATAATTCGGTTTACCCAGCTAGCAGGCAAGAAAGGCAACAACAAATGGCAACACTCTGTCACAGTTTGGGTTTGACCTGAAGCACTAACCGAAAATAAAATACCTAAGCAGAAAAGAAGGCAATTAAATGCAACTCGCTACTTCCAGTGATGAAAGAAAAATAGCAATGCATAACAGAAAAAGGCCAGTGTAAAGAAACATTCTGAAATGCAAAAAGAGGATATTCAGGCTTGAGTTTATCCTTAATTGACCTTTGTACTTCTAACCTCAATACAGGCCTGAGACAAGTGCAAAACATGCAAAATGCACAATAACATTTGGTACAAACAGGTCGCTATGCATTAATGAAGTTTTGGCTCCGAACTCTTGGGCTCAGCAGTTCTTAATGTTTTCCCTGCAATAGATTGCTTCCATCTATTTTGGAGCTGTTTATTAACATGTGATACTAAAAAGAGAAGTGTGATATTTGAAAAACAATCTAACACAATGCAAAACCAGCACTCATTTTTGTTCAGTTAAGTGATAATAGGAGAAGGTATAAAGCTTTTCAGAGGCAGGATTGATAGATGGATATTTTTATTTTCCTTGCAGTTAGGATATTCAGACTTTTTTTTCCCCCTCCATTTTTAACATTTACATGTAGTACAGTAGATAATGACACTAGTCATTACCTAGAATTGGTATCCTGTTTTGCATAATAACCAGAAGCAGAAAAGGATATCTATCCAGAAAAGGATAAATAATTCTTACCATATCTTAAATATATAAAATACATAGTGTGCTATGCTATGCTGTTTGTCCAGTTTAATAAAATAACAGTAGAAACAAATAAGGTCATAGGAATGCATAATCCATCTTCTCCTCAATTTTAAATAGTGTCTGTTCTAAAATCTCTAATGTAATGAATGGCAAAGCAAATGAAATGTAATGGAAACAGCAGTTTGAATTGCTGTTCTTTTCTGTATAAACATGGAACTGTTGAAAATGAGTAGTGCACCCCTTTAATACTGGAGCCACTTCAGGGGTCCATCTTCTTCTGAACTCAAAATACATAGTGCAATGAAAAGTAAGGTTTACTAAAATGAAAGCATTTTGTACAAGGGTTTTAAATACATCAGTCATCTGGGTGCTAAATTCAACCAGACTTTAAATTACATTCAAAAGCACTAAATCCAGATGGAGCAATTAAGGGAGGAGATCCTAGAACTTGATCTGTTTAGGTGCAGGAAGGGTCTCTTGTTATAGTATCTAATGCAGGTTTCTGAAATACAAAAATATAATGCTTTTTTTTTTTCTTTTTCCTTTTTTTGGGCAAAGTCCACACAGAAATTTCAAACAGATTTTACAAATTTTTATATTTATTTCATGTGTTGAAGTTTCTCTTAGCCAAAGGAAGGCTTATGGCATAGTATTTCAGTGTAAATTGTTCACTCTTCTAAACAAGTCTGTAATATTGTAAGGTTCTAATCTCAACACACTACATAGCTATGTCTAAAGGGCTACACGTTAAATTCTGCGTGCCATTTCTGATGCCTTGTGGAATTTAGCTATTGTGTATTTTAGAAATATAAAATTCTAGGAGACAGTTGTTCAGCTTCTAGTATTTATTTATTTATTTTGTATTAGAAGTTCATCTCATTAATCATTGATAACTATAATATAAGAGCTGGTATTGCATGCCTTAGTTTTCTATTGCTCTAAGTTTATAGAGTGCCTATTCATATCATTCTACTCTCTGGCCTCATTGGAAGGACAATTTATTTTCTTTTTCCTCCATCAAAAGAGAAAGAAAAAAAAAAAAAATCAGACACCAAAATCCACTGTCAAGCTGGGGTCAGAAATCGAGTATATTTGACTCCTTGCATCCATTCATTTTCTCTGGTTGTTCTCTCTTGTAACTACTTTAGTAGATAACAGTAAGAACATGTAAAAAGCAAATATGTTTCTGATTTGTATAACAATTAAAATTAATTCTTACATATTGAAGATACTAATAGATTTACATTTTTTGTTCTGTATAAAGCAATTATAGATTCTATAATTATACTCCCATTATTTTACATTTGCTAATGATGCTCCTTTTAAAATTTGCATCTCAGCTTTTTTTTGTTATTATAGACAGCTATTATCTTAAATAGCAGTCAGTAAGCTGCACTTTGGATTAAAATGAGGTAGTTATTGACAAATATGACACCAGCAGAATTCCACACTATGGTAGAAATTAGACAAATACAGAAGTGATCTTAATAGTATAATGATTTGATCCATACATAAACTGATTCCTGGTGAATTTCACCTCATTTGGTAGCATCAGCTGTTCAGCTGCCTGTTTTAAAACAGATGATGGTACTAACAAATGCATTTAAAAGTTCAGACAATGTACTGCACCACTGGGTGGAAGGCCTCTCTAATAAGGTACTTAATGTCTCATACCCTTGGTATGATATATTAACTTGGTTATTTCAGTACATTCATGATTGAGAGGCAATAAGTACAAAGCCTACTTGAAGTCCTTGTTGTACCGTAAGTTGACATAGTGACTTGGTAAATCTATATTTCTCAAGCCTTTTCTCTACGAAGGAAAAATAGTTTGTATCTTACATATGTTCTTTTTTTTTTTTTCTCTATAATGTACTGTGTAACTGGATCATTTAATTAACTTTTATTGCTGTAAGAATTTGATTTACATTGGGAATACAAAAAAGAGCAAAAATAAAAAAATTGCAAACATTTTTAAGATCACCTATTTCCCATCCCATTCACTGACTAGTACAGTAAGAATATCATCCTTTAGATTCAAAAGCTTCTGTTTTCCTTTCCTTTCCTGTTTTCCTTTCCTTTTTTTTTTTTTTTTTTTTTTAAAGGGAGATACAACATCCTGATGAAATGAGAAACTCGTGTGTTTTAAACAGGACTATAGGGCTTTTCTAGCATCAAATCAATGACTGCTATTCTCATGAAAACATCCAAACAGAAATGACCAGTACGGCAGTGTTATGAAACACTGAATGTTATCTCCTTAACATTCAGAAGGGAAACACAAAAATTTACTTTCCAGGAAAAAAAAAATCTGAAGTTTTAACACTTAGTTGCAAGTGACTCTAATTAAAACAGGGTAGGGAATTACTATGTGATCCCTGGGTTTCACACGTTAAAGCTACGTGCTGGAAATCACAGGGCGACAGTGTTATTTTGTACCAGGTAGGGCCAACAACGAGCACAGGACGGGTGCTCATCTCGCTCCATCCTGCCCAAGGGGGCCGAGCACGAGGCTGCAGGTTCGTCACGCCGGCTCTCTGGTAGCGACACTGGGTCAAGATTCTGCTGTCCCTCTCCCTGCTCTGCCGTTCCCTCCTCTGGCTCCGCAGTCGTGCTGCCCCCTCCGTGCAACTGCTTAGGAAGCTGCTACTGCGAACACCGAGGTGGAAATCCGGTCAGATACTTCAACAACCCAGAGAGGAGGAAAGAAATTGTCTGAGTGAGTTGTAAAGGAAACCACTGAAGAGACCCATGCTAGGCGGTGCATTTCCCACCACAGGCTGCTACCACTGTCCTCTTTCTTCACATAGTTCTGTTTTGAATCGAGTAGTTTTACTAATAAAATGTGTAAAAAAAAAAAAAAAAAAAAAAAGTCTGAAAAATAATAAAACTGCACAAACAATTTAATATGGACTCAGAGCAGTAAAACACTGTCACAGGCTAAACATTTCAAAACTTTTACATAAGAGAATAGTGCCTAAAGTCATCAGTAAATGAAGGCGTTATTAATTGCTTTCATACCAATTACATATCACTGAGCATGGGTGGGGTTTTTATGCTTCAAGGACATACGGAAAGGTCTCAGGCAACATTTTTCGCTGAGTGAAAAGGAGTTTGATGCCGCTTTAAGAGCATAATCCTACTTGCAGGATGTGTTTCAAAACATTCAAAAGTAAATCCAGCATCCTGAGGGAAATTGCCCCCAAAATCCTGCAATAGTCAATTTACTGCAAGAAGTATCAAAAAACCTAAACTGAGGCTAAAAAAGTGTTATATTGCTGGGCGAGTCTATAACAGCAGAAGATGAGGTAAAGGCACCAGAAACCTACTTGAAATAGTGGAAATAGCTATTCCTTCAGACACAGTAGCGATAAAAAGACAAAACTTCAAGCTGAGAATCTTCTGTATGAAAGCAGATACATTCCCTTAACATTTATTAGATTCAGAAATTATCTTAACAATCAGAAGGGCTAAAAATAAAAAATAAACACAAACAAACAAACAAACAAAAAAAACATGATTTTTGAGTTTCAGCTTTATCCTTCAATTCCATACGGCACTTTCCCTCCAAAATATTATGCCAGACATCCTGACTAAAGCAAGAAGTTACCTTCTACAGCAATTCATTCCATAAACTAACATTTAAGATTAAGTAGTTTCCTATGTACTAAAGAAAGAAAGAAAGAAAATGATTCCTTTAAAATGTAATCCTTTTGCAAAATTAAGAAAGAGAACCAAAATATATATATAATATATATATTCCTGAATGTCTGACTTTTTAATGCTGTTCTATCACTTGAAAATTTTCTATTCATTAATTTTCTTTCCTAATGACCATCTAGGTGATCTGCTAAGAATACCAATACTATGATTTATTAATTCTATTATGAACAAGACAGCCTACATGAAATACATAATTCCAACTATGAATTATTTGACACTCTACTTACTCCCCCTCAGTCTTAACAGTTTGCTTCCTCTCTTCACTGAGGTCGTAGGCTCAGCTAAAACTTGTTAATGTTCTCCCATAACTATTTACAATTTCTATCAGTAAGTTGAGTGATTATTTTCCCCTTTTTCGGGGTACTCATGAGGCAGTGCTGAATATAAAGCTTCCTTGAGTAAGAAAACCCAGCAGGTGAGCACATCAGCTGCTGATACTGGTTCAGTGCCTCACAGCATTTGGTTAGCACTAAGCACAAGAACTTAATTTCAATAGCAAAATTTATAGCATAAATAGAATCATGTTTATAAATTTCATGCAGTCTAGTGTTTCCTACTTTTAACACCTCTAGCTCTTTTTAATACTCCGGGGCAGCTCCCTTGCTGTTCCAAATTACTCTAGTGAATATTGACCGAGAGGCCTTACCCAAGGGGACCTTTTTCTAAATCTCTTTAACACCAGGTCCCTTGCTCCAACCCTAGGTGATAACTGCTTCTAGGTATCCATTTCTGTCCCACTCTAATTATATGTTAAAATAATTATCCTGGAATTATTTGCAGACTCATGTGGGGTTTTATGGTTGGTTTCATGGTTAGTTTCTGAGAGATCTCCAGCTTGGTTTTGCACGCATTCCAGGTAGCCTTAAACCTTTATAACTCAAAAATTAGTTTATTTTCCACTTTAACTCCTCATGTTCCACCACAAATTCCTTTTAAGGAGTGACACAGTTTCAAAGTGAAGCAGTTAATTTCCATGGGTAGGTAGAACCAAGCTTCAGTGGCCACCCTAAGTTCACGAACCTCTGTATTTGGCTGCCCCTCCGGCAGCCGCTGTAGTTGCTGGGAGCAGCTGCAGAGCTTCCCAGTGGGATCCTAGTCGAGGCCTGCAGGAGAGGGCACTTTCAGCATGCAGCATTTTTTTTTTTTTTTTAATGCATTCTGGTCATTGCATAATGGTCATTCTTAAGGTAGTTTTGAAAAACTTCTAATTAAAGGCTTTATCACAGCAGTCGCTGAATTTCCTCACTCTCTGGGGCATTTATAATACATCCTCATCATTCTATATAGCTGTGTATAAACAAAAAGAAACTTCTGTATTTTTCTATGTAGATATTTGATTAGGTACTAACACTGTCATACAGGCAAAAAATTGTAGACAAAAAAAAGACTTCCATCCATAATATTTTGTATTCTGAAGTACAAAGCATAATAAAATCACTACTCATTCTTTTGTCATGACAGTTACCCTGAAACATGATGGTAAATAAAATCTAAAGTTAGCAGACAGGCTACCCACCCTGTATTTAGGCATGGACTTTTGCAAAAATTGGTTTATAACACATGAATAGTTTCTGAGTCAGGTGTACTTAATCTCATAATTATGTATTGCCAGCAAAAAGGGAAAAAACCCATCTTTTTCTTGGTTTGGGCTTGCAAAAAATGTAGCTATGCTGGCAAGAGGACCTAATTTATTAATCAAAAAGCTAACAGAAACTAGAATAGTAAATTAGTGTCAATCTACACAGGATAAGGGAAAAAGCAAAACTGTAGAAGAGGTGCAGAGAGGTAGAAATTATGATTACAGACAGGTCTAGTGTAGGTGTGGTGATGCACCCTGCCCCAAACCCTTTATTTAACCACTAAGCAGAAAACACACTGCGTTAAAGCTCAGGTTGCCACAGTGTCCGGAGACTGACCTGGGGAAGGCAAGGATACTGGAGCCAGGCTCTATTCCTTTCCCTAACTAGAAAATCTGCTGTTTTAATTGTATGGCTCTGTATGTGCTAAGATACAGCAAATATTCAATAAACCAGATAAAGTATGCTTTTGATTTTTTTAAACATAGTTTATTTTACTACCTTACACTCCTGTGATGGATATCCTGCCTTGCAAGTCAGTATTAAAATCATTTTTGAGTATTTTAGAACCAAGAGGAGAAAAAAAAAACAGACAAAAGAACAAAACAAGTTTTGGATTTAAAGGATCTGAAGTCAAAAAAAAATATCATTAAAGCATTTGTAAACTGAGGGATGTTTCCTGTATTGACACAGAATCCTACAGCACATAGAAGTCATTTTAAACTTTTATGTACTTTGACCAGCCTTTGTCTCCTCAGTCTTGGAACTGAAACTTTGTATCATTCTTCTAAATTTTATTAAAGTTCTAAAATTTAGAACGCAAAAACTTTCAGCCTTACGCTGCACACTGAAGTTTGATTTGTATTTCTAAACGAAGTATAAGAGAGAAAATTTTAGAGATATCATTTGTCTTCTGGGGTACAAACTAACTATGATCACACATACATGCAAACACTTACACACTTCCAAACACTCAGTTTGTAAGAAAAAGCTGTAGAACTAAGTCTGAATATATATCCAGCAGAGGAGGCTAGATCCAAATACAGAAGCTGGTAAGACTGTTTTGACTTTTTTAACACAATCAGCAACAGGGTCATATAAAAATGGATAACTGTAATAGCAAGAATGAAGAAAACAAAGCAGAAGAAATTTTTGACACTTAAAGAATACAAAAGACTTGGGTGAATTATGCAGATGTTGAGATAATTAGTCTGGTTTACAGGGAAAAATGAAGTTGCCTGGAGAAGAAAGACAGATGAGCTCAGGAAACGAAGCTGATTTCCGGTATCTGGGGCTAAGTAGTTGCACCCCTCCATTCCACACGCGGCAAGTGTTGCACTGAATTTAAAAGATGGGAAATACAAGATCTTCAGGTGCAGATTAGGAAACCAATTACATTTCCTGCCAAATCCCCACATTTAATGTAAGGTCGTGCTGTGAAACACAACTAAGTAGAGAATAGCCTTCACAAATCATTCAAAATATTAGTAGCGTGGCATTTTTTTTCCCCAGATACAGCAGACACTTTCTTGTCACTTTCTTAGTGATTTGTGTTTTAGTTTTACTGTTCTTTGGCCTTCTCTCTGGACACCACAACGTAGAAGACAGGCAGGAGAATAGTCTCACATATAAAAGCATCTCATCACAAGATATGTAAGTGCCACAAACTGCCACAACAGCAGCTTGTAAGGTAGGAAACTCATTCAGAGATTATTTTTTTCCAACAAACAAGCAAATTTCTCATGGAATTCTTTTTTTCTAAATGGAACTGAACAGAACCTGCATGCATGCAGCCAGCAACACGAAGCTGTTTTCTATTTGTTTTTCAACATGGCTGTGAGGGCGACGTGCACATTTCAAAGGAAGTGCCACGACCACATTGCCCAGTGGCATCAAAATATACTGCCTTGTGCAGGTACCTCTGAGGTCATCAGGGATGACATCACTGCTCATCATCAGAGCACTTTGAAATAATACTTCAGTTTTTCTGAAGGAACCACTGTCTGAACAAATTCCCGAGGATACTGCATCACTCCCTGGCACTGCAAGTTGTGAAGTTTGGAAAAGACCCTTTGAAGAAATTACCTTTTTATCCGTCGAGTGATGACAACACCAAGATTCCTAGTAGACAAAGTTCCTAAGGGGTAATACCTATAATGCTGAGGCCCAGACCTGAACCACCTGTTTTTTAGCCTGTTTGAATGAATATATATATATATATAAAGTGTCCCTTATTTGCATAAACGCCTACAGCTGCATGAGATATGACAGGAAGCTCTTGCTTACATTTACTAAGTTTCTTAAAACTCTGAATGGAAAAAAAGGATTAAGAACTAATGTTTCATTGCTTAAACTGTGTACAAGTCCAGGGGAGGATTTATCTCATTAAGAGATGCCATTTACATCTGAGCTAGTCATACTAGGTAGAGGGAGAGCCCATCAATATTATCAGTAAAGTTTACAATAAGGATTATCTCAAGGTAGATATCCCAAACTGTATTTTTAAAATATGCAACTTGTTTGACTCATTGCAATGGGTAGAGTGACTTTTAACCATATCTATCTAAAGGTAGGAGAAGTGAGTTCCACATTGAACGCTTAAGATGCCGCAATTTCAATTTGCTCAGAAGCATAACTCACTGTTAATTTGTTGAAGCATCACTTAATTGGCAGCTTCATTTTACAGCCTTGTTATTTAGTTATCTAAACACACTGGTAGGCATAGGTCCAAGAGAAGCAGCAAAATGTAACTTGAAAAAGGGGTCTCCTCTGAGAATAACAAATCCTGGGTTCCAGTTAACGTTCCTGAGACTGCCTATATTTTGCATTTAAATATTATTAAACAAAAATCAATAAAGCAGCCACAGGAGCAAGAGTGCAATCCACTACATCCTTTATTTCCCTCTTCCTACAGAAAATTCCAGTGCATAACACACTGAAATCCAACTCCTACCCATCCCTTTCCACTGCAAAGGAGCCCAGAACTTTGGAGAGTCCACATCTCTTCATTTGGGACTGTTTTTCCAAGTTTGAATTCCCTCAAGACTACCGAAAAATCTAACGCTTGGAGCTCTTCCTATCTGTCCTGGTGCTCAAACCATTAGGCAAGTGCTTCTGTAACTATGTTTTTCTACTGCCTGGCAGTGCAGAGCTCCAAGCAACTTTCATGTAGCATCTGGGACCTCTAGGGCAGCATCTCAGCTCCCTGCAGGACCAGTGAGGATTAGCACTTTTGCTAGTTGGAAGTTTCCCATCTCTTTTTGTGTACAGAGTATTTAAATTAGATAGTAAGAATCACTTTGCAAAAGTACCTACTTTTTAAGCACTGCACTGCCTACTTTAATGGTAAAACTCTGACCACCGTTTTCAGGTTTTAGTTACTACCTACTAGCAGGGAGCCCAAATTTATGAACAAAACATCCTATTAAGGAAGCAGGCACCACCAATACCGCTCTCCTCCTGGAGCCAAAGTACAAGCCAGGGGTAACATGATATGTTGGAAACATGACTTGTCCAAGACTCTAAAGAAGCCCTTGGAGCTGAAGCCTCTGGTATCTGGTCACACATGTCAAAGGGAAGAAAGTTTTCCATTGATCTCAATAGCAAACCAGAGAAATTCCCTATATATTTATTAGGGCATTTAAAATATAGGATTGTGTTGGATTTGAATTTTTTCACTACAGCATAATCCATCTACCTGAAATATTTGTTAAAAGAGGAAAACATGAAAAATGCCAGAAGATGGTGGGATGGTTTAGCCATAGCACCATCCTCTGACATTAAAAAGATACAGAAGAAATTTTGTAACACTCAAGATCCATGTAAATGCTAGTTTGGAAGAGGTGTAAAGAAATCTAACTTTCTAGCATATGAAAATCCAAAGCAAGAGAGAAATACACATTCTTTATTCACGACTGGAAAATATTACCCTTGAAGTAAGTTTCTGCTTCCAGACTTCATTATTATAACTTGATGACGACATGTATAACATGGAGAAAAACAGATAACCAAGTTATGTAATAAGAAAGGTGAGGGGGTAAAAGCAAAACAAACAAACAAAATCCAAAACACACACACAACAGTTTGATGTCAGATGGTGTTACAGAATAAAATGGCAGTTTTTCCCCCCTCCTGAAAGCTTGTGGAGTGGTGCATCAAGGAACCAGCGGATTGTTTAGAGGCCTCAGAAGGAATCGTAGCTGCCAGCGCATATTACCACATAGAAAGGAGAGAAGGGGGGAGGACAGGGAGGAAGAGAAAGGACACAGTAACATATGAGTGACTAGAACAGAGAGTGTATTTTTTTTTATCTGAACTGAATCCCAAACTATGTACTTTTATGCCATTAGCATATATCTGAGGAAACATCTTCATATTTTTATTGGCTAGCATTGAGAGCTGGTTAAATTTCATATTTTAACTCTGACTGGGATCTGTGCATCTGTATCTCTATGGCAGGTTTAGAAAGAGGGCCATCTTCGCCTGGGGACTCCTACCTGCACATATAGTACTATTAGTACTGTTAGTAAAAGACCAATATGATAGCTATGCCATGCAGATACACAGCTTTTCTTGGTCCTATAAATCATTCATAATGTGTTACAATCCTGGAGCACCTTTAGAATTTAGTTTACAGTAGTATGTTACTCTTTGATCAATTTTTTAGGATTGCCAGGAAATACCAGGAAAGCCAAATAGCTTGAAAGGTTTTATGGTGTCTGGATGACATGGAAAGTATATTAGTAGAAAAGCAGATAAGCTTTGTTGTCTTAGAAATGAAGGGGTGCATAGGGAAGGAAAGTAAGAAACCCACAGGAAAAAAAAAAAAAAAAAAAAGGAGAAACAAAAAGAGGAAAAAAAATCTCTTATAATTTAGATCCCGACATTGCATGCAGACATTTCAGACTGAGGGGATGGAGAAACATAGCCATAAGACAAAGCAATCCTTCAGTAATGACTCTTCCAGCCATTTCTGCAGAAGATAAATTAGTTGCAATTTAGCTACGAGAGAACTCTTAATCAACTCTTGTTCCTTGCTGGCACCACATCTGCTGGGAACTGCTGCTTCTTGTTCAATAATGGTTCAAGGAAGAAATTGGAGAGGAGCGAGGAAATGGCTGCACTGCACATTCTCAGCACTCTACTCCTTCTTTCACCTCAGATTTTCTGATAGGAGCGAGAGGAGGAGTCACGTTCATGACAGGCAACATCAAAGCTATAAAAACTTAACCATATAAAAGAATAACTCCTACTGCATGGGAGAAAGAAGATGAATCTGTTAGTGGAAAGCAGATTTCTACTCCTAATCCCTGCTCTTGCTGCCTTCCCTGGGCTAGGGGCTGCACCGCAGAGCAGGATCCCCAGGACTCAGTTCACTCATGGCCAGCAGGCTGCAGTCACACGAGTTCAGCCCTTTCACAGCCCAGGACAACAGGGAGATGTGGAGAGTGTGAGAGGAGAATCAAATCGCCTGAAGTTTCTCATCTGCTCAATGTTGCTGTCCCCAAACCGGCCCACTGACCTTTCATTGGGCTCCACAAGGCAAAGAAGCCAGTGCAAGCTGTAGCCGAAGAACTACCATGTAAAAATCCCAGTGATTCTGTAAGATTTATAATTATTTTGATAAATTCAGCAAAAAATAGGTGCGACACTTTCACTAGCATAACTCAAATTGCCAACCTCATGGTGTGGAAATCAGACCTCAGGGACAGAAACTGTACTAATTTCTCAATTCCTCAGAACGCCCCAGACTCAAGAAGGCCCTCAGACCTAAGCCTTGTAAGCTGAAGATGCAATGATCACACTGCACCTTCCTAGGCCAATGGGGCTCTAGGGGACAAATGAAAGTCCATAAAGGGCAGATTTGTCTGCCAGCTGAGAAAGATGATGAAATCTCACTGCTCTCTTGGACTCCAACGCCTCTTACTGGAGGGAGGTCACAGCACACACTTCTCCAAGGCAGAAGTAGTTTAACCTTCCCTTTTCTTCTTCCTTTTTTACTTGACCTTTACACACAACTATTGTATTAGTCCTGTATCATTTTCCATAAAACTGAACAACTGCAACTGAACAACCAGCAAACTTTTTTAAAAACAAAATCTAAATGCACTTTTGACCGTCAAAATACTCATGAAAAGTTTAAAGATTGTTTTCAAACAGTACAACCCTTGTCCTTAGAAGTAACTAAAAAAAAGTATTTAAATATAAATGCATAAGTTTGTGAGACTGTCAGCTTTACATTGCTCAAAAATAACAGGAACACTGATTACAAAAATTAGTTAAATTTAACATTAAAATTTATTCCTGAACCTGCTGAGTTTTCCAATATGTGCTCTGATCATGATCTGCGGGGCTACATCTTCTCACCTATCATCTTAGGACATTAATCACTTCTGTTTTCTTATGTACCTAATATGGATGTCAGCAGAAAGCCTTCCAAAATATTTGCACTTCCAGCTGAGGTGATCAGTAAAAAACAAGATGCAACAAAGAAAACAGCACATATTTAAAACACATACATGTATACATACACATACAAGCTCACGCTCCAAGTAGAGGGAGGAAAGCAGAAACCCTCCCTCCCAGTGCAAGTGAATCCTATTTGCAATTGGAAGGGACACGTTCGGCTTCACATTCTTCACAATCGCAGCTTTCTCCACAACCCAAACTCCCGAGGAACCTCCACGGGAGATCTGCACACGCAAGCGCACCAGAAACGGGGACCTCGGGATTTAATGGCCCCCAATGGATGCAACGTTTAACTTGCCAGCAAGCAAACAATGGACTAGTTGCACAACGAGCGTATGCCCAAGCCTTCCATGTCGCATGGAAAAGCCATCCCGAACCATTTCATTTGTGGCCACTGCAAAATCATTTTGGGGGTGGGGCTGGGAAAAAAAAAAAAAAAAAATCTCATTACCGAAGAAAACTGATCTCTAGGTACAGGATTAAATAAATAAATAAAAATCTGCTTCGTTCCACAGAGCAGCGAAAGGGTGAGGTCATGCCTATTCCGGGCCACAGTTCACGCAGTATTACATTATTTCCCCCCCCCACAAAGACACGTTCAAGCATCGGCGACCCTCGGTGGGGCGGCAGGGGGGTAAAATGGAGGCGCCCCCGCCCCGCCGCCCCCCAGCGCGCAACGACGAGCGGCGCCCCCAGGGCGGGGAAACGAAAATGCGACTAGAAAAATAATAATAATTAAAAAAAAAAAAAAATCACAAAATGTCTCCCAAATGCACCTCTGGGAGGAAATTTTACAAAAAGAACCCCCCCCCAAACCAGCCGCCCTACACGAAGCGTGGTGCAACAAGGACCTTTATATAACTAATGCTTTAAGCTAATTGCCCCAAGAGCGCTAATTTGCGAATAAAAAGGTCGCTGTTTAGTAAAAGATATAACTTAATAGAAACCCTGTTATGTCAATCGCCACCTTCCTCATAGCAAGGGCAGTTCCCCCCACCCCTTACTTCAGAGCAAAGTGAGCCATCAAGGGCCATCACAAACGGCATTGTAAACTCTTCAAGCCACGACCTGACCACAGAGAAGCGGAATATGCTGCTTTATATCCCAGAGTTGCGCTATATTTGAAAAGGCTGTAAAATATTTCCTCATCAGCACGTTTATTACTCGGTAAAGAAAAAAAAAAAAAAAAAAGCCAGAAGCGAAAAAATACAAATCGCGAGAATTTCCCAGTTCTTATACTCTTAAATTGAACTTATACTGCTGTTAAGCTTCGCGAGTATTAAATTTTAAAGAGGAAACAAAACTGACTTCAGCAATTGTCGAAATTAAGGAGACATCGCTGGGTGGAATACACGGCAGAGCCGAGCAAATACAAGGCTGTTTTGTTCACCAGCACAACGAAAACCTCCGGCAGCACCAAAACACGGCAAAAAACGCACGCAGCCACGGCTATTTTCGGTTAAAATCACAAACTTACCTTGGGAGGAGACGGCAGCCCTCGCGCAGCGGCCGTGCCAATATGGGCTGCATACTCGCCGCCCGGCAGGCAGCCACCTCCATGCTGCAAAAGGCTCCTCGAACATCCTTAAAATATTTCGCAAATGCAAAAAGTGAGACTTTTTTCTTTTTTTTCCTCCTCCCCTCCCCCTCGCCCCCAGGGCGGCTTCCCCCGGGGCTGCGGGCGCTGCCCGCGGTGGCCGGGCCGGGCCGGGGGGCGGGCGCCGCCGGGGTCACAACTTTGCCGGGGCCGGCGC